>CM076577.1:162892606-163296966 GCA_034641835.2 Pinus albicaulis | reverse complement strand
ACCCTTAAATCTCTTTAGTAGGAATAAATCACTTCTAGTATGGATGTGGATCAGTTTAAATAGTCAAAATAAATCCACCTTGGGTGTGAAAGGGAGCAATGCATGTAGACTAGATCAAGGTTGACCAAATCAACAACGCTGCCAAAGAAGAGAGTAGAGCTAGTGGGGACAACACAATTTTGGAGGAGGAGTATTTGCATGGAAGTAACCTCATAAATGAGTGGGGCCAAGGGTGAGGAAGCTCACCAAGAATATAAGGGAAGGGATGGCAGCCATGAGAGACATTCATAATATTGTCTATGTTTGAGTCTTATGACTTATTGCATGCTTCAACTATTTAGCTGGGTTTTTTATACTGTTTAGTACAAGGGCATTTCCATGTGGGAATTCCCCACTCTATCTTGGAGGAATTGAGAAGGAAATCTACGAGGAGTATTTTGAGCTCCATTTCCACCATTTGGGATTGGGCCAAGTAGTTACCTACAGCAACAGCGCAGTCTCCTTGAGGAACTGCGTTATTTTTCATGGTGTTGCGGTGGAGGGGTGTAAAACCTTGTTTATGAGCTAGTTTCCTAGTGAAAGGAGGAGCATTTCACCTGGAAAGCTAGGGAGGAGAATTTACAACCATATATTTGTCATTTCAGCCATTTTGTAGTAGACCTTCAGTGATACAGTGTGATTCAACCATAGAGTTGCAGTCTACACTTTTTGCATCTTGTGTATTTCAAGAAACCCTTGCCGGGTTATCTTGGGATTGTGTTTGAGAGACTAGGTCTCCATTTTCAGCTCCTTTTGAGTAATATATCAACAGATCCATTCATATTTATTTTTATATAGTATTAACCCTCACTGGGACTGCGCTGTCAAGTATTCCGACATTTCTTTGTTGCAACATCCCTTGGGATTCTAGTATTTTTTGGCTTTGGAGGCTTTTTTGCCTAGTTTGAGTGATTTGTCCCTCAACACATTGCATATTTTACTGCTCTAATAAATAATCTAATGGATCTATGATTTTATCATATGTTTTTCATCATTATTTGTTGTACATTTAAGTTTAGTGTTCAATATTGCTGTCTTTCCTAATTTGGAATATTACAGTGGTATCAGAGCTCTAATCTTGTCTCAGCTTGTGGGGCAATACATCTATAGCCATGGAAGAGAAAGAGATCCAAAAAATTCTTCTCCAGACTATGCAAGACATTGCAAAAGATATCAAGGAGATGAGATTTGAAAGATAGAAGGAATCCCCTAGAGGGTTTCACCATGGAGAAAGCTCTGACACTTCACATTTGTGGTGGGAGAAATCAGTAGCACATCCTTCTTCACAACGCTCCACTATGCCCACATTCCTATCATTGGAAGGTGATGAAGGAGGGACCTTGAGGGAAGAAACAATTGGTGACTATTTTGTGGAATATGAATCTGAATCCTAGAGGTTCAAGGAGCATTTGAACTTTCAGGAGTTTTGTCGGATCAAGGATGGTAGGAGATCCTTCAATCACCATAAAAAGGGAGGGTACATGCAGAACCAAGATCTACATCACAGTTTGGGCATGTTATTTTTCCCTCTTATGATGGATCACCCAAGTGCACAACTAAGGCTTGGGTAGAGAAGTTGGATGCTTATTTCCAACTCAATAGAGTTTCAGAATTGGAGGCTATCAAAATAGCAGCGTTGCACCTAGAAGGTGAGGCACATGAGTGGTAGTTTCATGGGTTATATACACTTGGGCATGCTAGTATCACTTCATATTCATAATTCACCCAGAGGTTGGTGGAGAGATTTGATCCCAGGGATCTGGAAGCACACTTTGTTGGGTTAAACAAGCTCAAGCAATTAGGAGATTTAAAAGCTTATATATCTGAGTTTCTAAAGCTTTCAGTCATGGTATCTGACCTCATTATGACGAAGAGAGTATGCATGTTCATTGATGGGATGGTTGAACCATTGCATGGGTTGGTGAAATCTACTAGACCAACTATGCTCCAAGAAGCTATGGAGAGGGCTAGGGACCTACAACATGCTTTACCCAAGGCAAAGGCCCCTTTTCAGAAAAATATCTCCTATTACACAAAGGAGAACCGGGAGAAGAAATCTCTTGATAATGGTCAGAGAGATCTAAGGAAGAAAAAAATTTGTTTCACTTGTTGGGAGCCATGGGTGCCAAACCACTAATGTGTTGCAGGGAAGGCACATTGCATTGAGATATTTTGTGATGAGGAGAAGGAGACTAGCACTGTAGCAGCAGGGGGAGGTGCACCACCCACGGGAGATGTAGTGGGAGCATTTGATCCAATGGGAGGAACTCTTGTAGCTTTGAGGGGAGTTCCCAAGTATCTAACTTTAAGGGTTAGAGGCACTATTCTGGGGCAAAGAGTATCGATATTGGTAGACACTAGAGCTACCCATAACTTTATTGACACGCAGTTGGTGGAAAGGAGGGGCATTCACATAGAATATTTTGAGGGTTTCTTAGTTTTGGTTCCAAGAGATTGAACCATGTAGTGTGCCAAATATGTTATGACATTAACCATCACTATGGGAACCTACACACTAACATACCACTTCTTTGTGGTTGATATTCCAGACACCAATGTGATATTGGGTGTCCAGTGGTTAATCACCTTAGGTAAGGTTACCACAGACTAGGAAACATTAGAGATAGAATGGACAAAAAAAGGGAGTGGTAAACATCAAAAAATCAAAGGCATACACACTATCCACCCCATATTGTCTCAGCACACAGGATGGAAGCTGATTTGCATAGAGGGGACATAGAGTGGGTAGTAGAACTACATTTGTCAGAAGCAGGGGGCAAGGATTCACTAGTACATCTAGATGTACAATCTATTTTGGACTGATACTCTACAGTATTTGGAGATATCCCAATTGGGAGACCTCCTAACCGAGGATTTTAGCACACTATTGAGTTGGAGCTGGGGATCCAAGCAGTGATCACCACACCCTATAGGCATCCCAAAGCCTATAGAGATGAGATTGAAAAGGCCATTCAAGAGCTTTTGGCCTCAGGACACATTTGGCCTAGCACCAATCCTTTTGCCTCTTCAGTGGTCTTGGTGAAGAAGAAGGATGGCACATTGAGGATGTGCATTTATTATAGAGATTTGAACAAAAAGAACCTGAAGAACATATACCCAATTCCCAGGATTGATGAGTTGATGGATGAAATAAGAGGGTTCAATTATTTTTCCAAGATTGATTTGAGATTGGGGTGTCATCAAATCAAAGTAAGGGATCAAGACATCCCCAGGACAACATTTCGATCTCACTATGAAAATTTTGAGTTCTTGGTAATGCCTTTTGGGCTAACCAATGCTCCGGAAACATTCCAGTCTTGCATGAACCACATTTTCCGTGGTCACTTGAGGAAGTTTGTATTCATCTTTTTTGATGAAATTCTCATTTACAGCCGCACATGGGTGGAGAATTTACAACATATTGAGGCAATATTACGCATTCTTAAAGAGAAACAGTTCTATGATAAGCTGTTTAAGTGTGAGTTTCGGCTTAGAGAGATGCTCTATATGGGCCACATCATTGGAGTAGATGGGGTGAGAGTTCATGAAGATAAAATCTGTGCTTTTAGAGATTGGTCGGAGCCAAAGAATGTCACAGAACTTTAGGGGTTTGTAGGCATCTGTACCTATTACCGAAAGCTTGTAAAAGGGTTCTATCAACTATCAGCACCACTTACAGATCTAACGAAGAAGAAAGATTTTAGTTGGACAACCACATCACAAATTTTTTTTGATAAGATCAAGGGGGTGATGAGTAGCTGCCCAGTATTGGTTCTGCCTGATTTTACCCAACCCTTTGTGTTGGAATGTGATGCTTTGGGAGAAGGCATTGGAGAAGTATGGATGCAATGGGGACACCCCATAGCTTTTGAGAGTTGGAAGTTGTTGCCACATGAGAGGCTATACCCCATATATGATAAAGAGATGCTGGCTATTATGCATGATTTAGACAGGTTCCGGAAATATTTGGTGGGTAATAGATTCCGAGTGAAGACTGATCATAATAGTCTTCGATTCTTTCTTGAGCAGAAGCAGCTTCAAGAGAGGCAACAAAAATGGGTGAGTAAGATCCAAACATATGACTTTGACATAGAATATGTCAAAGGGAAGAGTAATGTAGTGGCAGTTGCTATATCTTGGAGGCCAGCGGCGATGTCCTTAAAGATCATGGATACAAATTGGAAGGCTTAGTTGCTAGTGAAATAATCCAAAGACCACTTTTCATGTGAGATCCTAGATGGATTGGTGACCAATGAGAGGTATAGAGTGATGGATGAGGTCATCTATTAATAGGATCGGGTCTTCTTGGCTAGAGATTCTAAGCTCAGGAAGAAGATTTTGCTGGCATCACATGATTCACCACTTGCGGGGCATCAAGGATTCACCAAGACATATAGGGCTATTCGGGAGATATTATCATGGAAGGGTCTCAAGGAGGATGTGCTCCAACACATCAAGGAGTGCGTAGTTTTCCAGTAGAACAAAGAAGAGCATAACCATCCCATAGGATTATTGCAGCCACTCCTTATTCTAGATGGAAAATGGGAAAGTATTTCCATGGACTTCATCATCGGTCTACCTACAGTTGAGGGTAAGGATTGTATCTTTGTAGTTGTTGATCGACTAACAAATTATTCACATTTATTTGCTATTTTTTCATGATATACTACTTCATAGGTAGCCGAACTCTTCTTTAGGGATGTGTTTTGACTTCATGGTCTTCCAAATACCATAGTCAGTGATCGAGATAACTGCTTCATGGGTGGCTTTTGGCAAGATATATTTTTTTTAGTGGGTACTGAGTTCACACCAAGTACCAACTATCACCCACAAACCGATGGAAAGACTGAAATAGTGAACAAGTGGTTGGAAGGCTACTTGCATAACTATGTTTCGAGGTAGCAAAGAGCATGGCTGCGCTAGATCCATTTGGGGGAGTATTGCTACAACACAACCTTTCATATGTCCATTGGAATGACCACATTTCGAGCCTTTTATGGGTATGATGCGCTATCATTTTCTGATGTGATGTTTGTAGCAAGTAAAGCTCCTAGAGCAAAGGAGTGGATTCAAGAGAGTTAGGATATACTTCGAGCCCTTAAGGACAACATTGCTACAACATAAAACCAATAGAAGATGTATGCAGACCGTGTTCGGATAGAGAGGAAGTTAGAGGTGGATGATTTGGTCTATCTTCGTCTTCAGCCATATAGACAATCTACACTTAAGGAGAAAGGAGCTGAGAAGCTTAAACCTTGGTTCTATGGGCCATACAGGGTGATCTATCATGTTGGAGAAGTAGCATATGAGCTAGAGCTTCCTATTGGGAGCAAGATCCATAAAATTTTTCATGTCTCATGCCTCAAGAAGGCCATTGGACAACATGTGGTTGCCACTATGGATCTCCCACCTATTGATGACGAGGGCCATCTAGTTTTGCAACTAGAGGGTATCTTGGATACTCAGGAAAGGAAGCTAAGGAGCAGGGTGATTAAGAATATCTTATTCGATGGAGGAATCTTCCTGATGAGGATGCCACTTGGGAGGGAGAGAAGACTTTGCAGCATCCTTCTTTTCTCTTGCTTGAGGACAAGAAAATTTTGGGAGGGGAGGACTGTAATATTCCCAATTAGCTTTCAGCTAGTTGGAATATTATATGTTGCTTCTATTTTCAGTCTAGAGGAATAAGTGGGGTAGGGAGACCCTTAAATCTCTTTAGTAGGAATAAATCACTCCCAGTATGGATGTGGCTCAGTTTGGATAGTCAAAATAAAGCCACCTTGGGTGTGAAAGGGGGCAATGCATGTAGACTAGATCAAGGTTGACCAAATCAACAACATTGCCAAAGAGGAGAATGGAGCTAGTGGGGACAACACATTTTTGGAGGAGGAGTATTTGCATGGAAGTAACCTCATAAATGAGTGGGGCCAAGGGTGAGGAAGCTCACCAAGAATATAAGGGAAGGGGTGGCAGCCATGATAGACATTCAGAATATTGTCTATGTTTGAGTCTTATGACTTATCACATGCTTCAGCTATTTAGTTGGGTTTGTTGTACTGTTTAGTACAAGGGCATTTCCATGTGGGAATTCCCCACTCTATCTTGGAGGACATGAGAAGGAAATCTAAGAGGAGTATTGTGAGCTCCATTTCCACCATCCAGCATTGGGCCAAGCAGTTACCTACAACCACAATGCATTCTCATTGAGGAACTACATTATTTTTCATGGTGTTGTAGTGGAGGGGTGTAAAACCCTGTTTATGAGCTAGTTTACTAGTGAAAGGAGCAACCTTTCACCCAGAAAGCTAGGGAGGAGAAGTTACAGCCATATATTTGTCATTTCATCCATTCTGTAGTAGAGCTTTAGTGATACAGCATGATTCAGCCATAGAGTTGCAATCTGCACTTTTTGCATCTTGTATATTTTGAGAAACCCTTGCTAGGTTACCTTGGGATTGTGTTTGAGAGTCTAGTTCTCAATTTTCAGCTCCTTTTGAGTAATATATCAGAAGATCCATTCATCTTTATTTTTCTGTAGCAGTAACCTTCACTGGGACTGCACTGTAATGTATTTCGACATTTCTATGTTGCAACATCCCTTGGGATTGTAGTATTTCTGGGCTTTGTAGGCTTGTTTGCCTAGTTTGAGTGATTTGTCCCTCAACACATTGAATATTTTACTGCTCTAATACATAATCTAATGGATTTATGATTTGCTTATATGTTTTGCATCATTATTTTCTGTACATTTCAGTTTAGTGTTCAATATTTTTGTCTTTCCTAATTTGGAATATTACACACATCGGGGCAGTATACATTTCAGGCACATGTTTTCTTTCCATTCAATGAATTACTACTTTTAGTTGTGTGAAACATCAGTGATTTTATATATTTAGTGCACCAATATTATTTTTCCATGAAATTCACCCCTAAAAGAAAATCCGATAAAATCTCCGACCACCCAGATTTTTTCAGTTGTGACGAAGTTACGTTATAATCTTTGCTAAAAATTCTGATACCACAAATAGATGTTTTAGAGGATGTTTTTTTGACAATTTTTTTTTTTAATATTATAACACTATAAACCTCCATTATAACCTCTGCTAGAAGGTATTTTCCTTCTAGTGCATGCTGAGGTGGATTTCTCTATACCTCTCTAACATGTCGGGTCAAAAATATAGTTGGCCATCTCTACTACGTACTCAATCATAACTGTAATGTTCCCAAACTGGAATTTATACAACAATGAGAATACCCTAAGGTATTATAGAGTTGGAGATGCAGAAATATGCCTTAGAACAGATGTCCAATGACTTATCCTTCAATAAAATATGTAGCAGAAACTTTATACAGCGTTTTATAGACCAAAAGGTGGGGAAAAGTAATGATTTAGGCCCTAAAACGCATGTATTCAGAGATTTGTGTAAAAATAAGATGGGAAATTAGTTGGATATGATAGATAGGGTTATAAGGGACTCCCATGTCAAATTTTAGCAAAAAAAATGCATTTTTCTATGTTAAACAGTTGCTCCTTTCCTAACTAGGCTAGAAAACCCTGCTTTCCCGTGGCTTGGAGTATGCAGAAATTTACTGAAGCACAAGAGCATAATTTTATGAATGTTTTAGCTTCAATAGGGTCCGAAAATTGATAAATCAGATCAGTGGCATAACTCATACATTTTACAGAAGAAATAATGAGACAATACATGAGAAATCCTCAGAAATGAGGTGCTACAACCATGATAAAAGATTGCATAACCATGACATCGTTATTTTTAGGGCTGAAGCAGAATTTTATTAATTATTTAGATATAGATCAGATATTTACATAAAAATTTAGATCCAATACAGATCCATGTACAAGAAAGGCTAATCTATACATCCCCCATGGGGTTTTTCCCAAAACATGAAGCACCTGAAGTAGATCTGAGATCTAAGAATGTAGATCTGCAGAATGATTAAGAAATTTCTGAATAATAGAAAGGTACAGTAGATCATATCTGAAAAAAACATGGATTGGATGGCAAATCCATGGATCACCATAGTGAAAGTAAGAATCCCAACACCGGAGATCTCTCCTCCAAAAAGCAAGAAAAACACCCTGCAGCTGTAGATCTGCAAATAACGTTGTCCAGGGAGAGGAACAACACTGTAGTTTCTGAGAATGGTTTGACCTGATGATAAGATGTAGATCTGAAGCACAATCAACTAATGAACTCTTCCAGGAGTTTAAAAGACACACTCACTGAGAAGAGCGACTGCTATCATCTAGATCTGAGCAGATCTAGTCTTCCACTTGCTGCAGCTCACAAGATAGCTCAAACCTCAACATGAGCAATGCTGTAAATGTAAGGTGAAGCTTGGCCCAAGCCTGATAGTGGAAAAGTTAGAAAAATTCTCCTCCAAGAGCTTCTCAAGGAAGGAGGTGGGATTCCTGAACAGGAATGCCCAACAAGGGATGTCTAGCAGAAAATTCTTTGTGAAATAATAATCTTTAACAACCCTTTCCTTGCTACCCTCCTCTTCCTTTTATAATATAGGAGTCTTGCCAAACCATAAACCACCTTGAGTCACTTGGCCCTTTTCACATTAGACCCTCCTTCTAGAACCGCGCTGTCCCTCAAAGAGGTTCAATGCATCTAGACTGCGTTGTTTGACTTGGTCAAAGATGACCCACTATTGTGATTTAGACCCATTCACACCTGCACGAGTTTATTTAAATAGCCCAGATATGTCTTTTTTTCACATAGGCATTGATTTATTCTTAGTTTTCAGAAGTTTTACATGTCCTCCTCCACAATTTATTCATCAATCATGAAATGAAAAATAAACAAGGAAAAATTAATGTTCCTATTAGCTGAAGCTAATTTAGGAAAATTACAATCTCCCCCTCCCAAATATTGCTTGTCCTCAAGCAACTGCAAGGGTGATGCAAAACTTACCCTTCTTCTCTTGTGGCCTCCTCATATATTAGTCTCCACCATTGCTTTGAATCTTTTGTAATAGCTCTGTCTTCCAATGGTCCTCCCTCAATATGCAAGTTGGCCTTTGGTGAATAAACCCAAGGGCTCTCATCATGAAGAAATGGAAGGTTGTTGTGGAAACCTTCTTGTTGATCCATGGCCTCCTCAAGATAGAAGTGATGACAATCATGGGGATTTTCATGATCCATGAAAGACTCCCATCTTCATGCTATCATCCAAATGAAGTGGATCACCTCCCAGCTTGGCAATCCATAGAAGAACTCCTCCCCAATACATATGAGAGGCATGTTACCAACAAACATATGGCTCACTTTACAAATAGACAAGTGATCTATTATAGTGGCCATACAAAATCTCATGCTCCCATTGAAGCATGCAATGCAAAAAGAATGGGGAACTCCTTCCCCCAAGGGCACATTAAACAAGTGTGCCTCTCCTCCAACTATGCCCCCAACAAGGATAAGGACATTTTCAGCTTGTGGGATCATGATTAGAATCATGCTAGCTTCCATGTATTATAAATGAGAAGGGAGATGTTCCCTCATGTGCAACCAGCGCAGTTTTATCCTTAACTGCCATAGAATAGGATATGAAAAGTGCCTTCCCCAACACTTGTTTTCTGCCTCATGCCTTGGGAATGCTTGGGGAATGTACATCATGGTTGGTGTAAAAGAATCACACCATGAGGAATATAATAGCTTTCCAAGGTTCTCCAAGGAATGTCCTGCATCAACATAGTTCATGGCCTTGAGTAGCCCATGAAACCCCTCATAAATAGTGCCCCTTTTTAGAGCTATGTCCTGCAAATGAGTGTTAGAAAAATATAAGCATATAGGAGATACATGATAATTCTCAAGAGGATGAGCCTCTCTATATACTTGTTTTACATTAGTGGGGTAACTCATGGATGAGTCCCCTCTCACACTCAATGGGTAAGGAGATGTGAATGATGGCTCTTCCCAAGAGCTATGCTCCTCCTCCTCTACCAAGTAATCCATGCACATCTTCATGTGAGAGTTCACCTCTTCTTTGAAGCCTTCCCATATGAATCCACCCAAGAGAGTATGATATGCTTTGATAAAACCAGTGGGTTTGGAAAGCAGGATCTCATAGATGGCATCTAGTAATTTCTCTTTGAGATTGGAGTCACTAACCAATAGAAGGAGATTATAGAAATAGATAACTCCATCAACCACCTTGAACCATTCATCCTTTACTTCCCCTTCAAGAACCCCCCATGTGAAAAGGTCCTTGGAGTATTCCATCATGAGTTGGGAATCCCAATAAGGATCCAAGCTCTCCAAGAATGACATCAATGTAGAGGTTTGAAATGTAGAATCTATCTTCTCATGGCTCCCATATTTGACAACCTTGATATCAAAAGCACATGTTGGAGCATCATAATCTTCCCTTTGCTGCCCCATTTGCAGCTGATATTACACAAGACAAGATTGGAGCACATGGAAATCAACTTCCCCTCAGAAAGTCCTTGTTTTCCAAAACCTTTTCATTTTGGCCCATGTATACAAGAGGGTTAAGATCCCCTTGCCATCTTCAGAAATCTCTTTTGTGAATGAAGATATCATAGTTTGTCCCAAAGATATGGAGTTTCCATGTGTCCTCATGCTCATGCCATCATAGATCTCTAATTTCTCCCTTCTCAGCATAGATTTCTGAGTGGGAGTTTACAATGCCCCTTTCAGGAAATTGCTCATCTCTCTTCTGAATTTATGAGAGATTCTCTGCGCTGTGATAGCTTCTCCCAAGGCTCCCTCCTTAGCCAAGTATGAATATGATACCCATAGTTGAGAGAACACTTTAGATTTCCTCCTATCAAGAGGTGCTCCTGGTAAAATACCTCCTTGCAAAGAGGTGTCAAGGCATAGAGTAGAATGGGGATGTAGGTAGATAGATTTGCCCCTACCTTTAATGCATAAGTCCTCTTGCCTTATTTGAGCTTGCAAGCTCTAAAGTAGAGAAGGGTTTATGTTATTAACCTTGTGATGCCCTTCCTCATCTTTTCTTCCTTCTATCTCCAAGATATCATCATTTGACACTGATGGTACATGCTGCTCATGTGTCACACCAAGAGCCTTATGTGTGAGACCTTGTGGAACTCCTTGCAAGAGTGCAAGAGTTTCTTCCCTAGGAGCAAGTGATCCAACTTCATATTCATGAGGTGCTTGAGGTTCATTTGTTGTGACTGCGTTATCATCTCCTGCTGTCTCCTCCTCTTTAATAATTGAAATTGTCCCATCATCAATGAGAGACCTTAGATCTTGGTCATCTATTGAAGGAGAAACCTTCATACTTTCCTCTTGAGAAGAGGACCCTTCACTCAATGGAGATATTTCCCTTAGCAAGGCATCAAAAAAACTTACACCTTCTTCCATGGTCTTCATAAATGGAGTTGGATTCATAGACCCTTCCAACTCATGCAAAAGATTCGTCTGATGTGGTTTGACAATGTCAACAGAAGATGATACATATGGAGCTTCATCAAACATTTCTATCAGTCTTTCAATAAACATTTCATAAGTAGGTGTATTGGAATTTTTCAAGGAAAAAGACTCAAAAAACCACCAATCATATGCTTTACCTTCAAAATGCAGCAGTGCTTCTTTGATGGCTTCAATCTCCGAAACTTGATGTTGTTGCACAAAGTTATCTAGCTCCTCCACCCAAACCCTGACTGGACATTTAGGTGATCCATCAAAGATAGATAGATAGAATCTACCCTTACCATGCTGCTCCTCCTTTGTGACTTTTCTCTCCTTGATCTTGCAGAATCCTTAGAAGCTCAAGTTATCTTTGAACTCCTTGGACTGAGCTTCATACTCCTCCAAATACTCTCTAAGAGTCTCCTTTTTGGGCACACCTCCTTTCTTCCTCTTCATGAAGAAATCACAGACAAAACACTAAAGATTTGGTGATATGGTTGAGTGCACATATCCATGAGATGAGGATTCAAAATTTTCCTCATGTATATATCTTGTAGATCTGATCAGAAGATCTTTCTGCTCTTGAAACTTTCTAGGAGTTTCATTGCTTCTTCTTTCTCCTTCTTGTTCAACCTCCTTGGAGAGGTTCTTCTTAGATCTAAAAACTGATGAGAGTAAACCCATATTATTAATCATTCTAACCTTCCTCCTTGCTCTACAAAATTTTTTCTTGAAGCCACAGGCTGAGCCAAAGATCTTGCTTTGATACCACTGTAATGTTACCAAACTGGAATTTCTACAACAATGAGAATACCCTAAGGTATTCTAGAGTTGGAGATGCAGAAATAGGCCTTATAAAAGATTTAAAATGACTTATAATTCAATAAAATATGTATCAGAAACTTTATACAACGTTTTATAGACCAAAAGGTGGGGAAAAGTGATGATTTAGGCCCTAAAACGTATGTATTCAGAGATTTGCGTAAAAATAAGATGGAAAAGTGGTTGGATATGATATCTAGGGTTATGAGGGACTCCCATGTAAACTTTCATAAAAAAAAAATGCGTTTTTCTATGTTAAACAGTTCCTCCTTTCCTAACTAGGCTAGAAAACCCTGATTTCCCATGGCCTGGAGTATGTAGAAATTTAATGAAGCACAAGAGAATAATTTTCTGAAGGGTTTAGCTACAATAGGGTCTGAAAATTGATAAATCAGATCAGTGGCATAACTCATACATTTTACATAAGAAATAATGAGACAATACAAGAGAAATCCTCAGAAATGAGGTGCTACAACCATGATAAAAGACTGCATAACCATGACAGCGTTATTTTTAGGGCTGAAGCAGAATTTTATTAATTCTTAAGATCTAGATCAGATCTGTACATAAAAATTTATATCCAATACATATCCATGTACAAGAAAGGCTGGTCTATACATCCCCCATGGGGTTTTGCCCAAAACATGAAGCATCGGAAGTAGATCTGAGATCTAAGAATGAAGATTTGCAGAATGATTAAGAAATTTTTGAATAATACAAAGGTACAGTAGATCAGATCTGAAACAAACATGGATTGGATGGCCAATCCATGGATCACCATAGTGAAAGGAAGAATCCCAACACCGGAGATCTCTCCTCCAAAAAGCAAGCAAAACACCTTGTTAGCACCTAATCTAGACCTCAGGCTGAAAAGGAAAATCAGGGTAACATCTAAACTATGCTCAGCCTTGTAGCTAGCCCTACAAGGACAGGAGAGGGCTCTCTCCGTAAAAAGGATATTCAACGAAACACAATAATGAACTGATTTTAGGCTAGGTATAATAATGGGAAAAGGTTTAATGAAATGAATAATTTTTCAGGGTTGTGTGGGAAAAAATGGGACAGTTTGAGACTGGGAAATTAAATCAGGATATAGGGTATTTCATGGGGCGAGATAGGCAGAAAATTTTAGCAATTAAGTTTAAATAATGATGGAATGGAAAGACTGGTGAGGAGCTGAAAGGGGCACAAAAAATGGATCCTTTTCAAACAGAAGAAAAACACAGAATATTGAATGATTCCCCAAGGTAGAGCATATAAAATGGATTCTACCTTTCTATCTTGAAAGCATTCAACCAAAATGTTTATGAATGAATGATGAAACATAACAATTTACATATGAACACAAAGGAGAGAACAAATGCTAAAAATCATACCACATGGATCCCACAAATCAGAGCTGCATCTCTTATTAATTCCCTGTCCAAAACTGTTACAATGGAGTGCAGAGTGTTATTTCCACACTTTTCCCCTACTTCTAAGTTACATACTGATTTACAAATGATTTACAATTACATTAAATAGGCTGAATTGTGGGAACATAGATCCACAGAAAGAGGAGCTGTTTGCCAGCTCAAGAACTGAAGTGCAATCATAGAAAAGAAATCCAACAATCTGCCCCTAAAAATAAGGAACAACTATACATTTTGGGACATCTGAAAATTTTTCTGTTACATTGTTGAATAAAAAATAGGCAATTTGAAAAGCTGATCCTATTTTCCTGCTGTTGTAAAAATCTCTGATTTTTATAGCTCTCGGCCTTTTTGACTGTTGCTTTCCATTATTTCGTTGAAGAAAACTGACTTTAATAAAATGCTTTGAAATAAAATAGAATGAAATAATGCCTTCAGTGAAGGGAAAACTGATTTTTTAAACGGAAGGAACAAAGGTAAAGGAGGCGGGGTGGGGTCCGCATATGCAATCAGAATCGGAATGAATGGGTAGAGGGGAGATAATATATAACTAAACATTTGCAAATAGAAATAGTGATGCTGTCATTGCAATAGGGATCGGAGGAATGGGGGAGACATATTTGAATGAAGGAAAAAACTTTCGATGTGATTGGCAAGGCCCGATGGGTAATGCAATGAGAAAGCGGGGAAATCCCTTTGAAAATGAATAAAAATGGTTTTTCGCTTGTTTACAAAGGGAGGAAGGATTTTTATTAAAATAGCGGAGGGATTTCATGGTGGGACCGGGATATGTGAATTGCAATCGGAATCGGAAGTTGGGGTGGGCGCATTATATAATTAAATACCTCCGATGCGATGAGAGATAAGCGGAGGGGAAAACCTTTGTAAAATAATTTAAAACAAAATTTGATTTAACAAAGGGTAAAGGCCTTTTTATTATGGAAGGGAGGAAGATAATGTGGTGGGCCCGGGGTCAATCAGGATCGAAATCGGGAGAGGGAGTGGGGTATAGCATAACACAATGCTTCCGATGCGATGGGGAAAAGCCTTTGTATAAATGAAATAGAACCAATTTTGATTTTTATAAAGGGAAAGGCCTTTTATTATGGACAGGGTGAAGTTTTATGTGGTGGGCCCGTAAGTCAATCGGCATCGGAGATCGGAGGAGGGCGGAGGGAAGAGTTTGTGATTGCGCCGATTGAGATGGTCTGATTCGTTGTGGGCCATCGGATCAGATGATGAGATCGATGGCGGAGGAATGGTCGGGGGTTTGCAATCGGCGGGGCTCAATCGGATGAAACAGTTTATGAAATCGCCGATTGCAAATGGACCGTCCGATTGAAGGGAGCAATCAACGGTCAGGATGTACATCAGAGTTATATGATCGGGAGCCGCTTAATGCAATTGCATCGGAGGTTTTGCGATGGGCCAATTGGGGCGCATATATGTAATGTTGTGATGCGATGGGAAGGGGAAAGGACTTTGGGTCAGCGGGGTTATACAATAAAACTTTGAATTTTACTATAAAGTCTCAAAGCATGGAGGGGAAGTGGTTTGGGAACGACGGGGACTTATATATACAAACTTTATTATAAACTTTAGGGTAATGGTGGGGAAGTGGTTAATAAATAAATCACATATGTATTCAAATGATTTTATAATGCGATTTTGTAAATCGAAAGGGGAAAAAAGGATTTATTAAAGAAAATATAAAACTTTAATAAAATAAAATTTAGGGAAAGGTGGGAAAAGGGATTGTTTAAGGGTATAGGGGACGTTTTACTTCACTTAGGCATAAATTTCAATCCAGAAGTCAGTTTTAAGAGTGTAGTATACTGTTGGAAATCTCTTTTCGGGCTCTTTCTGCTGAACATACTCAGAACATGATTCTGAACTAAAAATGTTGCATAAAACTTCTTTGAAGGCAGGGTGATGACTTTGTGGAGATGGCAGCTTCTGAAATGTGACTTATTACATATGCTGACATAAAATTACATAATAAATGATAATAAAGGAAAAGTATCATGTTTTCACCTCAAAACAAGGTTTTGATGTGAAAATTACATCAAACTAAATGAAAAATTTCTTTGATCTTCCCAGGTGATGTGACTTCAAGTTTATTGACTTCCTCATGACCTTGCTAATATTTATTGACACTTGACTCATTAATTTGACCATGATGAGATCCTAGAACCTAATGAGACCCAACCTATGACCTAATAATATGATTTTAAGAGTGAAAGTGACTCATGACTAAAGACCATAGAGAGGAGAATCAACAAGTCTCACATGAGGGAAAACTGATGAAAAATTACTACCATCAATGAATCCATGACCTAGCGGAATGGTGAAATTTATTGGTATGGGACTCCTAATATGAAAATGCAAAAGAGCAATTTTGATCACTGATGGCAGTATGACTAGACTGACACTAACACACCCTGCAGCTATAAATCTGCAAATAATGCTGTCCAGGGAGAGGAAAAACGCTGTAGTTTATGAGAATGGTTTGGCCTGATTCCAAGATGTAGATCTGAAGCACAATAAGCTAATGAACTCTTCCAGGAGGTTAAAAGACACACTCACTGAGAAGAGCCACTGCTATCATCTATATCTGAGCAGATCTAGTCTTCCACTTGCTGTAGCTCACAAGACAACTCAACCCTCAACATGAGCAGCACTGTAAATGTAAGGTGAAGCTTGGCCCAAGCCTAATAGTGGAAAAGTTAGAACAATTATCCTCCAAGAGTTGCTCAAGGAAGGAGGTGGGATTCCTGAACCGCAATAAGGGATGTCTAGCAGACAATTCCTTGTGAAATGATAATATTCAAGAACCCTTTCCTTGCCGCCCTCCTCTTCCTTTTATAAGATAGGAGTCTTGCCAAACCCTAAAACACCTTGAGTCACTTAGCCCTTTTCACATTAGACCCTCCTTCTAGAACTGCACTGTTCCTCATAGAGGTTCATTGCATCTAGACTGCGTCATTTGACTTGGTCAAAGATGGCCCACTCTTGTGATTTAGACCCATTCACACCTGTAGGAGTTTATTTAAATAGCCCAGATATGTCTTTGTTCACATAGGCATTGATTTATTCTTATTTTTTAGGAGTTTTACATGCCCTCCACATTTTATTCATCAATCATGAAATGAAAAATAAACAAGGCAAAATTAATGTTCCTATTAGCTAAAGATAATTTAGGAACATTACAATAACCTATGTACATCTGTCTTTATTTATATGCATAGGGGGTAAAACCCCTTTCCATTAACTCTTACTTTGGTTATGGCAGGTTCTAGTTCTTGAGAAATCTATTAGTATTTTAAATATTTTGGTTCTCACTATTTGTAACTTGTCAATTACATCAGCTGATATAGTATTTTTATGTTCAAAATTATCTATTTCTTTGGTTGTATGGATGATTGTAAATAATTTTTTCTCAGAAAACCTTGAAATATTTAACTCTGTGTTGTTACACTATCAGAATTTTTAGTCAAAAGTTGTTAAGTTGTAAAAACAACAAGAACTTGTACTTTTTTTATTCCAAGGAATAAGAAAAAAGTAATTTTCTTAGTGAAAAAAAAAATATTACTTGGGTTAGTTGTTTTGTTGCAAGGTGCCACAAATTCTGATCATTCCCACCCTCTTATTAAGTATAACCACTATAATTAGCTCCTAAGGTTCATTCCTATGTTTGGTAACCCTTTTCGTTTCCTCGAAAGTGTTGGGGAATAAGTTATTCCATATGGGGGCCTTAAAGTCATCCAAGGCCTATGCATTTGTAACACAAGACACTAAGAATGATAAGTAAATTGTATAACAACTTTTTGAATGATCTTTACTAACGTTTATTAGAATTGTTGCATGTTTTACGTCATTGCAATAACATCTTAGTTGTAACTTAATTGGAATTTTATTATGGTATATATGTTCACTTTGATATGTTGTAATATGATTATGGTTCTGTTTCATATGTTGTAATACTAGAAATATAACATAAATATTAAATATTGCATGAAATAAATAATAACCTATTGGCGAGAAGTCAGGTCTCGCGGACAAGACCCAGGTTCGAGAGTTGTGGCCAACAAAGGGGTCCGGTGTAGTCTAGGAACACGTCGGCATTTTCACCCTGCTCTGGAGAGCAGTGCGTCTCACCCGAGGCGTGCCGCAACCACATGCAAAAGGGGATGAGATCAATGGCAAGGAACAAACCCGCAACTAAAGAAAGACGGTGCATCCATTACATATACAAAGTTATATACGCAAGATCACTTAATATGCATTCAGACATTCATAAATAAAATTTTAAACCAGCATAAACGCATCACAAGCACATGAACATATTATTGAGACAACAATCTTCCATTGTATTAATCTCTTGGCCGAATACATGATTACATGGCATTCTTTCTGATAGCTCACAAAGCTGATACAGATGAATCTCAGAACAGAAAGGTGGAATAGAGAAGATAAGAACCCATAGGAGGAACATGCATGATTCCTCTGCAGCTACTCTGTGCGTCTTTCCCTGTCTTGAGCCTCGCGACCCCTTCAGCATGCGTCCAACATTCTCAACAACCTTCAACATTCAACAACCTTTTCAGCCGGGTGACTGTTATTTATTCACCCGCTCTCGCGACTATCGGCTCCTCTGTGTCTTCACTTTGGCTTCTCTCAGCTTCTCTCCTGATATCTGCGTGTTCCACTTTCTGTCTTCTACTGTGTTTCTTTCATCTGCACTTGTCTCTGTTCTATCTCCAGCTATCGAGTGCTTCCGCGCCACCTTGGTAGCTCCGCAACTCCTGGTAGTTGCGGTCGCGGTTGCCATGTGTATTTATTCCGCAACTCAAAAAGGGTCAAAACTCAAAATTTCTTGGCCAAGATTTCAAAACTTAAACAAAAACAAGGGCCCCAACAAGCCCCGACCACAATTCCTTGACTCGTCCGCGAGTCAATCACAAATAACAGTTTCTACTTCCATTGCCCCGCTGGCACCCGTGCTCTGCTCTGCTGTGCCTTCACCCTGCGCCCTTTCCTGCTGTGCTCCGCCATCTGGTTGTGCAAACAAGGGCCCCAACTCCGGGACCCGGCGGAGCGCTGTATCTCTAAGCGTGGTGAAGGCCGCCACCGCTTGCTGCCATTCCTGCATAAGCAAGTCGTCTTCTTGCGAGATCCGGGTGGCGGCGGCTTCGTCTAGCGTCGTCGGGTCAGCCCCGAACAGCGTGGCAAGCTGGGCTTCGGCCTTGGCATCCAGCTGTTGCATGGAGTCAGCATTGGCGTGGATGAATTTCCCGGATGACGTGTTTGGCCGCTGCCGATTCGGCCTCAGTCTGTTGCATGTGAAGTTCCAGCTCATCCGACTGGGCGTAGAGCTGATCTAGCCGTGCTGGGTCCGTGGTCGCCTGAATGTCGCGGGAGATTTGTTGCAGCTGGGCAGCGATAGGCTGCGTCTTGACAATTAAGGCGAGTGAGCACTCCTGCAAACTGCGCAGAAGGGCGGAAGCCGAAGCTGCAGTGGAATGGAGAGTTGCGTGCATACTAACTGCCTACGTCTGCTTGGCAGTCACCTGTTCTGAATGGACACTTGGTGGATCTGGAAGGGTAGGCCGTGCGGCTAACGCCGCTTGGAGTTCCTGGTTCTCCCTACAAACAATAGTGAAAACTTCCCTGAGGTGGTGAGCCTGTAGTGCTATACTGTCCTCCTCTATACTAGCAGGAAGTGGGGCATAGTGAGCCCTTGCAGCGGGCCATACGCTGGAGAGCGCCTGAGTAGCAATGTTGGCCTGCTCCTGGAGGTTGGTCTTCTCCCGCAGCAGCTGATTGCGCTGTTCAGTAAGCGCCATGATCTGATTCCGCTACTCGGTGCACCGCTGCTGTAGCTCTGTGTGAATCTGCTCGGCCTTGAGTGCCGCCCGCTGAATGAGCAGGTACAGCTGTGCTGGACTCCATTGTTCTGCATTGGTCGTGCTGGGTGTGCCCTGCTCCGGCACCCGCTCCTGCGAAGGTTGGTTGCTGGCCGCTGGTCGGCTAGAAGTTTCTGGAGGATGGACCAGCGTCTGCTGCTGCACTGAAGTGGCCATCTCGGACTCCGGCCGGTCTTGTTGCGTGGTCTGCTCTAGGGAGGGGTAGCCGAATCAGCCCCACCATTCGTGAACCTGGTCGATATAGTAGCAGGAGGGTCCTGGGCCGTGGCCACAGGGTCAACCGGTGGTACCACGGCTACCGTACTGGAGGTGAATTCCACCCCGTGGTCACCTCCGAAAAGTTCCCGGATCAACGAATTTGACATAGTGGCTGATGAGTTGGATGGATTGGGGGAGGTGGTAGGTGGTCGGCTGGTGGGGGGGTGGTATTGGAGGGAACACGAGACCGACTGATATGAAATTCAGCAAAAGAGGGAAATATAGGGGCACTACTTGAAGCAACTTGGGTGGCCACGTTAAGTCGTCGTACCTGGTCATTGAGGTGCTCGACGATCGGGACCAGTGATTCAGGCAGGTCCGGTGCGGTCTCAGCTGCATCTTGTGGAGGGTCCGCCGCAACCTGTGAGGATCCCGCTGCGCCGGTCGTGGCAGGCCGCTGTGCCGGTAGCATCCGATCAAAGTTGTAGCGGGTGATCCCGTCGTGGACGTGCTTGACGACCCCCGGCCACGCAGAGACCTCACGGTGAAAGGTGTCGTCATTCAGCTGGAACCGGAGTGGCGCCATGTGAAAGGTGGTGTCCGGCACGCAAGTTGGCCGGAGGAAGGTGTGTCTGTGGCTGACCCCAAACCACACCTGCTCACTGTACTCGTCCAACAAGTGCCTGGGCACCCGTTGCTGGTTGGTCACCACATCTATCATCATCCCGTACCACGCCTAGAACGCCTCCGCGTTCACCTGTTTGGTGCTGGGATCCATGGACACCTGCCAGGGGGTGTATTTCATCGCAAGAGGCTGGCTTGCGGTCGTCTCCGCCGGAAACCGGACAGGAGGAAGGTGCCATTTCCACATGGCGAAAGCTAAAATCAAGTAGCCGTAAATGAAACTGGTGGTACGCTTGTAGTTTTCTTCGCAGGCCGCGAAGAGTTCCTTCAGCACGAAAGAACACCAATTCAACTTGGCGCCCCGGGTGCAGTGCTCTGCAATGGAAATTGTGTCTAGGGTGCATTCTCCCTTCGTGTAGTGGCGCATCGTCTTGCTAGCGATCAGGTAGCAAGCGAACTGGATTTCTGGTTTGTTGATCAAGTCAATTTTGGCACCTTTGCCCCCTCGGCGAGTGCCATACTTGGTGTACAGGTCTCAGTCACCCGACTTTCAGGCACGCTTGGAGGAAGTTTGGCCAGCAGCAGAGACATCCGCGCCATTCTGAGATAGCCCTGTAAGTCGATGAATGTGTTCGGCATGAATTGGAATTTCTTCATTGAGCCACAGGGACCCATTCTGTATCCAACTGAGGAGGAACCAGATGCATTTCAGGGCCGGTCCCGTGGTGCCAAAAACTAGAAGAGTCCTCAAATTCATCAAGGACGACTGCTGTAAGCCCCTGAATTCTGAGCGCATCCGGCTGGTGGAGCTGCTGCCTGGCGTGTAATGGTGCTCCATGTAGGTCTGCCAATGGAGGTGGGGAAATTCAGCTGGGTCGGACAAGTTGGCATCCATACAGGCTGCATTGTCATACTTGCCCACTAGCGACTCTACGCGGTGGATTCGGCTATCCAACACTGGCTCGGGGACGAAGATGAGAGCTCTCGGCATCTTGGTGCGGCGCTGGTAGACTTGGAGGATTCTTCTGGAGTTTCCTTTTGAGTGCGGTGCGTTTGAAGGCTGTAATTGCTCTGGAGTCGCTGCAACTTCCAAATTGAACTGGTTTGTCATTCTCGGTCTGGTAGCCTTCATGCAAATTATATCATCCGCTGGCACGAGCGGAGCTGATGAGACTCCATAACGGCAATTAATTCTTGCTATCCGTCGAGGCTGCGATAATCGTGCGATCAATCGCGTGCCTGTATGTAATCTGACAGTTGTTGATGACGTCATGGGAAGATGGGCAGACACGATGGCTGAGGGAACTGCGGGTGCTGGCAAATGATTACGGTACAATTACTGTCTACTTATGGTAATTTATGAAGCAAATCTGAGCGATCCTACGGACTAACAAAAGGACTGACGGAAATGACCTGGACTGACACTGGCACGGGGATGGATCCTACGCAAACAACACGCTGGACTGGCGCTGCAACACGCTGGACTGGTCCGCCCCGACCACTGTCGGTTGCGGTGAGGTACCCGCAACCGACCGATTATTTGACAGACTGCTTATGAACGAAAAAGACTCCCTACTCTCATCCTGATTGCGGGAGAGTTATTCAACTAAACTACTCTACGGGCTCTCTCGGTTGCGAGAGTTATTGATGAAAAGTGGAAGGTACCTACTCCTGGTAGGGTTTCAGGCGTGCGCCATTCACCCATCCGGGAAGAACTGTACCATCCAGCTGTGCCAACCGAATGGCTCCTGAGTCGCGGATCTCGATGACAAAGTACGGTCCCAACCGGTGCATCTGGAGCTTGCCTGGAAACTTCTGGAACCAGATGTCATATAGGAGAACTTTGCCGCCAACTTGGAAAGCTTTGGTTTTGATGTGGCGGTCGTGCCACGCTTTCTGCCTGGCCTTCTGAACCTTCTGGTGGAATTCCGCGAGGAATCGGGCCTCATCCAGCTCCTGTAGCTCCTAGAGGCGTTCCCGAAGTGACTCCTCTTCTGAGAATTGGAGGGACGTTGCGATCAGAAGACTAGGTACAGTGAATTCGGCGGGAATCACAGCTTCCCGGCCATACACCAACTGGAATGGTGTCTGGTTGGTCAAACATTTCACTGTGGTCTGGTAGGCCCATAAGGCCGCTGGGAGGCGCTCGTCCCAATCGTCGCGCTGAGCATTGCAAATTTTAGTCAAGCTCTTCTCAAGAATCTTGTTGAAAGCTTCCACAGTACCGTTGGCCTGCGGGTGGTATGGGCTACTTTTATGATGCTGAATCATAAATGTGTCTAGTAGTGACTTGACCGTGGCATTAATGAAATGCGTGCCTTGATCACTGGTTAAGCTCCGTGGGCAGCCAAAGCGGCTGATGATGTGTTCAAAAATGAACCGGGCAGCGGTCTCTGCCGAGTAGTCGCGTACCGCTGCCGCCTCAGCCCACCGTGTGAGGTAATCCGTGGCGGTAATGATGTACCGGGCCTTGGAATGTCGAGCGATTGGTGCGATGGGACCTACTAAATCAACATCCCACTTCTCAAACGGCCGCAACACATGCACTGGGTGTAGCGGAAGCTCGTCCCGGTGCGAAGGCCTTCCCGTCCGCAGGCAAACATCGCAACGCTTCACATAGGCCTTACAGTCTGCATGTACCGTCGGCCACCACAGGCCAGCTTGGAGCACCTTCCTTGTGGTGGGTTTCGCACCCACATGCCCTCCCGCAACACCACTGTGACATTCCCACATCACTGCTTCCCGTTCATGGTCGAGAACACACCTGTGCAACACCTCATCAAGCCCCAGTTTGTACAGCTGCCCCGCGATCAATTGGTAGTCGGTCGCCCGCACAACCAGGTGGCGTTTCTGAAGCGGGGTGTAATCCTGAGGGCACTGTCCCGTGGTCAGATAAGTGGCAATGTCAGCCAGGTAATCTGGTATTGCTTCAACTCGGAAAAGGTCAGCATCCAGTAGCTGATCGTCCAACGGGCCTTCATTCTCTCCCGTCTCCAACCTGGATAAATGATCGGGGCCAACATTCAACCTGCCGGGCTTGACAATCACCTCAAACGTAAATTCCTAGAAAAGTAGTAGCCAACGACAGATTCTTCCTTCCAACACAGGCTTATTCACCAGATATTTCAATGCAGAATGGTCTGTGAAGAATGTAAATTTGCCGCCCAGAAGATAGTGGCGGAATTTCTAGAGGGAGTACACCATCGCCAACGCCTCCTGCTCGGTCGTGGTGTAATTCTTCTCCGCATTCGATAACCGACGGCTCGCAAAGTACACGGGGTGGTCAACTGTCGTCTCCCCGGGTTGCGCCAATACAGCTCCAAGTGCAATTCCGGACGCATCAATATGCACATGGAACTGCTTATCCCAGTCGAGATGAACAAGTATGGGTGCCATCGCCAACTTCTCCTTCAATGTGTCAAGTGCCTTCCTGCACTCTGCCGTCCACTCAAACGCTTCTGACTTTTGCAACAGTTTCTCCAGAGGGGCCGTAATCCTCGCGTAGTTGCGAATAAACCGCCTGTAATATCCTGTGTGCCCGAGCAATGCCTGCAACTGCTTCACGGTCTCGGGGGCCTCCATGTGGACGATGACTGTGACCTTGGCAGGATCAATGCAGACCCCTTGCTTGCACACCACGTGGCCCAACAGTGTGCTGAATGGAACTGCAAAAATACATTTCTTCAAGTTCAAGGAAATCTGCGGCTGGCGACACCGGTCAAACATAACACGCAGTAGAGAGGCGTGTTTCTTCAACAAACTGTAGACAGTCCAGTGGTCCATGTAGACCTCCAGGAACTTGTGAATGTACTCCCGGAAAGCAGCAATGAAAATCCAGGAAAAAACAGCCGGTGCGTTCTTCAGACCAAACGGCATAACGTGGTATGCGAATGATCCCCACTCAGTGGTGAATGTCATCTTTGCTTTGTCTTCCTCGGCGATGCGCACCTGATGGTAGCCCGAGAACCCATCAGTGAAGGAATAAGCTTCGTTCCCCGCGACATGATCTAGAACTTCATCACTGAAAGGAGTGGGAAATGGGTCGTGGATGCAGGCATTGTTCAGGCTTCGGTAGTCTACCAGACCCGGATCTCCGCTTTGTCCTTCTTGTTCTGGATGACAATGGGACTCACCTATTCTGCTTCTTCTACCGGGAAAATAAGACCTGCAGCCAGCATTTTGTCAATCTCCATCTTGACCTTCTCTTTGATATGTGGATTCAACCGGTAGGGTCGGTGCTTCACTGGCCTTGCTCTCGGTTTCAGCGTGATGTGCATTTCGCCCAGATCCCCCTTGATCCCCTTCAGGTCCGCAACTGAGGACGGAAACAAATCTTCGTATTCCCGGAGGAGGTTGAAAATTTCTTTTGTTGTCTCCTCGTCCCAGTAATCTCCCACCGTTGCGAGCTTAGGTTTCTCGTCCGTTCCAATGTTCAGTTTTTTTGTCTTTAGCGGCTGTAAATGGACTCCTTCAGTCGTTGGCTCTTCACTGATTCTCCGCTCACCTTCCTTTTCGTCAAAGTAGAGATGCCTGAGGTCCTCCAAACTATCGTCCTCCGGATCCTCATCAATTCGGTGACAAACCAACTTGCGCCTGACCTCAGGTTGTGACACAGCCGGACCCTCATCGGGCTCGGGCTGGCGGAAAAAAAAGACCTCCTTGATTGCCTATAGGGCCTAAGACTCCTGCGCCATCTCCCCTTCGAACAAGAAGCTCAAAACGAACTTGTCTGCAACTACCTGCCAAGAGCGGGTTTCCCGTTTACGCTCTTCCTCCAGGTACCAGGCCTGGGGAATGGTGCCTAGGGAGTGAATAAACCTGTGGACCCACAACTCCTCAGGGTACCGGGTGCTGCGCCACTGTTCCTCATAGGCCCGCAAATGGTGTCGCGGGTCGGAAGTTCCATGATACTTAAGCGTACTACAGGGCCCTTCATCCTCTTTGAAGCGTGCCTGCAGAGCATCCGCCACACACTCCCATCGCAACAGAGTGTTGCGGTGATTTTTCCACCACCGTGCTGACGTTGACTGCAAGGCCACATCCAAAAGTGGTATCCGGCTTTCAGCTGGGACCCGGTCTTCTACCTTGGCAATAAAAGTATTGACTGCTTGCATGTTTGAAAATGTGGGATATCCGCGGATCTCAGTCCCTACCCACCGGACTTGGGAAATGGAGGCACATCTCCGCGTGGTATTCTCATACCCCCCCTACTGCCAGTCTTCCCAAGCAAGTTCGGATCCGAGCTCCGAGCTCTGCACACTCCGCTAACTGACGGAGCCAGTCGCGGTTGGGTTAATATAATCGTCCCCCTTTCCTGCAATCATCTGATAGAGATGGTCCATCATCTGAGCATCCTCCCGATTGTCCACTGTTTCCGTATATCGCGGGCCTTGATACGGGTCGAGAGGCTGGGTGACCCGTACCTCCCCATCCTCAAAGATCATCAGCTCCTTCTTAAGGTCGATGATGGCATAATTTTCAAAAGCCCAATCAATGCCGAGTAAGGCTGGATAAGGATCCTTGTCGCCCATGATATCAATAACCTCAAAATCGGTGTATGTCTTCACCCCCGCAACGTCGACCTCGACTCCCTCGAGCCGGCCGATTGGAAAAATGTAGTACTGGTTCGCCATCCTGAGTTGGATTGGTGAGTAGGCTAGCCGTGGCCTTCCTAGAGCCTCCCATGTCTTTCGAGGCAGTATGTTGACGTCGGACCCCAAGTCCAACATGGTGTCGCTGATTTGGAACCCTGCAACCTGCGTGTTAAGTCGGAATTCTTTGCCTGTTCGTTGCTTGTTCCGCTTGACGCGCTGCACGTATTGAGGCCCAGCGTCCACCAGGGCTCTAAGTTCTGTGCGCCCCTGCAGTGCTCCGTCCAAAGCATGCTTGAGCTGCCGCCGCAGCGCAGCGTTATCAACAATCCTGAGGAATAGTCGGAGCCAATCCTCGACCACAGTACCTGCGACGTTCTGCGCACCAGATTCCGGCAGCATGGGCTCCTCCAAGCCTCCCTCGTTCCGCAACTGGGCGAAGGCCTCAATTGCCTCCTGGAAATACTTCTTCTGGACCTCGGGCCTGATTAAGTTCTTCGAGGATGCCGGCCGAACCACTCGGGCTGGCTCCTTCTCGTGGGCATCCTCTCCAGTCTTCTTTCCGCCCCTCGTTACTATCGCGCCGTTCTGCATGTCAGGGTTTGTGGCCCCTCGCGGCTCTGAGTTTATCAGATTCGCTCCCCTCTGCCTCGCCCATTCTTCCCACTTCTTGATAAGCTCCGGACAGTCTTCTGTAGCGTGGGCGTTGACCCGGCACTGGGAACACCAGGGTCATCGCGGAAGGGGACATTCTCGAGCCACGTGACCCTCCTGGTCATAGTTGTAACATTTTACCGGACCGCGTCCGCCTGTTCAGCCTCCCCGCATGCCGCCACCTCTTCCCCTCGGAGCCTCGTTCACCCTGTACGAGGGACGATCCAGTTGATCTGCAAGTGCATCAAGCGCCCTGCACTACTCAGTGTTGTGAGTCATGGACACAAAAAATTCGCAGTATAGATTATTCGGGACCGTGGAGTACTTCTGTAATATTGGGCACAGCCGAGGAGGATGCCCCATCGTCCGGAAAATCTCGCAGTACTCTGTGGTGGAGGGCCCCGGTTGCGATGGGAACCCCGCATAAGTCTGTTGCGGCTGGTAGACTCCCTGTGGGTTCATCGCGGCGCCACCCGCTGGTGGTGGACCCCCCTGGATTGCTGCGACCGAGGGTCCTGCTCCTGTGCCGCGCAACCGAGGACATTCGGTTGCGACGTGGCCCTCGACCAGGCAATGAGTACACCAAACATTCGGTCGCACTGGTCTCACTGGCTGAATTTCCTTGAGCTTTTCAGTCAAGCTGGTGATCTGGTGTTGCAACCCTATCAAAGAAGGATCTTGCAGGGCCGCCCCCCCCCGATATTCCTGGGGGTAGCCTGCCATAACTTCAATCTTCATGGCCTGCTCCAAAGCGTCCTGCAGATTATCAATCTTCTGCTGAGTGAGAGGGGTTCGTGTCAAGGGGAGCAAAGCCTTGATGAACCAGTCCCTCTGGTGGTTTGGATCGATCGGGTAGCTGAGTTTCCCGATCGTGTCCTTGAATCGCCGCATCAACTCCCACGCGGTATCACCTTCCTTCTGCTTAATTTCCCACAGCTCTGACAGGCCCTGCTGGTCTGTCTGGGGAAGCTTGAATTCGCGGAAAAAATCCCGCTTCACGTCCGCAATTACAGGGTTAGGATGCGCCTCGGACCACTTAATGAACCATCGCAGAGCCCTCTCTCTGAGTGTGGTTTGGAATTCTATTAACTTCCCTGCATCTGGCGTCTGGCGAGCCCTCCAGATGGCTTCGCACAGATACCAGTGTTGTTCTACGTCGTCATTGCCCCGGCCAGAGAACTCTGGATATCGGGTGAAAGATCCAGCCATGGGTACTTGCGGAGAATTAACCAGGATAAAGCCTCCCGGTCCTGGTTGCGTAACGGTCCCACTAGGAAAAATACTACTACTAGTAACACTACTGTTACCGGATGTTATCGACACTGATGCACTATTGTATGACCGACTCAATGCTTGTAACTGAATAAAAATATTACTTAAAGGTTGATACAGTACCAGGGGAAGGTCGGAATCCTGGCCATGTGGAAGGTGAGAAGTAGGGCTGCCTGGAGGGGTGGGTGCCATATGATCTTGAAACATCCACTGCATCACGCCGTGCCATTCATCATCGGAACTTTCTTCGGGCTGCTTCTTTCTGTTATCTTCGCTAGTCACGATCTCTCTTTCTCGCATCGCTGGGCTCCCATGCACCCACTGCACTTCTACTGCTGTCCTGTCTTCTTTCCGGGTATCCAAACCCATAACTCCCGTTCTCTGAGGTGCCTCCTTCTGATTTTTCCTCTCGATCTCTCTTCTCTTCAAATCTCGCATTACCCTTCTTCGCCACCTATCGGTGATCTGTGCCCGTCGATGTGCACGTAGCTCCTGCAACTTGCATGCGGCCTCAACATCCATTCCTCGGTCCCCACCTTCACATTCTACACCGCATCGGTCCCCTCAACCCTTCCCCCAGTACAAGTGGTTTACGCTTCCATACCCGCTTTGTGGAATTCAATCAACCCTTCGCCCACCATCAGGGCTTTGATCCACAGCGGAATCTCCTTCAACAACTTCCCTCTCAGCCCTGAGTGGAAAACAGCCTCGGCCTTCGAGAAGGACTAGTAGCACTCAGTAGCAAACTCCACAGCATATCCTTCCAACGTGGTCCTTACCCAAAAATCCACTGCGCGGGTTAGGTCAGTATCTACCCGATGCAGTGCCACCAGGTCTTCGTGCGTCCACCTGCGATTTATCTTCCGCAAGCCTTCCTGGGGCAGCGTCGCTCGTAACCTCCGCAACCAATTGTAAAGGTCCGTAGGGAACCTTCCCCAGAAAATTTCGTACGTATCGCTGGCTGAATCAGAGAAAAGAACAAGTTCCTTGATCGCTGCCTCCTTTTTCTTGGTCAGCTCTGCTTGCTGAGCAATGAACTGGTCAAGATGATCATCCCACCATCGCCGTATCGCTCCTTCAAAGATCCTCAATACCATGATCTAGATCCCCTCAGAACATGCAGGTCCCGGCAACGGAACCATTTGTTGGCGAGAAGTTAGGTCTCGCGGACAAGACCCAGGGTCAAGAGTTGTGGCCAACAAAGGGGTCCGGTGTAGTCTAGGAACACGCCGGTATTTTCACCCTGCTCTGGGGAGCAGTGCGTCTCACCCGAGGCGTGCCGCAACCACATGCAGAAGGGGATGAGATCAATGGAAAGGAACAAACTCGCAACTAATGAAGGGCAGTGTATCCATTACATATACCGAGTTATATACGCAAGATCACTTAATAAACATTCAGACATTCACAAATAAAATTTTAAACCAGCGTAAACACATTACAAGCACATGAAAATCTTATTGATACAACAACCTTCCATTGTATTAACCTCTTGACCAAACACATGATTACATGGCATTCTCTCTGATAGCGCACAAATCTGTTACAGATGGGTTTTGGAACAGAAAGGTGGAATAGAGAAGATAAGAAACCATATGAAGAACATGCATGAATCCTCCGTAGCTGTTTCATGCATCTTTTCCGGTCTCGAGCCTCGCAACCTCTTCAGCATCTATTCAACATTCAGCCTCTCAACCTTCTCTTTTCAGCCGGGTGACTGTTATTTATTCACCCACGCTCGCGACTATCGGTTCCTCTGTGGCTTTACTTCAGCTTCTCCTGGCTTCTCTCCTGTTATCTGCGTGTTCCACTTTCTGTTTTCTGTTGTGTTTCCTTCATCTGCACTTGTCCCTATTCTATCTCCAGCTATCAAGTGCTTCCGCGCCACCTTGGTAGCTCCGCGACTCCTGGTAGTTGCGGCGCGGTCGCGGTTGCCATGTGTATTTATTCTGCAACTCAAAAAGGGTCAAAGTTCAAAATGTCTTAGCCAAGACTTCAAAACTAAACAAAACCAAGGGCCCCAACAGTTTGCTACGTAGATTTAATTTTCTTATATGTGCTGTAGAATAGTTGATGAACTCCATAAAACTGTGAGGCAACCTTCCCCTCTCATCTATGTCGATAGAGCTCAAGGAGGGTAGCCCTTCCCTTCGACCAAAAAATTCTTTCTGTTTATGATTCGCTGCTTCTCAGATTAGAGTAGAGTCCAATAATAGTTTCATTCTTTCTTCCATGGTATTATCACACATTTTGTCTGTTTTTCTGTGCATGAATCTGAAGGTTTGTTTGGAGGAATCAATATTAAAGTTTTGGAGAAGTTCACCATTGCCTTCCTGCTCCATTTTCCATATTTTTTTTCATGCTTCCAAACACCTTTGTTATGCTCTATTCCCTCCTTCTTCTTTTATTGTAGCTCTCGCCCTTTTTATTCACAAATCTCTTGAAAAAAAATTAAAAGTTTGACCTCCACCCTTGCTCCTCGAAACTCCCTCTCCCGTACTTCGCTCATCGAAAATCACAGATCTCTTGCAGTCTCTGTTTATTCTCTCCCATTCCAAGCCCCGATTGCGATATTTCCTTCTGCCTTACCTTTGCTGCTTATCAGTAAAAAAAGAACTTCATAAACATTAGAACCCGATTCTTTTTCCTTCAAATACTTACCACAATTGAAAATTTCATTTCTCATTTGGTTCCTGTAATACTTACCGCTCATATCTACCAATTGCGATATTGTTTCCGTACTTCGCCACGTCACCCGTTGCATATCACATTTCGCATTTCGCTCCCGAACAACACTTTTGCTACTCTCTAGCTTTGCAGTCTTGCGATTGTGATATCGCATATCACATCTCGCACTTCCATCACCCATCGCAATCGAAAATCTCGTCCCATTTCATTTCACATTTCGCTTCCGCTCCCAAACAACACTTCCATCGCTCCTCCAGCTTTGTGATATCACATATTGCATATCGCACTTATACCCTCCCATTGCAATTCCACGATCGCACTTTTCAAATCCTCCCTCTTCAAAGAATTTTTGTGATATCATAAGGCTTAATGAAGTCTAAACCCCTCTTTCTACCTATAAGCCCTGTCACATGCGTTAAGCCTTCCATTGTCATCTTTATCCCTTTTTAAAATGTAAGCAAATTTTTTTCAAGTTTACTTAGATCATGAATCGTTGCATGGTTAGAATCGTGGTAGCATGGTAGATAGATCATAGGGTAAGTAGAGTGAATTTAGCTATTTGGCCCATTAAGTGTGGTTAGGATTATTTTCCTTTCCTGTCATTTCTTTTCAACAATTTAATTTAGTTTCCTTTTTTTCATTTCCTTTCTGCAGTTTAGTTTAGTTTCATTGAAGTGTGACAGAATTCACCGAGAAACCCTAGAAGTAGCACCCTTTCATAGAGCAGAAGAAGATGACATGAGTAGAATGCATCTGTTGTGTATATATCACTATCACCTCCAAGTTTGTACGAACCCCGAGTTGATAAAGTAAAGTAGGGCAGCAGCCCGTGGGTGTTGCAGCACTCTTGGTGCAATACCAGGGCTCACCACTTTTTGGTGCCATTTCTGGGGAGGTGTCTAGTAGATGCTTTGATTCTATTTTAGCATTATTTCCTAGTTTCCTTTTTCATGCTGTTTATGAAATATTGAAAAATACAAAAAAATATGTTTTTCATGCCTCATAGGAGTAGGGATACTGAGAAAATTTTAAAAAATACTTCTCTAATACCAACCCCCCCACTTGACCACGTGGTGCAGTAAGAACCACATCACCATACAGTTTTGAAGGTAGAAGAGATGGATGGATATGATGACAATGAAGAAGATATTATTGGGTTTCCCATTCAAGATATGGAGATCAGTGTACATATGAGGAACATCCCTCCATATTTCCTTCCCAACTTCCATGGTATGAGGACAGAGGATCCGTAAACATTTCTCTTTGAATTTGAGATTCTTTGTAGATCTTATTGCTACTTATCACACACTCAAAAACTAATATTGTTTCCTACAACATTGAAGGATAAAGCTCGTAAATGGTTCATGAGTCTAGGTACTAATTCAATAAGATCATGGAATGATATGCAAAAAATATTTCTGGGAAAATATAAAAACCGTGATCTTAAAGAAGAAATTTTTAGAAGTAATAAAAAAGAGGATGAGAGCCTTGAGTATCTCATAGATAGGTTCATGTTTAATGTTAAAAGGGAAAAACTGCATCATTTAGGATTTGACACACTAAAAAACCTCTTACTTAGAACAATTAGGGATGAGTGGATTGATATCCTTAATCTCATGAGTGGAGGAGATGTATACCAATTTTCATTTGAAGAAATTTGTGAAACATGAAAGTGCATATCAAGAGGAAGGGAAAGAGTAAGTAAATCCGTCTCAACATTGGTAAGGCAAGATGAACTTGGAAATTTGCTTGAAAACTTTAAAACAAAAAATCTTAGCAATCTAAGTGAACAAGTAGAAATGTTAAGAATGAAAAATGAGCAAAAAGAAGATGTTGATATTTTTGTTATCCATGTAGAATCATGTGTTACTAAATGTTGTCCATCATTCCCCAGGTTTAAAGAAGTTTACCAGGAAGACAATGGAGCAAGGCAGTCACCAAAGAAGCTATGTTATGTAGCTCCAAGGAGACCCTGGAAACCTAGTCAAATTGATATTATGCAAGGACCCACTTCACAATTTCAAGCTTATTCACATCCATCTCAAACTAATTGGGACACACTCCCTCCTTGGAAACCTTGGCCATCTCAACCCCAAAACCAATATTGGAAACATGTTTGGAAAGGACCTTATTGGGAAAATCCACAATATCTTGAATATTTACCTCCATATCCTCCATACCCAACTCCATGCTATCCCTACCATCCACCTCCACCACAACCACAACCTCAACCACATCCATCTCATATATCCACCCCCACTCAACTAACTCTACCACCATTTCCAAACCCATACAATGAAGTATCTTAGCTCACTTACAATGTTGAGGTACAACACTTCCAAACATCTCCTCTTGATCTAGATGGTATTCATCTTAGTTCAAGAAAGGTATTGCAAAGAAGAGATTTTCTTAATGTCATTGAAGGACAACATCAAGAAGAAGAAGATCCAAATGAGGAGATAAAAAGATCAAGAGCTGCACTTGATGAGGAGCCAGCATCAAAATAAGATGTTGAGAAAGTTTCCTCATGTTTACCAGAATTTCCTCCATGTATTCAAAAGAATAATCAGCAAAAAGAGGAAGATTTGAATGCCATAATAGAAGAGGAAATCCAAGGTGATTCAAATCAACAAGTGGATGAGAGGCATCACAACTATATTGACATATGGTTCCAAACATCCATTTAGTTGCAACAACACGCTCTTCTCCAAAAACACTTGATACAATCCCAGTCAAAGTAATTCATCTCTCATATTCAGGTAGATGTCAAAGCATGTATTCCAAGTGTGCACATGATTTTATCTGTCATCTTGATGTGTACATGGCTCCATTGGAAGTATTCCTATACTTTTCAAGTAGAGTAGGAAAGTGAAAAAAGAAAAAAAAGGGAAAGAATAAAATATTAGGTGAAAACCTCTTTTGAAGCATTTGAGATTGGCTCACCGATTGAAAACATCCATGATGCAGTCATTGGGTTGAAAAAGAAAAGAAAAGAAAAGAGAAAAATAAAAGATCCTAGGTGAAAGCCTCCTTTGAGGCACCTAGGTAGACCTACCAGTTGAAAACCTCATTAAGGCAGCTAGTAGGCCCTTAAAAAAATGCATTTCTCCATGTATCTCTCTCTAATGAATACATGTGCTCTCCAACATTTAAAAGTAGAAAACAAAAATTTGGCACAAAAATAAAATTTAGTCAACACTTTAGTCAAAAGTAGTCAAACTTGGGCCTCCTCCTCATGTGCTCAAATGCTCCAAAAGGACCTCAAGCAGATCGCCACATGCAGCTTCAGTAGCAACTTAAATATCACCTGCAAAAACAAATCAATGGTAAGGATTAGGTATGCAATCACCTAACCCTTTCTTCGAATCTATTTTAGCTTAAGAAAACTTTAAAAAGTGTGAGAAGGAAAGTTGTGTTTTTCTATAGCCAAAATTAGTAGCAGAGCAACCTCAGCCTTATCTAGCGACTAGCATCACTTTTTCCACCAAGAAGAGGAACAAGACAAAAGTAAAAAGGACTTGAGAAAGTGGGTAGTAAGTAGTTCATTGTAATGGAAGACAAGGAGTGCCAAGGGGTAATCAAGGGTGAACTCAATTAACAGAAAAATAACTCTGAGTTTATTTTGCATGAAATTAAAAAAAAAGAGAAAAAAAGGAAAAAAGAGAATAAAATAGAAAAAATTAAATAAAAGGTGGACCCACCACCTCTTGGCATGCAAAATGCAAATTTGATTAAGGAATATTAGGACCTCCATGCAGCACTCGCAAGAAGAAATGCAAGAAGAATAGTAAGGAGATTAGCATGAGGAGAAGTGCATGGGCCAATAAATAGAAAACGAAATAAGCCAACATGTAGGAAGAACCAAAAGGCAGGGAGGATGGATAGGTTGCTTAGAGGATGGGCAACAGTTTCAGTAGGGGGTTGATGATGGGCCTCTAAATTAGACATAAAATAAGGCCCATATAACCTTTCTTAGCCCCATATAACCTTCCTTATGCACGTAAAAGATATATTAAATCTCTCCTTCTACACTTAATAATGTTTTCTTATGATTTAATATGTTATTAGGAAGGTTTAAAGGTAATTTCATATTTGTGCCTAATATTGGTTATTTTTGTAGAACATTGTGAGAATATTGGGAAAATTATACAGATTTGGAGAAGGAGATAATTTAGGACTTGATCCCTGCCACTGGAAGATCAATATTGAAGAATAAATGAGTACAATGTCAGGAAATTATGGAGAAACCTTAGAGAGTTTCAAGGGGTTTGTCCACCCTCCTTAACTATCAAAGGCAACCAAGAAAAATGAGGACGAAGTGCACTCAATCTATGGTTTACCTGGAGTCAAAATGGATTCAATCACTATTTTATAGGGAGTTGTTGGTAGCTGCTCTGTAGAATAAATAGAGAAGAGCTACAACTAGGAAGAGATTCGATTCCATTCAGAACTTTTGCTACAAGCTATTAAGATTTTTATTATTGTACTCAGTGTTTAAACTTTCAGAAATGTCATGAGGTTATTCTCTTCCTAAAATGAGCAGACAAACTCCATTTTACTTATTTAGTTCCAAACAACTGGGCTCGTGGGTTAGGGCCCAACCCATGTGCCTCAACTTCTTTTCTGTTTTCATTCTTTTCTTTCTGTCATTTAGCTAGTTTTATTTCTGATTTTTTCATAGTTGTTATAGTTACATAGATTTAATATGCTTATCTGTGCTGTAGAATAGTTGATGAACTCCATAAAACTGTGAGGCAACCTTCCCCTCTCATCTTTGTCGATAGAGCTCGAGGAGGGTAGACCTTCCCGTAGACCAAAAATTCTTTATGTTTATGATTCACTGCTTCTCAAATTAGAGTAGAGAGAAATAATAGTTTCTGTCTTTCTTCCACTGTGTTATCACACATATTGTTTGTTTTTTCGTGCATGAATTCGCAGGTTTGTTTGTAGGAATTAGTATTAAAGTTCTGGGGAGGTTCACCCTCACCTTCCGACTTCATTTTCCATCTTTGTTTTCATGCTTTCAAACACCTCTGTTACACTTTGTTCCCTCCTTATTATTTTATTGCAGTTGTCGCCCTTTTTATTCACAAAACACTTGAAAAAACATTAAAAGTTTGACCTCCACCCTTTCTTCTCAAAAATGCCACTCATCGTACTTCGCTCATCATAAATCACAGATCTCTTGCATTCTCTATTTATGCTCTCCCTTTCCAAGCCCCGATTGTGATATTTCCTTCCACCTTACCATTTCCACTTATCGGAAAAAAATAACTTCATAAACATTAGAACCTGATCCTTTTTCCTTCAAAGACTTACCACAATCACAAATCATATTTCTCATTTGGTTCTCGCAATACTTACCGCTCATGTCCATCGATTGTGATATTATTTTTGTACTTCGCCACGTCACCCGTTGCATATCGCATTTCGCATTTCACTCCTGAACAACACTTCCGCTATTATCTAGCTTTGCGGTCTTGCGATTGCAATATCACATATCACATCTCACACTTTTGTCAGCCATCGCAATCACAAATCCTGTCCCATCGCATTTCGCATTTCGCTCCCACTCCCGCCACTCCTCTAGCTTTGCGATATCACATATTGCATATCACACTTCCATCCTCCCATTGCACTTTTCCAAGCCTCCCTCTCCAAATATTTTTTGCGATATCATAAGGTTTAATGAAGTCTCAACCCCTCTTTCCACCTCTAAGCCTTGTCACATTTGTTAAGCCTTCCATTAGAATATTTAGCCCTTTTTCCTCCAAACTGCAAGCAACACCTTTTCAAGTTTAGCTAGATCACGAATAGTTGCATGGTTAGAAGCATGGTAGCATGGTAGATAGATCATAGGATAAGTAGAGTGAATTTAGTCGTTTGGCCTATTAAGTGTGGTTAGAATTAGTTTCCTTTCCTGTCATTTCTTTTCATCAATTTAGTTTAGTTTCCTTTCTGTCATTACTTTTCGGTAATTTAGTTTAGTTTCAATGAAGTGTGATAGAATTCACCGAGAAATCCTAGAAGTAGCACCCTTTCGTAGAGAGGAAGATGATGACATGAGTAGAATGCATGTACTGTGTATATAGTAGTGTCACCTCCAAGTTTGTACGAACCCCAAGTTGATAAAGTAAAGTAGGGCAGCAGCTCCTAGGAGTTGCAACACTATTGGTGCAATACTAGGGCTCACCAGCATGCTCATGGAAATAAATGGATACTATATGGCACCAATGTGCCACAATGGTGCTACTCCCAAATGATTTAGCAACATACTATTTCATGTTCCAATTCCTTTTACTGACACTGCAAATTCTTGTAGTCGATTTCAACCATCCTAAACCAGATATTGCATGTTTTCCTGTACCAAGCACATAATTTCAATTAGTTTCAAAATAAATTGAAATAAATTCAAATCGTACCTGATTGGTGGCCCCGTAAATAAGGTACACCTGTAATTATGTTCTATTCCTATCACAACAAGTCAAATTAGTTTTTTGATTAAATCATCATGTATAAACATATCACACCCAGTTAGCTCAAAACACAACCATCATAAATCAAAATCACGAATCACATGAAATCATCATAAACCATAATCATAAATCACATATAACCATCATAATTTAGAATCATAGATCACGTACATAATAAAACTTAAATAAAATACCATTACTTATCCTTCATTGGTCCTCACTTTTGCCTTTGTCCTTTGTCCTTTTCGTACACACACCAGATTGGTTTCCACACCTGGCAAACACTCAATGCCTTTTTTTTTCTTCAATCACATACACACACACACAATATACATCACAACACATACATCCACACTCAGTGTACAAAACCACAAAATACATACACCCACACAAGACACAAAACACCACATATACACCTACACCCAGTGTATAACACAACACATACACCTACATCCAGTGTACAAAAAAATACATATACGAACACATATTAAAACACAACAAATACACATGTCACGATACCACGACTACACAATGCACATACATAGTATCGAATGCCTGCAACACAACATGTACGACATGCACACAATACCACATATACACCAATACCATATGTACAACATGTACACATTACCACCTGTACACAACACCACCTGCACAACCTGTGCACAACATAACATGTACACGACATCACATGCATGTGTACACAGTGCCACATGTACACCACACCACTTGTACAACGTGTACACAATACCACATGTACACAACACCACGTGCACAACATGTACACAACATCACATGTATACAACGCCACATGCATGGAATGTACACACCACCACATGAACACAACACCACATGTACAACATGTACATAGCACCACATGCACACAACACCACATGTACAATCATGCACACAACACCTTATGTGCATAACACCACATTTAAAAAATGCACACAACAACATATGTACATATAACTACATATACAACATGTACATAACACCATATATACACAACATCGCATATCCAACATGCATACACCACCATATGCACACAACACCACATATCCATCATGCAAACAATACAATATGTACATAGCACCGCATATACCCAGCATTGCATATGAAATATGCACACAACTCCATATATACAATAGGCACACAACACCATAGGTACAATAACTAAATATAGAATATGAAAAACATATACACAACAATAATACTACACATCCAGAGACTACACTGTCTCTACTAGGAAATCTTACTTCCATTGTCACTCTTCCATCCGAGCTTATCCTAACATGTCGCTGATCACACTATTTTCATTCCGTTGATGTATATATCAACATTACCTGTCCATAATGTAAACATAGGCATAGTATAAACACATAATATGAAATCGTATCCATATGAAACTGACCTCATAGATTTGTCAGGACTACTCTTCCCACTTGATTCTTCATAAGAACATGAACCTCTTCATGCCATTCACTTGCATAATAAATCAATCCTCAACAAGAATGATCCATTAAAACCCTTTCAGACAATGAAATAGATAAATACATACATACATACACATATATAATCATCATTAACATAAAACAATCATGATCCTGTCAGACAACAACACACATACACACATATATACATATAAACATTAACATTAAAAAATCATGATCCATGAAGACCCTGTCATAAATGACATACCTATGTACATACATGTATACATATATAAACATCAATATAATCATGATCAAAACCTAATTTCCAGATTACATAATTTCAAGGTTAATAAATTCCTGTTATTGTGCACAACACGCACCACATTGAGAACAAAAATTCCCAACATAGCCAAGGCATATGACGCCTCAAATCCATTTACTTTACCTTTCTGGTTACCTTTCTCACGATTGTCTTGCCACCATCCATTTATCCCAATGCATCCAACCAATCTGACTAGTTGTCATACTCTTGCCTTCAACTGCCCTTATACATGCATTGAGCTTCATCTTCCTAATCTCCATTAAATTTATGTTTCTGAACCAATTCCCAAGACTCCCAAAACATAAAAGGAAAGAAAAAGAAACAAAAAAGAATAAATCCATGAAAACGAGTAAAAATACGCCATCACAAAAAAGTGGAAATTCCTTGCACCAAACATAAATGAAGCCACAATCAAGCAAAACCAAATAAAAAATACCGAAAGAAAAAAACTAGTAACAAACACCATGACTCCATCCTCATGGTTCGGAGTGCTTCCGAAGGAAATATCAACTTGAGCCTTCTTCAAGATTCCATGGAAGTCTCTTTTCCATGCAAGCCCCTGCATCATATTGCCAAAAACATGTAACTATCAGTGTATAAAAAATATAACAATATACCAATTATCTTATCTTGTTGTTCCAAGCACACTTCCTTGTAACTGAACACATACATATATCATCTCTCAAGGGACTCCAATCCCTTGATGAATCCAACTATAACTAGAAACTGGCTAATATACCTGCCAAACACATGCTCATAAATATAACACATATACAAATAATGTCAAACAAAATCAAGGTTAAGAATACTTCATGTATGCAAAGCATTTCCTTCGTTTGGAATTGTGGTTCCAAACATAGCCAAATGAATTCTCACCCAATTCCTTTATTTTATCATTTACCTTGCTGCAATTGAGTCTTACTGTGCACTGTCACATCATCCAACTGTTAGTTAGATAAAAAAATCAACTATTACCTTGTCACACTAATTCCAAGCATGTTTCCCTACAAGTGGTCACACACATTAGGCACATGTTCCAAATATTAATAAATCATATCTAGTAAATGAAATTAACCTTTACCAAGACTATCAACCATGTCATAATAAAAAATCAACTCATAGTCATAAATCATAACACTACAACTAGCACTCACTTGCACTCAAGTATATATCAGTTGTCTCAGCACATAATATGTTAGTACAACCATCTTAAAAAAATCATTCCTTCATGTAATCTTATAGACACATACTCATATCATGCAAATAATAAAACATTCAATCAACTTGTAAACATACCGTGATAGATAAACCAAGTTGACGACATAATCAAACTCATACCTTAATGTATCTCAGGGGAGGATATCACATCTGCACAATTTAGTCCATATTAATACGACACAACATCATAAGTATATCATCTCATACCTGAATGTCACAACCATAACCATCTACACAAAACAATCCAGATCAACATGATGCATATAACATTGAGATCTTAATGAAATAACCCTAATCATCAAGTTAAATAACATATAACAACAACAAGTTAACATATAACATACTCATCAACAAAATATAACATAACCATCAAGTTAAGTATCAAATAAAAATCAACAAGTTAACACATAATATACTTATCAACAACATATAACATAATCATAAAGTTAACTGTTATGAAACCAGATCCAAAAAAAGAAGAGAAGAGATATCAACGCCTTAGAAATCAACCACTTCGAGGGGGAAACCTCCTTTACATGACATAAATGAACAATTTTTTGACGATACAAATGAAAAAACCTCCTTTCTATATATAGGAGTCCATGGGGTCACAATATAATCCTATTTGACCTAACAATAATAATGTAAGGGCATAATAATAACAATATGGGGTTTATAGGGGTACAACAATAACAATAAGTGGGCAACACTAACAACACTAAGGGACTAAACTAGTAATATAGGGACCTAACATGCCCCAACTTTTGTTCTCAATGCTTGGGTAGCTTTGGATGCTTCTTTATAAAATTCTCATCCTCCCATATAGAATATTTAGTGGGTAAGTTCTTCCACTTGATGATATACTCTGAAATTGATCGATTTCTTAGCTGTCGAGTTCTTCTTTCCATGAATCCTTTAGGTTACAATATTATTTTTCCTTCCTCATAAAGATCTAGAAATATTGTTTGAATTGGAATTTTGTTACCTATAACCTTCTTTAAGCATGAAACATGGAAATCTGGATGCACTAGAGAAGAAGCAGGAAGCTCCAATTTTTATGCCATAGTACCAATATTTTGCAGCACCTTGTAAGGACCATAGTACTTTGGCGATAATTTATTATCCTTCTTAGCTTGCATGAGGGAAATTTGTTTATATGGTTGTAGCTGTAAAAATACCCAGTCTCCTACATAAAAATTCTCTCACTGCGATGTTGATCTGCCTATTGTTTCGTTCGATTTTGTGCTAAATTTAGGTTATCCTTTAAGATTTGGAGAACTTGTTGTTGATGCTCGATGTGATATTCCACTACTTGAACCTTAGAATTTTCTCTTAAAGATGATGTGATGGATGGTGGATGATATCCATAATGTGCCATAAGTGGGGTCATTTTTGTTGTAGCATGGAAGGAAGTGTTATACCACCATTTAGCTAGAGGTAACCACTTGACCCATTGTGTTTGTTTATAAGATACAAAAAAACGAAGATATCCTTACAAAAATTTGTTCACTATCTCAGTTTTCCCATCGGATTGAGGATGATAAGATGAGCTATGAGCTAGTTGAGTACCCAAACAAGAAAATAATTCCATCCAAAAATTTCTTGTAAAAATGGGATCTCTGTTGCTTACAATAATATTTGGGTTTCCATGTAGCTTTTGAATTGTTTCCATAAATGCAGTAGCAACTGTACTTGCTTTAAATGGATGAGATAATGTAGTAGCAACTGTACTTGCTTTAAATGGATGAGATAATGTAGTGGCAACTGTACTTGATTTAATTTGTGCATACTTGGTAAGTATATCAACTACCACCATGATGACACTCTTTCCTTCAGACTTAGGTAAAACTGTGATAAAATGCATTGAAATATCCTCCCAACGTTGACTTGGAATGGATAAAGGCTGTAGAAGACCCGAGGTCTTAATTGTCTCAGCTTTATTTTTCTGGAAAACCAAACATTCCACCAAAAAATTTTGAATATTAGATTTAAGGCCATCCAAAAAAAATTATTTCTTCACCCTGTGGTAAGTTTTTAAAAATCCTAAGTGTCCTCCTAAGGGATAAGTGTACAATTCCAAAATAATCTTTTGTTTTAGTTGGGAATTATTACAAATATATAAGCAATCTTTGTGCAATTAGGAATCATTTTTCCAACTAAAAGCATCATATGTAATAAGATCTTGCTCCAACTTTTGAATGAGTGTGCACGCTTCTTCATCCTTCTTCCATTCATCCCTTGCTTCGGTTATCCAATTTGATTGGATAATAGAAATGGAACAGAGAAATGCTTCCACCTCTTCATCCTTTCTTGAGAGTGCATTTGCAACAACATTTAGCTTCCTTTTTTTGTAGATGATTTCAAAGTCATGAACCAACATATTTGTGACCCATTTTTGCTGCTCTTCTAAAGATAGTCTTTGTTCCAAAAAGTATTTAACACTATCATGATCAATTTTTACCTTGAAGTGTCTTCCCATTAGGTAAGGTCACCATTTCTTTAGTGCATGTAGTATTTCCAACATTTCCTTCTCATAAATATCTTTCTGTAAATAATTTCCTTTGATTGGACGACTTTCAAAAGCAATGGGTCTTCCTTCTTGCATTAAAACAACACCAATTCCATTTCCTGAGGCATCACATTCCACAATATAGGTTTTTGCGAAGTCTGGCGTATCTAAGACCAGTGCTAGGCACATTGCCTCTTTAAGATGTTCAAAGGCATTAGTTGCTTCAGGAGTCCATTAAAATGCATCTTTCTTTAATAATGTTGTTATAGGTGTTTCTATTCTCCCATAATTCTTAACAAACTTGTGATAATACCCTGTTAACCCGAGAAATCCTCGCAACTTCTTTATGGTTGTGCGGAATTTCCATTCCTTAATGGATTTAATTTTGTTAGGGTCTACATTAACATCCTCATGAGATATCATATGATCTAAATATTCCACCTCTTTTACTCCAAAGAAACATTTGGAGGTTTTTGCATATAATTGTTTCTCCTCCAATAGTTTGAGCACCTTGTCAACATGTTGAACATGATCCTTCCAAGACTTGCTGTAGATTAGTATAACATCAAAAAATACTAACATAAGTTTTCTAAGGAAGCATTTGAAGATGGAATTCATCAACCCTTGAAATGTATAAGGTGCATTGGTAAGGCCAAAAGGCATGACCAAAAACTCATAATGACCCTCATGAGTTTGAAATGTTGTTTTCGGAATATGTTCAGTCTTCATTTTAATTTGATGATATCCTGAACGAAGATCCAACTTGGTAAAATAATTTTCTCCATGTAATTCAGCCAATAATTCATCAATCATAGGAATGGGAAATCTATCTTTAATAGTGAGCTTAATTCGGACACATGCGCCATGATCCATCCTTCTTGTGCACCAATACTATTGGAGAAATGAAATAACTTTGAATCGGTTGAATTATACCAACCTCTAACATTTTTGCAATCATACATTCAATTTCACTCTTTTGGACATAAGGATATCTGTAAGGCCTAATGTTTGGAGGAACACTTCCTGGAATCAAATGAATAGCATGATCATGATCACGAATAGGTGGGAGTCCTTTGGGAGTGTTAGGTCCCTATATTACTAGTATAGTCCCTTATTGTTGTTAGTGTAACCCCCTTATTGTTATTATTGTACCCCTGTAACCCCCATATTGTTATTATTGTGCCCTTAAATTATTATTGTTAGGTCGGCTAGGATTACATTGTGGCCCATGGACTCCTATATATAGAAAGGAGGTTTTGTAATTTATATCATCCAAGAATTGTTCATTCATGTAATGTATTGGAGGTTTCCCCCTCGAAGTGGCTTATTTCTAAGGCGTTGATATCTCTTTTCTTCTATTTTTGGAGCTGGTTTCACAACATTTGATATCAGAGCTTTGGATTATAGGGTTTCGCTACTCCAAACAGGTTATTGTGGAATTTTTGCTATAACATTTTTTCTGCGAAGGGTCAGAAGCTAAATTTTTTAGAGTACGAAGCTGAAATCCTGGGAAACATCGTCGCAAAATTTTAGAGCTTGGTTACCAATATTTTCAGAGATATAATCTGTGGAAGTTAGGGATATTTTTAGGCTCTTGAATTTCACTTAAAAATGTCATCACGAAATTTGCGCTATAAATTTTTTTTCAACAAAGGCTCAGAAGCTGAAATTTTTAAAGCACAAAGTTGATGTCTGGAGGAACATTGTTGCAAAATTTCAGAGCTTGGTTCACAAAATTTTCGAAGATATGATCTGTGGAAGTTAGGTTTTTTTCAGGCTCCCGAATTGTATCTCAAAGAGGTGATCGTGGGAAAATATTCATAACTCTCTCTTTGAGCATTAGATTGGAATTCTGTAAAACATGACTGGAAGTACACAAACCGTAACTTCCTGTCTATAAATTTCAGAGCCAAAGGAGCAAACAGTGACATGTGGAAAGTTGTACAAGTTCGCTCTACTGAACCAGTCCATAATTAGGTCATTGTGGGAGATTGGACATAACTTTGCCTTGAAGAATCAAAATCAAGCCAGACCTGTGGCATTTGAAAGAAGCTTAAGAGGAATACTACAGGGCCAAATTTCGAATATTGGGGATCTTCAAGTATAGAGATAAGTCAATTTCAATATCGAGCTCCTTAAAAGCAAGTAAAAGGTGTGTATTTTTTTTCCTGAATTGCATAAGTCTTGTTTGAAGAATCAATTTGAATTGATTCTAAGGGCATATTGTAGATTAGATATCAGTATTGGATTCTAAAATGGCCTCTATAAATAATTCAACATCCATTAAGCCTTTAGAAGGCTCTACTATGACTCATGAAGACGAAGAATGACAACATGACATATCAAAATTACAAGAGAAAGTGCAACAAATTTTTTTCTCGCAAAGAGCAACAAAAAATGACATGGAAGTTTTGAAGAAAGGCGTGGACACTAAGATGGATGGTTTGAAGAAAGGCATGGAATCTAAGATGGATGGTTTGAGGAATGGCATGGAAGCTATGATGGATGGCATGGAAGCTGGCATGGAATCTAAGATGGATGGCATGGAAGCTAAGATGGAAAACATGAAGAATGATCTAAAAGAAGACATGGAAGGTTTGACAAAGTTGATACAAGAAATGTTTCCTAATGGTTAAAATATAGTAGAGGAAACTCATGATGAGAACAAAATAAACGTTAATCGTGATTTCATAAACTCTAATGTTTGAGGGAAGAACCACCATATTACTAAAATGGATATGAGGAAGTTTGATAGAAAGGATCCTGTAACATGGATACTACAGATGGAGCAATATTTTGATCTCAATAATGTACAAAACACACAAAAGGTACGCATTGCAACTTTACATTTAGAACAAAATACATCTGTATGGTATCGATGGCTTTGCTCCCGTAAAAAAAATGTCACTTGGTCAATTTTTAAGGAGGAAATGATAGCACATTATGAGGATACAAAGAGCAACACTTTCTTTAGCCAATTGATAAATCTCAAACAAAAGTGTTTAGTGGGGGAGCACATTGAGGACTTCCAAAAATTGAATATAAGGGTAACTGATATTCCAGAGCTACATAGGATTGGTCTCTTCATAGGTACTTTAAAGGATAACATCCAACATGAAGTTCACGTTTTGGAACCTGATTCATTGGAGAAGGCATTCAGGTTGGAAAGTAAAAATGAATGTAAAATTATGGCGACAAGGAAGCCTACCACTCACTTCTATAAAGATGGAAGTGTTGCTACTCCTAGATTTCCACAACCTACAAGGTTGACACCACAACAATTGGAAGAAAAAAGAGAAAAAGGGCTTTTCTACAGTTGTGATAGCAAATACACTAAACAAGGAAGAAATTATTTTACATATATTGTGAAGAGGAAGGAGAAAATGAACAAGAATCTTCAAAAGAAGAGGATATACACCAGGAACCAGCCTTAGAAGAGGACGAAACGTGTTCGACCATATCATGTAATGCATTGGAAAGTATTACCACTCCTCAAACTCTCAAGATAGAAGGACATATCAAGAAGAAAAAGGTAATAATGTTGATTGATTCAGGTAGTACCCATAATTTTATTCATTGTAAGGTAGCCAAGGAATTGAATTGTTTCCTATACCCAACACTAGAATGTCAAGTGATGGCTAAAAATGGAGGAACTATAAATTGCTCTGGAAAATGCCATAATATCAAGCTAACCATCAAGAATATACTGTTGAATAGTGCATTGCTTTCCAATTCCTATGGGAGTGCTGATGTTGTACTAGGAGTACAATGGTTACAATCTTTGGGGATGACAACTTTTAATTTTCAAAAACTTTTCTTGAATATTTTTTGAGAAGGAAAGGAAGTTGAATTACGGGGTATTGCGGGGAAGCCAGGAAGGATAATAAGCTCTAATGTCATGACAAAGCTTCTAAAGAAAGAACAACGAGGCGTAATTACACAATTATGCTCACTAGAAATTCCAACATCAAAATCATCTATTTCTACAGATCTCCAACAAGTCTTGGACAATCATTCCAAGGTGTTTGAAACTCCCAAATGACTCCCACCTATTCATGATCATGATCATGCTATTCATTTTATTCCAGGAATTTTTCCTCCAAACATACGAAGTCTTATACATTCCTTATGTCCAAAAGAGCGAAATTGAACGTATGATTGCGGAAATGTTAGCGGCTGGTATTCAACCTAGCCAAAGTTTGTTCTATGCTCTTGCAACCAGTATTGGTACACAAGAAGGATGGATCATGGTGCATGTGTCCGGATTATAGGGAGCTCAATAAGCTCACCATTAAAGATAAATTTATTTCTCTGTGATTGATGAATTATTGGATGAATTACATGGAGCAATTTATTTCATTGGATATTCGTTAAGAATATCATCAAATTAAAATGAACATTGAAGATATTCCAAAAGAACATTTCAAACTCATGAGGGTCATTATGAATTTTTGGTCATGCCTTTTGGCCTTACCAATGGACCTTCTACAAGCAAGGGTTGATGGTTTCATTTTCAACCCTTCCTTAGAAAAATTTGTGCTAGTATTTTTTGATGATATACTAATCTACATCAGGTCTTGGAAGGATCATGTTCAACATGCTGACAAAGTGCTCAAACTAGTGGAGGAGAAAAAATTATATGCAAAAACCTCCAATCTTTTTTTTGAGTACAAGAGGTGGAATATCTGGGTCATATCTCACGAGGGTGTTAAGTTAGACCCTAACAAAATTAAAGCCATTAAGGAATGGAAAGTCCACACAAACATAAACCAGTTGCTGGGATTTCTTCAGTTAACAGGGTATTATCGCAAGTTTGTTAGGAATTATGGGAGAATAGTAGCACCTCTAAAAACATTATTGAATAAAGATGCATTTTCATGGATTCCTGAAGCAACTAAGGCCTTTGAACATCTTAATGAGGCAATGTGCCTAGCACCAGTATTAGCTACGCCAGAATTTACAAAAACCTTTATTATGGCATGTGATGCCTCAGGAAATGGAATTGGTGTTGTTTTAATGAAATAAGGAAGATCCAAACACTTTTTAAGAGTCGTCAATCAAAGGAAGATATTTACGAAACCTATTTATGAGAAGGAAATGTTAAATACGCACTAAAGAAATGGTGACCTTACCTAATGGGAAGACACTTTAAGGTAAAAATTGATCATGATAGTCTTAAACACTTTTTGGAACAAAGACTATCTTCAGAAGAGTAGCAAAATGGGTCACAAAGATGTTGGGTTATGACTTTGAAATCATCTACAAAAAAGGGAAGCTAAATGTTGTTGCAGATGCACTCTCAAGAAAGGATGAAGAGGTGGAAGCATTGCTTTGTGCCATTTCTATTATCCAGCTAGATTGGATAAATGAAGCAAGGGATGAATGGAAGAAGGAAAAATAAGTGTGGACTCTCATTCAACAGTTGCAGCAAGATCCTAGCACATCTGATACATTTAGTTAGAAAACTGATTCGTTATGGTACAAAGACCACTTATATCTTTGTAGAATTCCCAACTAAAACAAAATATTCTTTTGAGATTACTTTGCACTTCTCCTTTAGGAGGACACTAAAGTTTTTTAAACTTACCACAAGGTGAAGAAAGATTTTTTTGGGGATGGCCTTAAATCTAATATTCAAAATTTTGTGGTGGAATGTTTGGTTTGCCAGCAAAATAAAGTGGAGACAATTAAGACCCCAGGACTTCTACAACCTTTATCCATTCCAAGTCAACGTTTGGAGGAGATTTCAATGGATTTTATCATAGGTTTACCAAAATCGGAAGGCAAGAATGTCATCATGGTGGTGGTTGATAGACTTACCAAGTATGCACACTTTTGTACATTATCTCATCCATTTAAAGCAAGTACAGTTGCTACTACATTTGTGGACAGAATTCAAAAGCTACATGGAAGCCCAAGGGTTATTGTGATGACAGAGATCCCATTTTTACTAGAAATTTTTGGACGGAGTTATTTTCTTGTTTGGGTACTCAATTAGCTCATAGCTCATCTTATCATCCTCAATACGATGGTCAAAATGAGATAGTGAATAAATGTTTGGAAGGATATCTTCGTTGTTTTGTATCTGATAAGCAAGCACAATGGGTCAAGTGGTTACCTCTCGCTGAATGGTGGTATAACACTTCCTTCCATACTGCAACAAAAATGACCCATTTATGGCACTTTATGGATATCATCCACCGTCCATCACATCTTCTTTAAGGAAAAATTCTAGGGTTCAAGAAGTGGAGGATCACATCGAGCATCGACAAGAAGTTCTCCAACTCTTAAAGGATAACCTAAATTTGGCACAAAATCGAAGAAAAGAGTGTGATCATGGTGGTAGTTGATAGACTTACAAAGTATGCACACTTTTGTGCATTATCTCATCCATTTAAAGTACAGTTTCTACTACATTTATGGAGACAATTCAAAAAGCTTCATAGAGGAAACCGAGGTATTTAGCAGGTGACAAAGATCCCATTTTTACTGGAAATTTTTGGACGGAGTTATTTTCTTGTTTGGGTACTCAATTAGCTCATAGCTCATCTTATCATCCTCAATCTGATGGTCAAACTGAGATAGTAAATAAATGTTTGGATGGATATCTTCGTTGTTTTGTATCTGATAAACAAACACAATGGGTCAAGTGGTTACCTCTTGCTGAATGGTGGTATAACACTTCCTTCCATACTGCAGCAAAAATGACCCCATTTATGGCACTTTATGGATATCATCCACCACCCATCACATCATCTTTAAGAGAAAATTTGAAGGTTCAAGCAATGGAAGATCACATCGAGCATTGATAAGAAGTTCTCTAACTCTCAAAGGATAACCTAAATTTTGCACAAAATCGAATGAAACAACATGCAGATCAACATCGCAGCGAGAGAAGTTTTGATGTAGGAGAATAGGTATTTTTACGGCTACAACCATACAAAAAAATGTCCCTCAAGCAAGCTAAGAAGGATAATAAATTATCACCAAAGTACTATGGTCCTTACAAGGTGTTGCAAAAGATTAGTACTATGGCATACAAATTGGAGCTTCCCGCTTCTTCATTAGCGCATCCAGTTTTCCATGTTTCATGCTTAAAGAAGGTTATAGGTGAAAATCTTCCAGTTAAAACATTATTGCCAAAACTTGATGAGGAAGGAAAAATCATATTGGAACCTGAAGCAGTCATGGAAACAAGAACTCAACAGCGACGAAATCGATCAATTTCAGATTATTTCATCAAGTGGAAGAACTTACCCACTGAATATTCTACATGGGAGGATGAGAATTTTATATAGAAGCACCCAGAGCTACTCAAGCATTGAGGACAATACATTTTTGAAGGAGAGGGGCATGTTTGGTCCCTATATTACTAGTATAGTCCCTTATTGTTGTTAGTGTAACCCCCTTATTGTTATTATTGTACCTCTGTAACCCCCATATTGTTATTATTGTGCCCTTAAATTATTATTGTTAGGTCGGCTAGGATTACATTGTGGCCCCATGGACTCCTACTTATAGAAAGGAGGTTTTGTAATTTGTGTCATGCAAGAATTTCTCATTCATGTAATGTATTGGAGGTTTGCCCCTCGAAGTGGCTTATTTCTAAGGCGTTGATATCTATTTTCTTCTATTTTTGGAGCTAGTTTCACAACAAGGAGTTTCAAACACCTTGGAATGATTATCCAAGAATTTTTGAAGATATGGAGAAATATATGATTTTGATGTTGGAACTTCTAGTGAGAATAATTATGCAATTGCGCTTCATTTTTCTTTCTTCAGAAGCTTTGTCATGACATTAGAGCTTACTATGTTTCCCAAATTCCCTGCAATACCTGATAATTCAACTTCCTTTCCTTCCGATTTTTTTTTTCAAGAAAAATTCTTGAAAATTAAAAGCTACCGTCCCAAAATATTATAACCATTGTACTCCTAGTACAACATCAACACCTCCCATTGGAATGGAAAGCATTGGAATATTCAATACATATTCCACCATGGTTAGCTTGATATTATGGAATTTTCCAGAGCAATTTATAGTTTCTCCATTTGCAACCATCACTTGGCATTCTGGTCCTGTGTATAGGAAGAAATTCAATTCCTTGACTACCTTACAATGAATAAAATTATGGACACTACCCGAGTCAACCAAAACTATTACCTTCTTCTTCTTGATATGTCCTTCTATCTTGAGAGTTCGAGGAGTGGTAATTCCTTCCAATTCATTACAAGATATGGTCAGACTCATTTCTCCTTTCTCTAAGGTTGGTTTCTGGTGTCTATCCTCTTCTTTTGAAGTTTCTTGTTCATTTTCTTCCTCCTCTTCACAATCTATGTAAAACAATTTCTTCTCAGCACACTTATGACCTTTAGTGTATTTTCTATCACAACTGTAGAAAAGCCCTTTTGCTCTTTTTTCTTCCAATTGTTGTGGTGTCAATCTTGTAGGTTGTGGAAGTCTAGGAGTAGCAACACTTCCACCTTTATAAATATGAGTGGTAGAATTCCTTGTCGCCATAATTTTACATTCAATTTTTCTTGCATACCTGAAAGCCTTCTCCAAAGAATAAGGTTCCCAAAGGTGAACCTCATGTTGGATGTTATACTTTAAATTCCCTATGAAGACATCAATCCTGTGTTCCTCTGGAATATCAACTACCCTTATATTCAATTTTTGGAATTCCTCAATGTGCTCCAACATTGAACCCTTTTGTTCGAGATTTATCAACTCGCTAAAGAAGGTGTTTCTCTTTGTATCCTCATAATGTGCTATCATTTCCTCCGTAAAAATTGACCAAGTGAAAATTTTTTTATGGGAGCAAAGCCATCGATACCATACAAATTTATTTTGTTCTAAATATAAAGTTTCAAGGTGTACCTTTTGTGTGTTTTGCACATTATTGAGATCAAAATATTCCTCCATCTGTAATATCCATGTTATGAGATCCTTGCCATCAAAGTTACTCATATCGATCTTTAGAATATGGTGGGTCTTCAATCCAACATTAGAGTTTATGAAATTACGATTAACAATTATTTTGTTCTCATCATGAGTTTCCTCTACTATCGTTTCACTATTAGGAATGATTTCTTTTATCAACTTTGTCAAACCTTCCATTTCTGCTTTTAGATCATTATTCATGTCTTCCATGTTGTATTTCATTTTTTCTGCCATGTCTTCCATGCCATTCTTCAAACCATCTATATTAGCTTCCATGAATTTCTTCAAACCATCCATCTTAGCTTCCATGCCTTTCTTCAAAAATTCCATTTCATTTTTTGTTGCTCTTTGCGAGAGTGAAATTTGGTGCACTTGCTCTTGTAATTGTGATATATAATGTTGCACTTCTTCCTCTTCATGAGTCATAGTAGAGTATTCCAAGGGCTTAATGGGTGTTGAATTATTTTAAGGGGGCATTTTAGAATTCAATACTGATATCTATGCTTCAATATTCCCTTGGAATCACTTCAAACTGATTTTTAAAACAAGGCTTATGCAATTTGAAAAAAAATACACACATTTTTCTTGCTTTTGAGGAGCTCGATATTGAAACTGAATTATCTCTGTGATTTCAAATCGTCAATATTTGAAATTCGGTCCTACAGTATCCCTATGAATCTTCTTTCGAATGCCATATGTCTGACCTAATTTGGATTCTTCAAGACAAAGTTATGCCCAATTTCCCACAACGACCTAATTATGGACTGGTTTAGTAGATTTAAGTTGTATGTCTTGCCACGTGTCATTGTTTCCTCCTTCAACTCTAAATTTGATAAACAAGAAACTACAATCCATGTAATTTCAGCCACTTTTTATAGAAGTCCAATTTGATGCTCAAAGAGAGAGTTATGACGATTTTACCAAGGTCACCTCTTTTAGATGAAATTCGAGAGCCTACAAAAACCCTAACTTCCACAGATGATATCTCTGAAAATATTGTGAACCAAGATCTGAAAATTTTCCACAAATTTCCTTAGGATTTCTTCGATTTTTTTTTAGTGTTTGAACCCTCGTAGAGAATGTTTTATAGAAAAAATACCACGCTGACCTGTTTGAAGTAGTGAGACCCTAGAATCCAAAGCTTTGATCCAAATGTTATGAAACCAACTCCAAAAATAGAAGAGAAGAGAAATCAATCCCTTATAAATCAGCCACTTCGAGGGGGCAACCTCCTTTACATTACATAAATGAAAAATTCTTGGATGATACAAATGACAAAACCTCCTTTTTATATATAGGAGTCTATGGGGTCACAATATAATCCTAGCCGACCTAACAATAATAATGTAAGGGCACACTAATAACAATATGAGGGTTAGAGGGTTACAACAATAACAATAAGGGGGCTACACTAACAACACTAAGGGACTACACTAGTAATATAGGGACCTAACATCAACTAGAATAAAACAACAACAATAATGCATATAACAACAAATTACTATCATTCATGTCTATTCGACACATGTGCATATGACTACACTGATTTGCTAGCATCTACCATGCATGTAACCACAACAAAAATAAAACTACAAACATGTATATAACCCTAATGCATATTACAATCCATTAACTAACAGACCTTTCTGCCAAACATACAAGACCTGTATGACAATATGCTCTTACCCCAAAGTCTAGTGTTGAAACCTCACTCTAATATTTTGCATTTCCTGCTCTATCTTAGCCAACATATCGACATCATATCTTATAAACAACATCATGATGGCATAACTACATGTAATGAACTCACAATTCATATCTAACCTATTATGCATGCATAACCATAACCATAACCATAAAAATGCATGCACAACAACCTATGAACACTGTTATGCATTTTTTTTCTTATAATTGACATACACTCGTGACAACCACATCCAATCAACAACACCATCAAATTTCACATGGAAAAAACACTGCAACTATCACCAATGACATGCATATGTGACAAGTACACAAAACAAAATAATAAGGAAGAAATATGAAATTGACATGAATGCATGAATAACACACACCGCCCATCCAATCCAAGGGATGAACCATGCTCTAATACCACTTTGTAGTATCAGATATCACAAAAGAGACTAGAAACTAGAATCCACCCAAGGAGAACGAAGCATGCTCTAATACCACTCTGTAATTCCCTCCTCCCAAATTTACCCAAGCTAACTGGTCCACTGGGGCAAACATGTGATGAAGAGTTACTATGATATGATTCAACTCCCTAAGTGCAATTAAGGAAGTGGAACTGACGAAACAACACTTCACAAATCTCCGTCAGGTGCTACAGGATCCCTAAGAGCTAATCCACCACTCTAGGTGTCCAAACCGTAATATAACCTAGCCTTTCAATGAATTAAATCCCCAGTCGCTCCCATGTCAAGGCATCCATGCGTCTGGAAACCTCCATTCGCTCCCACAATGCATGCAAGGGAGAGGCTATAGTCATTTTCAGCTAGTTTTGTGCTAGAGACTACAAGATTTAAGCCACTTTTTCAGGGATAGTCTCCAAACCACTTCCTGGAACTTGATGAGACTTTCTGAGACAATAAATGACACCAAGAAAAAGCATCTAACACAAAAATTGATCAATTATTTGACCTAATCAAGCCCAACCAAGAGATTCATTTCATCAAGCATGTCACAAATATGCATTCTACATGTTTCAACAACAAATATGAGCATAGGGGTCTCATACTTATCTGAGAATAGTCAAGAAGGATTAATGAATTCTCACATTAGTTGCATTATCATATATTAAGCCATTCATTCATTATTGTTTCACATACTAATCAAAACATGATGAGATCCATACATTATAAATTTCATAAAACATTATTGTAACTAGCAAATAACCAGAGATATGTGAATGAGGAAATACCATTAAAGCCAGATAAAATCAAGTACCTTTACTCATGAAAATATGAAGGAAAAAATAAATCTTATTAACATATGCAAATCCAACCAAGTCAGGGACTTCCACATACCACCAGACCATAAACTAGGCTAAACCAAATATTTCTTTCAACTAGTCAGCATTGTGATATATTCTGAGCATGAATATGGGATCTCATGAAACACATAAAGCAAAAAAAAACCATGGCTTTGAGAGGAAAACCTCCTCAACCCTCAACTAGTGATTCCACCTCACAGTCAGACATCACTAACCATCACCAGATCAGTATCTACCCAAGTTGTCCAGGGCTCCAGAGAATTTGTTCCAACCAGGGCTTCCAGGACTAGTAACTCAATATACAACTGTTGTTGGGCTTGAGAGAATTTTTCTAGCCAAGGCTTTAGGACTATCAACTCAACCTAAGCTGTTATAGGGCTCGAGAGTGTTTGTCCAGCCAAGGCTCCAGGAACTAATAACTCAACCCACAACCAAAGGAACATGAGAATCAACTCGAAACAAAAGGAAAGAAACACACAACACCATGACTATCTAGAAAATGAAAAGGGTAGGAAAACCATTATAAATCTAGGAAATCTCCATGCCAATGACAAATCACGACCCAGAAACTAGATGCATGTGCCATGCATGCCAAAACTAGCAAGGAAATCATACATGAAACTCGGTACCTGCAAGAAAAACCCACTATAGCTATTGATCCTGATGTCCTCTTTCACTTTCCTGCTTCTCCTTTTCCTTCATGCTCCAAATCCCAAGTATGATACACTCCTCCAAGAGTGCTCCATGAAAATCTAAGTGTTCAAGAGCATTAGAGAGATAATATAATGAGAGGACTAAAGATTGAACTGAAAAAAGACTAGCAAAAATCTTTCCAAATGATTCTCAAAAGCCTTTTTATCAACGAGGCCTCTATTTTCTTCAATTTCCATTATTTTCCTTCATTTTCCTCCTCACATGAAACCTATGACATTTTACTTTCCTTTTCTCCTAATTTCCATTATTTTCATAAATAAAATGCAAATAATTGTCTCATGCCTTTCCAAAGCCTTAGCCATTGACTTTTCCAATTTCCTTAGCCATAATAAACCAAATGAGCACCCACTAGGATGTTTTGGCCCAACATTCAACTTGGAATACATGTCCCATGACCTTGGTGTTATATTTTTTTACATGAATTTTGAACTAGGGTTGTTACAACTCAGTTGTGGTGGAGATTCCAAGGCATTGTAACATCAGTTGTATTCTAGTTTTGAGTGTACAAGTGTTTTATGAAATCAATGATCAATCCTTGGGATTTGTGAAATCAATTTGGAGGAAATTTGTAAAGAAGAGTGGCCAATTTACTTAGGATTTGCGCAAGGAAATATGAGCTCAGGTGAAAGAAGAAATTGACTAAGTTCGGGTGAGAGGTTTTCATTGAGAAGACAAAACAATTATTCACTTGCAGGTTGAGCTCAGAGCGAGAAAGAAATTGTAATACATTCTCTATTCATCTGATTAATGCAAGCAGGCTTAAGGGGTTTTTACCAGTTAGTTTCCCCTAGATAAATCTATGTACTTGTGGTTTTTCTTGTTTCATGGGCTATGCACGTGCCTCTAATTTGTGATTTCCATTTTTCATATTAGTAGAGTAGAATTGTGTATCTTGTTTTTTATTTTTAAATATTGATTAGTTGAAATTTCTATCAAAATTCTACATGGTATCGGAGCAAGATTCACATTAGATCAATAATTTCTAAGTTGTTACTAAGGAGGTTCGAATTTGTAGCATCAATGTAGCAGGATTTATTCGGAGTTTGGATAATGACTTTCAATGCACTAAGATTAGAGTATGCCTTGGAAGGCAACTCAAATTTCATTGCCTGGAAGGATCACATGGAGGCAGTGCTTGATAAAAATGGATTGTTGGAATATGTCAAGACAAACATTCCAAAACCAAGAACATTTGATGCCCATAATCTAGCCTAATGGAAGAAATATGTAGCCAAGGTGAGGAGAATAATCCTGGAGGGAGTGAGAAACCACATTGTGTCCAATATCCATGGAAAATAAAATCTTTTCACAATGTGGAAGGAGCTGATTGAGTTATTTGAGAATAACCATGACCATCGAAAACTAACCCTTAAAGAGAAAATTTGAAACATTAATATGCATAAGAATGATACTATTCCACAATATCTCACCATATTTACACAAGTTCAGGATGTGCTTGGAGGGCTTCGATTGAATGTTGCAGAAGATAGCCTAGTGAGCCTAGATATTATAGGCCTTCCCAAAAGTTGGCATAACTATCAGGACTCTATGAACGAGAGGGATAAATTACCAAATTGGGAATGATTATGGTTTGATTTGGTACAAGAATAAATCAGGCTAAATACCAGATATGGTAGTTCATCTAAGGGAGAGGATGAATAAAAGTTTGCATTGGTTGGAAAGGGAAAGAATGGAAAAGGGAAGAAATCTCAAACCAAACTAGAATCCATCCAAGAGGGAAAGAAGAAAGGATTTTCCAAAATAAAATGCTTTAATTTTCATGAATTCATGGATTATGCTACAAAGTGTTCACACAAAAAATCTAGCAAGAGGAACTCAGGAGGAGAAATAGGTGAAGCACTGGCTTCATAGTTTGAGCTAGAATTCACCCTGAACACATGCATGACCAACATTGTGATAGGGAGTGCATGGTACTTGGACTCAGGTTCCTAATTCCATATGATAGAGTGTAGAGAGTTTTTAGTGACCTGGAGGAGAAATATCTCCATATGCATATTGGGCTTGGGGATGAGGAAAGGTATAGTGCTACCAGGATTGGTACACTAAAATTTAAGAGGGAGTTGGGATCCCCTCTTCACCTCAAATATTTTATATTTGTACTAGGCCTACAGAAAAACCTCATCTCTTTAGTAGTTTTGGAATACCATGGCTATGATGTAATATTAATTAAAGGGAAAGTATTTCTGAGACACATAACTACTGGGAAGGTGAAGTAGATCAGGCTTCGTGTGAAGAACCTGTATAGACTTGATGAGGAAGATTGTGCCGCATTAAGCAGTAAGGCAGAGAAAGTGAAAATTCGCGATGTCTGTGAAATATGGCACATGATATTGGGCCATTTTCACCATGCCATAAAATTATGCAACAAATAACCACTGGCATCCCTAAATGATCACTTAAGCAGAAAGATGTATGCAAGGGTTGTACCTTGGGGAATTTTGTAAAATACACATTCCATGATTGAGAAAAAAAAGAAAATGCAGTCTTGGAGAGAGTCCACTATGATGTTTTTGGACCCTTCTCGAAAAACTCCACTGCAAGACATAAATACTATGTTACTTTTATTGACGAATTCTTGAGAAAGTGTTGGATCTTCTTCACGCATAAGAAGTTTGAGACATTCTCAAGATTTGTAGAATTCAAGGCACTAGTTGAGAAATAAAGTGACAAGAAGGTGAAGGCTCTCAGTGGCGACAATGGAGGTGAGTATACTTCAAATGAATTCAATGAATTTAATGCCAAATAAGGAATTTGAAGAGAAATTACATCTCCCCACAACCCACAACAAAATGTGGAAGCTGAGAGAAAGAACCATAACATTGTGGGATCTGCAAGAGATATGATACATGACCAAGGCTTGCCACTGCATTTGTGGGCTGAGGCATGTAACACAATAGTCTACTTGCAAAAGTAGAGTCCTCATCAGATTCTTGGTATGATTATACCAGAGGAGGCTTTATCAGGGAGAAAGCCGAATGTGTCTCATTTCAGAATTTTGGAGCCTATTTTTACCGCCATGTCTCGAAAGATTCAAGGAAGAAACTTGAGTCGACAACAAAGTTGAGAGTTTCTGTGGGTTACACTGAAAATAAACACAACTACCTGGTGTAATTAACTTCCCTTAGAATGATAGTTGTGAAAAGGGATGTAAATTTTGATGAAGAAAAGGAAATGATATGCTCTCTTTAGAGGGAGTTGTAAATCCCACCAGAAGAGGAGATTTTAGCTCCAAGACAGGAGCCTCAGGAAGTTGTGGAGCATCCACAAATGGAGGAACATAGAGGAGGAGGAGTGGAGATATCTAATCAAGTATAAATATCCATAGAAGGTATAAAAAGAACCAAGGGAGCTGATAGATTGGTGCAGGATGCGAGGGAGAATGTGGGAGCTCCAAATTTTTGCAAGAAAAAGTGGTCACTTGAGAGGTACATTGGCTACATGGCTCTAACGACTGAGCTTGTAGAGACCTGGCCATCCTGTTTTGAGGAAAAAATTGAGCAAACAATTTGGGTTGATGCAATGGTGGAAGAATACAAATCCGTCATGAATAACAATGTTTGGGATGTGGTCCCAAGATCAGTAGATAAATTAGTTGTGTTCTAGATGGATCTTTAAGGTTAAGCATGCATGAGACGAAAGCATAAAGAAGTATAAGGAAAAATTTGTGGCCAAAATATTCTCTCAAGTTGAGGGAATTGACTATGAGGAAACATTTTCTCCCATAGCAAGGTATTCATCCATTAGATCAATTCTTGCATTGGATGCGCAGATGGGGTGGAAGATCCACCAGATGGATGTAAAAAAAATGTTTCTCAATGGTGTTATTGAGGAGGAAGTGTACATAAAACAACTACAAGGTTTTGAGACATTTGATGGAGTGTCATATGTGTGAAGAATAAGGCAAGAATTGTACGGTCTGAAACATGCACTCCAAGCTTGGTAAACTTGGATTGATAGTTAAGTCAATGGATTGGGCTTCACCAAAAGTGAAGAGAATGCGAAACCATATCATATTTTGGTAGAATGTAAATTTATTATCATTATTTTATATGTTTATGATTTAATATTTACACGTGGTGAGCAACTGATCAACTCTTGCAAGGAGGACCTTGCAAGGGAATTTGAGATGAAAGACATGGGTCTCATGCACTACTTCCTCAACCTGGAAGTATGGCATGGTGATGGGGAATTTTTTGTGTCTCAAGGAAATTATGCCACCGATATACTACAAATATTTCACATGGAGAGTTGCAAGCCCACGGAGACACGTATTACAACCAAATAGAGGAAGGAGAAGGCCACTTTAGGTGAAAGAGGTTGATGCTATCATTTACCAATAACTAGTGGGTTCGCTGATGTATATAGTGAAAACATGAATAGATATGTGCTATGCAGTCAACCAGCTGAGCCAAGCTATGGTTAGGTCGACCAAATTATATTGGACATAATCTAAGCATGTTTTACGTTACCTTAGAGGCATTACCCAATATGGATTATGGTACAAGAAGATAGAGGGAGTGAAGATGTGTGGATTCACAGATGCATATTGGGAAGGGAGTCCATCCAAACGAAAGAGTACATCAGGTGGAATTTTCAATGTTGGGTTGGCAAAAATTTTTCTGGTAAAATAGGAAGTACAGGTATTTGGCGCTTAGCTCAAAAGAAGCTGAATACATGGATGCAAGTCAAGCAACATGTGAGGCGATCTAGATGAGAAAGATACTTGTGGGTTTGTTTAGTCAAGAGATGGATCCAACTGCGATCTATTATGATAATAAGAGTTGCATTAAGCTCTTTGAGAATATGGTATTTCACGATTGATCGAAGCATATACATATCCAATATCATCATTTACGATACTGTGTGCAAAGGAGGATAATGTTGCTACAATACGATCCGACAGAGGAACAAGATGCTGACATGTTGACAAAGGATTTTTCAAGAGGGAAGTTTGAATTCCATAGGTGCAGGATAGGGGTGGTTGATAATCCCTTTCTTTCTAAGAGGGAGTGTTGAGAAGCGTAGCAAGAAAGGCTCGATTTGACTTAGCCTTGTTCAAATTGAGTAAATTCGAAATTTACACATCAACAAACAATTTTGAGGCAGTTAACTAAGGTGACATGGCTCTTGTAACTCAGTTAGCTCAGTAAATTTGAGTTATTGGGCTTGGAGTTTAGTTTGCATGTGTTGATTTCTAATTTGTAGCAATCCAGTTCAGTTATTTCTTGTTGTACTCGTTTAAACTAGTTCTAACAGTTAATAAAACTAGTTCTAACAATTAATAAAACTAGTTGGAGGTAAGTTGTTTAGTGGGAAAACAATATAACTCAGAGATCATCCAGTTAACTGATCAATCAACCAAAAATAGCTCATGTATTCAAGGAATTCGAATTTCTCAGCTATGGTGGAGATTCCAAGGTAATGTAACATCATTTGTAGACTAGTTTTGAGTGTACAGGTGTTGCATGCAATCAATGATCAATCCTTAGGAGTTGCACAATAAATTTGGAGGAAATTCCTAAAGAATAGGGGCCAATTTCCTCAGGATTTGCGCAAGGAAATAGGAGCTCAGATGGAGGAAAATTTTCACTAAGTCTGGTTCATATCATTTCATTGAGCAGAGAGAACAATCATTCACTTGTAGGTTGAAATAAGAACGAGCAAGAAATTGTAATACATTCTCTATTCATATGATTAATGAAAGTAGGCTTAAGGGGTTTTTACTATTTGGTTTCCCTTAGAAAAATCTGTGTACTTGTGGTTTTTCTTGTTGCATGTATGTGCATGTGTCTCTAAATTGTGATTTCCATTTTGCAGATCAGTAGAGTAGAATTGAGTCTCTTGTTTTTTAGTTTGAAATCTTGAGTAGTTGCAATTTATGTCAAATTTGTACAACCTCAACCATTGCAAAAGACAAATGTTTTGTTTTTTTTAAAATCCAGAGAAATAAATGGGTACCATATTGTAAAAACAAATAATTAACAATTGTAGGAAGTAGAATTTACCAGAAAATTTCCAAGTGACTGGGTGTATTATGCCACGGTAATGAAAAAGTAAAAACAATTGAGAATGCAATTGGATAACAATCAATATAGACAATCAAGCGCCATAGAACACTATTAGCAAAAGGAAACTCTGAAAACAAAACTAATTTGTAAAATTTCAGTATACAAACAACAATATACAAAATGAATAATGAAACAATGCATAATGTACATGCAATAATAATGATTATCTCACCATTAAAACCTAAGAACTATTATCACCGTGGCTATGATGCAATATCATAATCATGGTTAATATGGTAGGTCAAAAAGACCCATGGAAGCATAAAAATCTAGTTATTATCTCACCATTAAAACCTAAGAACTATTATCACCGTTGCTATGATGCAATCTCATAATCATTGTTAATATGGTAGGTAGAAAGACCCCATGGATGCATAAAAATCAAACATGTATACATGGAAGAGTTTTAAATAGTAAATACATATAAAATTTGTTAGAATAATTCATGAAATTCGAGAGTAAATCCCTATGAGCAGTGGAGGTCGTCGATTTGAAAAAGTTACATAATAACCATTGATCTAGTAGGTAAAATTAACCTCCATGGATGTATTACAAATCGACACCGTAGATGCTTGGAAAATTCTGGGGAAATATATATGTAATGTGTCTATGTTGAACCAATGTCCGAACATTCAAATGTTATACCTCATTGCTAACAAGAAAACATAAGAGTGCGCCATACAAAAAAATATATTGCATGAATTAGAGTAAGGTCGATATGTATATGCATTATGTCGAGACCATAAATCATATGAAGAGCATAAATGTTAGTCGTGCTAGATTTTGTATAAACCCGATCCTGTAACATTTGTTGTATAATATAAAGTAAGGTTTTATTTGATGAAATAGTTCATTACATTCATATGTATTGGTTTGCATAACAATTATAAACTTATGATAGGTGTTAACCATTTAGGAAATAATAATGATGATAACAATTATAGCTAAGTGAAATAAATAAGAGCACAAATGAAAAGTGTGCCACTAATGAAAGCATTCCAAAGTATAAAATAAGCCAATATTAAGCATAAGCTTAAACTTATATAGGTGAGAGATAAATAATAAGGACCATAGACTGATATTGGTTCAAAATTGTTGTAAGTGACATTTTATTGAGAACGAGGAAAATAAGGAAGAACTACATTCTTTGAACAAATATCTAAATCAATGAGTTAAAAAAAATAAAATGACTGTGGGTGAGGTATATTACAAGAAGTATGGCTTACCATGCATATAATTTGTGATAAAATATGGAAAATAACAAGTTAAAAATATTCTAAAAATTGTCCTAAATGCACACAAATTAATGTAGGAAATTAACACTAAATAAGGATACAAATTCCATTACAAATATACACGGAAAGCATGCTCATAAGATGACATAAAAGAATGTATAGTGAGTTTTTATGACTATTTCGAGGTTGGTTGTGCTAAATTGAGTGTTTTTTTTCTTTTAAATGTTTTTAAACTTTTTTTATGCACAAAATTAGAAAAATAATGTCTTTCTCTCTCTTTTTTCTTTAAAAATTCAATTACAATAATTCAAGGTTCTTAGAATTAATAAAAAAATGAATAACTATGAACTAAGATGCCTATGGCTCTAATTCCTCTTTCCTTCTCCTATTGTGTCACCTTTGTAATTCCTTCAATCCTATCCCAAATTATTTTTAAGCGCGGATGTTAGGATATTTATATAGTTAGGAGTTAGTTAATTTCAACTTGGTCTAATGTGGCTATTAGGTAAAACTATGTTTCTAAGTGTGTTTCTTTAGTATGCATTAGTTGCATTGAAATCTAACAATCACGATATGTTATAGACATAGAGTGATCTGACGACTCTGTAGAAATTTATAAACACAATAATGTATTTGTGGATTCTCCTGATCTAACAAATTAATCTTATGTTAAATACAAAATCCTTCCACTTAATTCTTTGCGGAAATTAAATCGCCAATTGCAAAACACATTTGAAGCAAAATCAATCGCACATAACAAGATGTTTTACCGGGAAAGCTTAAAGATAAAAACCCCAACTATCATATATTATGTATATCAATGGAACATGTAACAATCTCATACAAAGCTCAGCTCATAGAGCTCTCAATACAATATATAATCGTCACACACTATCATGCAGAAATTTGCATATCTATGCACCAATTTCTTGCCTCCTGACAGCCTGCCTCCACTACGGAATCCCTGCTGAAGAAGAACCCCGAATGAATTCGACCTTACCTTGCTTTGATTGCGCAATCCTCATAAGAATCTCCAATGTGTGTGTGGATGCATTGAATGCTCCAGTATAGTCAAAAAAAATATTCCATCTCACCCTTTCACCTATCTCTCCACTGGATCTGACATGAAAGTAGTTAATTGTTGTATTTGTTCAGTTGCAAGTAAGACACTACTTGTGAATTAATTAAATAATTAATTCACTCATCTATCACTAGTGTATGTTCAGTTACAACTAGCACAACTGAGTCTAACTCACTGAACTAAGTTAAACTAAATAACAACTCACTTAACTACTCTTCCAACTCTGTTACAACTTGCCACTGTCAGTTATAACGAAGTCCTCCATGCATGAGTCACCAACCACCCTAGGAATTGCGTAATTCCTTCAGCCCACTGATGTGACACATCTGTTCACTGAAATAATGTGCTCCAAGAGAATAAGTTACTATTTATTGTTTGATTATTATTAAGGGCTAATAATAATCGACATGCATTCTATTTCTAGATTTGCGATCTATAAATAGATGAACCACACTAGCTGGTTCGAAACGTGTCGACACAATTTACTCGAATGTGATTTTCACCGAAAGATTTGATATATAATTTATGGATCACAGAAGCCAAATTCCTAATATCTATAAATAGACTTTGCCCATCTTCTAAAAATAGAAACTCATCTAAAAATAGATTTTTCTCAACAATCTAGGATCAGCCTCCTGCTAATTTTAGAATATGCTCACCATTCTAAAAATAGACATACACCTAAAAATAGCCTTTGTGGGCCCCACCTAGTTTAGGTGTTTACTTTTCACTAGGATCAAGGAATGATGTTTCCAGATGCCACTTTTACTGTTTCTTGTTGCAATCTTCAACACTCCCTCTCAACAAGAAAGGACTGTCTTTGCATGCGACATGCAACTCCATGCATTCACCCTGCAATACTTGCATGCAACACTTCCGAAACTGAATAGCCTCCAAACAACTGAATCAATATAATGCATCTGTCATCAAAGTCTTCTGACTTCTGTTGGTACCAACTGCACATGTCTTCTGGAACCACTGCATTGTTGAAATTTTCACCCATGCACTTTGCACTTGCTGTTAACTCTGATCCGTGCTGTAGTATCTGACACTGTCACTTTGATCTGATTGCATCAATCCAATTGATCATGCTAATTCTACTCTGGGGGTGCCTCGTAGCTAGGTTCAATTCATGAGATCCACACCATCTCCATGAATCTTGCCCATAAATCTCTTCTTAGGATTACTCATGCATGTCGCCCCACCTCTTACCTGGTGGTATAGCCGCATGCACTCCCTCTACCCATCTGGCACGAAATTTCTCTGCATGAGTGGTTGCTCCATATCCCGAGGTTCGCTCTTACCTGCATGCAAATCCACTCCCTCTCAAGCTTCAATTTCATGGCTTTCTCGCACTTCCCAACAGTAGGAAGCTCCGTAGAAATCCCATCTACTTCAAGTCTGTAGAGATTCTTAACTCGAATCCCAACCTTCTTGGCTTGCCCTGTTGCTTTGTGTCGCAGGAACACTTTTCCTTCACTAAAGACAAAATCATAGCCTCTATCCTCTAACATTGCGACTGAGATTAAATTCTTCTTTAAACCTGGAACATGCACAACATCTTTTAAATGAAAGAGTTTATTTGACGCCCTCTGAAAGGTAATGGTACCAATTCCGGTCACACTGTATTGTCCATCGTCGCCCAACTCAACATGCATCTGAAGATATTTCTCCACCAAGTCACTGAGCAATTTCTCATCTCCCGTCATGTGAAAGGAAGCACCACTATCAAAGTACCACCTCGATCCCAATGCACTAGACACCATGCATGCGATCAATGAGAAGTCAAGCTTAAATTGTGAGGCAAGAGCCTCACCAGCTACAGCTCCAGAAACCATCTTGTTCTTCTTCTTATGTGGACAATTTGTGGCAATATGTCCATACTCGTGACAGTGAAAAAACTTCACTTTGGACATGTTGTGCTCCTTGCCATCTTCACCAGCCTTAGATTTTGAATGGAATTTCTTCCCCTTCTTCTTCTTCTCCTTGGCAGCCAAAGAAAAATCCTCTTCATCATCATGCTTTCATGAAGAGCCATCCCTAGTGGTCCGCCTTATCTCCTCCTGCACTAGATCCGACCACAGTCGCTCCCAATCCGATAGTTTCTCCTGTCCATTGACAGAGTCTTGATAACTGTGCCAACTCTTCAGAAGCCCAAGGAGAGCCAAGCTCACCAAGTCATCATCCGCAACAATGAATCCTACACTCCCAAGCTCATCCCTGCATTGGAAAAACTTTTTCAAGTATACTGGAATAGTGTCGTTCTTCTCCATCTTGATTTTTTTGAGTTTATCCTTCAACGCCAATTTCCTATGGTCGCTGCTGCTTTGGAAAAGATCTGTCAAAGCCTTCCACATTGCAAATGGAGTGGCTTTCCCATGAAGGCTTGACACAATATGGTCTTTCACACCTTCCAACAGAATCCTCCTCGCCCTTTCTACTTTCTTTTTCCATGCGTCAAGTACTGCAGCATCCACCGAAGTGGGCTTAGGAACATCGTTATCGATGAACTCCTTCAAGCCATTATCTTCAAGCACCGCCTCCATCCTGTCCTTCCAGGCTATGTAGTTTGAGCTTCCCTTGAGTGCATACTCCAACCGCAACCCATTGAAAGCAATTTCAATGTTTACTCAACTGTCGCTCCAAGAAATTCTTGCAACAAATTTGAATTGTTCCACTAGCACAAAAACTCAACACCGCTTCAATATTTCAATCTCCAGTGATTAACACTGCTCCGATACCATGTAGAAATTTATAAACACAATAATGTATTTCCAGATTCTCCTGATCTAACAAATTAATCTTATGTTAAATAAATAATCCTTCCACTTAATTCTTTGCGGAAATTAAATCGCCAATTGCAAAACACATATGAAGCAAAATCAATCGCACATAACAAGATGTTTTACCGAGAAAGATTAAAGCTAAAAACCCCAACTATCATATATTATGTATATCAATGGAACATGTAACAATATCATACAAATCTCAGCTCATAGAGCTCTCAATACAATATATAATCGCCACACACTGTCATGCAAAAATTTGCATATCTATGCACCAATTTCTTGCCTCCTGACAGCCTGCCTCCACTACGCAATCCTTGTTGAAGAAGAAGCTTGAATGAATTCGACCTTACCTTTCTTTGACTTCACAATCCTCATAAGCATCTCCAATGTGTGTGTGGATGCATTGAATGCTCCACTATAGTCACAACAGATAGTACATCTCACCCTTTCACCTATCTCTCCACTGGATCTGACATGCAAGTAGTTAACTATTGTATTTGTTCAGTTGCAAGTAAGAAACTTGTGAATTAATTAAATAATTAATTCACTCATCTATCACTAGTGTATGTTCAGTTACAACTAGCACAATTGAGTTTAACTCACTGAACTTAGTTAAACTAAATAACAACTCACATAACTACTCTTCCAACTCTGTTACAACTTGCCACTGTCAGTTATAACGAAGTCCTCCAGGCATGAGTCACCAACCACCCTAGGAATTGCGTAATTCCTTCAGCCCACTGATGTTCCACAGCTGTTCACTGAAATAAAGTGCTCCAAGAGAATAAGTTACTATTTATTGTCTGATTATTATTAAGGGCTAATAATAATCGACATGCATTCTATTTCTAGATTTGCGATCTATAAATAGACTTCGCCCATGTTCTAAAAATAGAAACTCATCTAAAAATAGATTTTGCTCAACCATCTAGAATCAACCTCCTACTAATTTTATAATATGCTCACCATTCTAAAAATATACATACACCTAAAAATAGCCTGTGTGGGCCCCACCTAGTTTAGGTGATTATTTTTCACTAGGATCAAGGAATGATGTTTACAAATGCCACTTTCACTGTTTCTTGTTGCAATCTTCAACATAATCATATTCTCCTCAATAATAATGACTATTAATATATGGATTAACTCTCAATTGGTCCATGAAATCTATTTAAATACCATGGAGGGTCATGGGTGATGATCGTTTGTGAGATTTCTCTTATGTATTTTTTTTCTTTTGCATTATTAAAATTGCATCAAGTGGCCATGTTGGTTGGGGTTGTGGATTGTTTCCATCTTAGAGGGTTTTAACCATGTAAAAATACTAGCATTATGTTCTTTGATTTTTTTCTGTGAGTGGTTACTGAAAATGTTCATCGTATATGGAATACCCTATTTTCCCAAACTTGGTATCAAAGCCCATTTGAAGAGTTGCTTATTCAATATCTTGAGCATGCGTTGTTGTATTTTTGAGATTTACTATTTTCATACATTTCTAGCCTAAACACTCCCTTCCATTATGTATGAAGCATTGTTTTTAGTTAATAGTGTCTTTCATTTCATTTGAAAGCATGTTTGTTTGTTAAAGCTATGGATTTTTTCTTTATACTTGGAGGTATACAATTTGGATGCACCCCTTTTATTTTCATTTTTAATTTTGGGCAAAGCTCATTTTTCCTTTTTATGTTTATATTCCTAGTGTTATACCCTTTTAGTATGCATATGCTATTTTCCTTGTGCCCTATGTGATATCGACAAATATGAAACATAGCAGAAGTGCTTTCTTGATTTCATATGCTTTATGCAAAGCAAAAATAAAATGAAAATTTGGGTAAGCTAAATGAGATTGAACTCCATTGTTGTTTAGTTTTGGAAATTTCTTTTTCAAACTATTGTTTGTTTTTGGATGGTCAATTTTTTTGTAAGCATGCACTTCGAGGAAAAGCTCCAATAGCAACAACAAAAACAAGGACTTCATCCTCCTTCACTAATATTATTATGTGTATTGTACTATCTCACTTGGTTGAAAGTTACTTTATTTAGTTATAGGTCTTGAGTTCAAAACTCTTTAAAATAACTTTGATATCTTTTATTTTTATTTTTTTGCATGCAATTTTCATTTATAAGGAAACCTCATTGTAAAAGTGATTCTCACTTGTTTTATAAAAGTGGGTCTCTTCATAAAGTAACCTATTTATAAAAGTAACCTTATAGGAAAATCTACAAGGTATTTTTTAAGGATTCGAATACTATGCCTATGTATAGTACTATAGGAAACTATTCTAATTTGAAAAATCATATATATAGAATGTAGGAGATTATTCAATAAAAACATGTAATTTACTTTTAAAATTGGTAAACTTTTGGAAAATATCATCAATATATATATATATATATATATATAACAGGCAAAAATTTCATGAAAGGGGAAAATTTATTTATTTGTTTAATTATTTATTTTATAGAAAATGTCTTAAAAATAGCCAATTGGTGAAATTTCGTCCCTACATTTTCCTTGGAAAGCTATCAAGAGAAAATTATTTTTATTTTTTATTTTTTTGGAAACACCCATCACCATGTGGGGCAACTTCGACATGCAATTTAGCTCTTTGTTACATTAATGCCTTTTTTTAGAAGGCATAACTTTCACATCCAATGTCTGTTTTTAGTGACATTTTTTTTTGAAACAACCTATTTTTTTGAGAGATTTCTATCTAGACGGCGAGTTTAAACTTACCATATTATCTTCATATTTTAATATGGATACTCCAAGTGAACTTTTTCTGACCAGCACCAACTACTTCTCATAGAAATTCTACATGGAGGATGTACCAAGAAGTAAAAGATTGTATTGCGTTACCTTGGAAAAAGAAAAAGCCCCCGTTCATGCTAATAAGAGTTACAAATAGGATAATAGGAATGATTAAGAACGCGAATTAATCACGATTTCCATTTCTCCTAATTTATGATTTCACATTGAATGAATCGATAACCTCGGTGAAGTCTGGGAAAAGGTGGAAAAGATATTCGGTGAACCTAATAATATTATTAGATCTCATCATCTTGAAAATGACATCATAAATTCATTCCTAATGATTTATATTACATTCAATATTTTTTAATCTAAAATCAAAACACTTATACATGTACTTAAATACTATCAAGGTGATATAAAGGAAAGGTATTGCATATCTATTAGTCTTTCCAAATATTGGTTCTATATATTATATTTGTGTATCTACATTTATGCCAACAAAGAAGATCTCGAGGCTACATATAAAAAATTTAAATGTCCTGAATATTTTTATGATCGTCTGATTAGAGGTCAAGATAAGCTCCTAGATATTGGAGTGATTAGCACCGCAAGTACATCTAACAAGGACCTAATGGCTCAATAGAAAGATAAAATTATGCATCCAATGAAGAAATATCTTCATTACAATAAGCAAAACAAGGGTCATAGACCCTCTCAAACAACTTCTACTCCTAATAGTGACAAAGGACCAAAATCAAAGAGTATTATAGTGGGAAAGATAATAATTTGGAGTCTAAATGTTTTATAAATATGGAGGCCTGTGAACTAGCAATGAGAAAGCACAACATCAATATTGATTTTTCTTCTAACAATTATTATCATGGATATGCACTTTCTAATTTTGGTTTCTCCTTCAGTACAACCTCTATTTCATCTTCTTATGAGTGGCTTATTAATTATTTGAGCACTCTATCCTATGACTAAGGATAAAAGCATTATTTTTTCTCTTAATGATTGTACAACCAAATTTTTTTTGTTGGTGATGATATATCTCTTAGTGTTGTAAGTTCTAGAATAATTAAAGTAAACAATGGTCATTAGAGAATGGAAATTTCCACATCATAAACATAATGTTGAGAGCTTCTGGAGAACTATGTATATTTCTCATTGAGCCCAACGTTTCAAGTGAACACTTCACCCATCTTCAGGGGCAGGAAGCCAAAGCATAAGATGAGAAGAGTGTTGGACCAAGATTTTATAGGGAACAAGAAATTAGTCGTTAGAATAAAGGGGGTTAAGAGGGTCTATGACCATTAAATGAGTCAAAGTATTGAAACAAAATTAGAAATAGAAATTATAAATTTAATATCATATTATACTATTAAAAATCAAATTTATAAATTAATAAATGATAATTGACCACTAGGGAAATCAATTATTTAATTTAAAAAATTTCTATTTAAAATTAGAATTAAATTAAAAAAAATTAAAATAAAAATAAAAATAAAATTTTAGATTAAAATTAAAATGATTTGGATAATATCTTATTATTAGAAATATAATGTAATAATTGAATACAGAATAAGGGTTAGGGTATTCAAATGATGAATTAATATAAAATAAAGGATAGGTTATTAAATTAATAATAAAGTGAATGGAAAGTGAAAGAGTGATTTTGAATAAAAGAAATTTTATACATAAATTTATTTAATTAAAGAGATGAGGGTGGGAGATGGGATGGGTTGATCAATGATTGAGCGTTACATTATTGGATAAGCCATAAATTAAAGGGGATTTTTTTTTAAATAAAAAGGTAAAATTAATAAGATTAATAAAATTTAAAATTAAGGAGGAGAAAAGCCCAATAAGAAAATATCAAAAGGGGGCCTCAAGGAACAACGCAAGTAAATAGGAGCTTGGAGGGATTGAAAATTGGCTAAGTGATGGCCAGAGTCCATCAATCAGGGAAAAACATAGATTATACATTTGCAGGTTGTGCTTAGGCTTGAGAAAGCATATGTATTCACCTCTACTCTTTGGTTAATGCGATACATATAAGAAGGGGTTTTGAGCAGTTTCTTTCCCATAGATAAATATTTTTGTATGTGTGATGTTCCTTTTTCATGTATATGATTTGTGTTCTAGATTGTGAATTTAATTCTACAGAGAAGTAGGGTCGCTTTGAGTCTTGTGATTTAGTAAATTTCATGAGTAGTTTCAAATCTATACATAATTTCTACATGATTTAATATAAGGGATTAAGTCTTCATTATTGGGTGGAAGCAATCAAATATGCAAATTACATAGTCAATTTCACTTCCACAAAGGCTCTAAAAATTATAACATCAAAAGAATTAAGTACTAACATTAAGATAGATGTAAGCCACTTATATATCTTTGGTAGTGTAGCATGGGATCACATTCCTAGTGGAAAAAAAGAAATCTTTATTGCCTAGAAGTGAGAAGTGTATTTTTTTTGGATATTCTAAAGATGTAATAGGTTATCTATTTCTTCAAACTCATTCTAGTGAAATTTTTATTAGAAGATATGTTAAGTTTGATGAAATTCTCTTGGCATATGAACCTAATTCAATTGTTGTGCGCTCTTTTTCCTGCAAGACATCTTTGGCATTTGTGCCACCTTCTATTCCTATTTTAGTTTATTCTTCAAATCATGAAAATGACGATGAATTCCACCTCTTTCTCACCTTCCATAAGATGATTCCATAAAATGTGAACCTGCAGTAGCAACACAACTTCCCTTGTGGTTCTATTCAACATGAGAAGCAATTGGTGGTCTTGTCAATGATCATACAAACCATCTTCATATTCATTCAAAACTCTAGTGAGTGCTTAGGGGTAAAATGCATAGGTGGTAGCTGGAGTAAGATCCCTCTCGGGCCTTCCCAGGACCCAAGGTAGACAGTCAGATTAGCTACAACATTCACAAAGATAATGCATGCATGTTCATACTAATTCTTGATTGACAAAGTGAAGTAAAGAAGGATTACCTCGATGTATAAGGCATATCTATTGGAGACCACAATGTAGTGTGGCAGAAGTCCTCATCACCGGCTCAAAGTCCATATCCCGCAAAAAAAAAACGAACTAGCGTAATATTCACAGTATTATCACAACAAACAATCAAAACAAGTATATAATTAAACAAGAAATCATGTAAATACTGTAATATTCCAAAATTAGCATGCAACTAATTGGAATATTAATTTTTTCTTTTGACACCTAGGAGGAGAATAAATGCGTAAGGAGGCCCATACATTTCTAAAATAGGAATAAAATCCCTTATGATGTGAAAAGGGGTCATTGTTATGGCTGGATTTCACACTCTCATGTGTGAAAAGGGGAAATTGCATGTGGACAAGGTCAAGTTTGACCAAGTCAACAATGCTGGAATAGAAGGTGGAGATCATCTATAGAGACAATGTAGTGATAGTGGGAGGAAGATTCCTTGGTGGAGGAAACCCTAATGAGTGAGACCCAAGGTGAGAAGGCTTCCATTTGTATATAAGGAGGGCAAGGCAGCCATAGGAGGATATGTTATGGTTTATTGATTTTGTGGTCTGCATGACTATTGTGCTTTCTTCAACTGTTTAGTTGAGATTGTTGTGCTGCTTAGCATAAGGAATTCATGTTTAGGAATTCCTTCTCCTTTCTTGAGAGGCATATTGAGGGAGCTTGTACTGAATTTATCCACACCTAGGCTTGAGGCCAAGCTACTTCCTTAAGCTACAATGAAGTTTGTGTTTAGAGCTAGGTTGTGTTGTAGGGTGTTGCAGTGGAGGGTTGAGAACACCACTTTTGGATCTTGTTTTTTAGAGGAGGGAGCTTCCATTCCTTTGGGAGATTAGTGAGGAAGATTTTGGAGCTGATTTTAGATCTTGGCACTTGGCCAACATATTTTCTTTCACCTACAACGTAGTATCCCTTAGTGACTGCGTTATTTCTGTGACCATTTGTAGTGAGCGGTTGCAGTGTTTGTTTGGAGGGTGAGATCTCCAATGTTAGGATCATACTTTCACTTGGAAGATCCATTGGAGGAGGTTTATTCATCTTGTGCAGCATCTTCAACCATCTCCATCCAGTTATTGAGTTGCAACTCCTACTCAGCCCTAGGGCTACACTCTGGCATTTTTTCCTTTTTGCATATTTCAGGAAATCCTCTCTGGATTGCCTTGGAATTGTATTTGGGAGTATATATCTTCACTCCCATCATTGTATAAGCCATATAATTTCATACCTATGTATTGACACTTTCCAGTAGCATTTATCCTCAATAAAATTGCGCTGTCATAGCCTTGGGAATTATCTGTGTAGCAGTGTACTTCATTTTTCATGTACATGTTCTCTTGAGGCTTGTGTTTCCTAGCTTGAGTAATTATTTCCTCAAGATCTTGTATCTATTTGCTGATATGACATTAATATGATGGCTATATGGTTCTTCTTACATTTTATGTGTTGATGTATCATTGCTCTTTCATTTTTATGTCCATTATTGTTGCATTCCCCATTTGGGAATATTACAATGGTATCAAAGCATAATCTTGGCTTAGCCTATGGAATCTCAGCCATTATGCTATCAAAAAGACAAGAAGAAGAGAATATGAACAGAAAATACAAGAAGAAGACTCCATTATTTGGAGGAAGAAAGGAGGAGAGGCTTTCAAAGTTTCTTTCTCAAACTTTGTAGAGAATTCATGGAGATCTCAAGAAGTTGAGGAGGGAGATGAATAAAGAAGCTCCAAGAGAGTTTGAAACTGAAGAAAACTCTATATTTTCATATGATGAGTGTGAGTATGTAGCCACACACTATGGTGCAAAACACAGTCATATGCCTAGATTTGCTATGAGGGAGATAGAAGAAGAAGAAATGCATAGGAGGGAAACTCTTAGTGATTTTCTGCAATAATATGAATCTCAAACTAAGAAGTTTAGAGATCATATCACTTTTCCATAGTTTTTCAAGATCAAGGTGGAGAGAATCAAGTAGCATAATATGAGTAGATTTTTCCTATCTACTTTTGATGGTTCACCCACATGTTCAGCTAGGGCTTGGGTGGAGGAGCTAGACACCTATTTGCAGCACCACCAAATTTCTGAAGATGAAGCCATCAAAGTTGCAGTGTTGCATTTTTGAGGTAAGGCCTATGCATGGTGGATATTTGAGTCTTTTTCTTTCAAAAATGAAAATACTTCTTCTTATGCAAGGTTCACTAAGAAATTAGTGGAAATATTTGATGTGAAACATTCTAAAACACATGCGGTGGAGCTAAACAAACCAAAACAAACAAATACCTTGCATGTGTTGGAGGAACCTATAAACTCAACTCCAATTCATAAAACTATTGAGGAGGCTGACATCTTGCATAAAACCTTGCTAGAGGCAAGACCTCTATCTCATATTCTTGAACAAGAAGGCATGGAGATCCCTTTTTCAAAAGAGGATCCAATTCTTGGGAGGTTGCCCATTCATCTTGGAGAGAAAGATAAGGTTGGGGGAAAGATCGCTGTCATATCTAGAACATATTTATCACCTCATGTAGAGGTAGAGAGAGCACATGCTCCAACAGGAGGGATTCTTGTATCATTGCAAGGAATTCCCCAGGATCTCATATGTGGAGATCAATGCACAACTCATGATCATCATTTACCATTGACGATAGATTTTGGAACCATGCAGACAAAAGGAGGAGGTAGGGAGGATGACCAACATCATATGATGAAGGGCACACACCCCTATCTATTTTAGAGGGTTGATGCACAGAAAAGGGAGACTAGATTGCGCAGTGAGGGCAGGGACAAGTCTGTCCATTCATATATGTAGTCTACTCTTGATATTGATGTCTCATTGCATGGAGGCATTTCACCGAGGAGACCACCAGATCAAAAAATGGTGAGGGATGCTTCACATTTGGATGCACCACTCATTGATTCCAGAGGGGTGAAGACCCTGGGAGAGCTTGGTGCAGCGCTGAGAGTCTTGGGTAGACTCAAGGAGAGGAGAGGTATTCTCTCAACATCATCATTACCCACTCTAATTTCAGATTCTACGCTGTGGCAGGAGCAACATGGGAAGGATAATAGCCTTCCAACTTGCATCTTTGACATGGCTGATGTCAAAGAGGAGGACAACCATATGACATATATTCTTTGTAGTAGATCATCAATGCTGTCACTATGGAGGATAGATCCATATTGGACATCCTAGCTATTGGTGGATTATTCCAAGGATCTTTTTTCTTGTATGATATTGGATGCTCAGTTGCATGAGGAGGGATATTCAGTCAGAGATGGGGTCATCTACTATCATGGTAGGATCTTCTTATCTAGAGCTTCTAAGCTCAAGGAGAAGTTACCACAAGCAGCTCATGAATATTTCCTTTCTAGCCACACTTATTCCATGAGAGCACACCACACCATCATAGAGGGGTACATTTGGGAAGCCTTTGAGGAGGAGTTGTATCAGCATTTGAAGAGATGCATGGATCATGTGGAGATGGAGGAGATACATAACTCTTTGGAAGAGTTAACACAACCACCTCTTTTCTCTTTGAGAATGAGAGGGGATTCATCTATGAGCCACTCCATTTGCATGGGCAAAACATATGGTAAGGATCCTGTTTGGTTGCATAATGATCTGTATAATGAATATGTGCATTCCTTCACCATATATGTGCAGGGAATTGCTCCAAGGAGGAGCATTCTTTCTTCTAGACTTCATGGTATACTTGAGGCCATAAGAAATTTTGATGATGGCCACTCCCTAGGAGGACTTGGGAGATGATATATTATGCAAGGCATGCTCAATTTGCACCATACACCATAGAATTTCTCCAAACTTGTGAGGAGACTGGGGCAACAAGCAAGTGGTTGGGAAGCCACACATCATGCCATTTTCTGATGCAGCTGAGAGTAAAACTGCGCTGGTTGCATTGAGGGACCATTTTCCTTCTCGCTTATTACATATGGCAGTTAGCATGATGCTAATCATGATTCCATTTTCTGATGTTGTTCTTATTTTTATTGGCAGTATGATTGGGAGAGAGACACATTGGCTGGATGTGTCCTCGGGGAAAGAGATTTCCCACAATTTTTGCATTACATGTTCCAAGGGGAGCATGGGAGGTGATATGGCCACTACAGGAAAACACTTGCTTCTTTATGAGGTGGGCCATGGGATTGATTGGATGCCATATGGTGATGATTTCTTGTCCATCACATATGGGATGGTTTTGGCCAACATGATTCATAACGTTGGAGAAAAGATCTTTGGAGGTCTAGTCTTCATCTGGCCACTTGAGGGCAACATTATTGCAGCCCAAGATCAACATATACTCTACACTTATAATAAGTGGAGAGGAGGATAGCGCGGGGTATGCTATTTTGTCTACCATGTTTAGTTATTCAACCCACCTACATTGCATGAGCCAAAGGTGGAGGAGAATTTTTAGGAGTTGCCATGTTGGGAGGTAACTCATTTTGTATGGATGATAGCTTGGGGATGGAGGATCCACATGGGAATGATGATTCCCAATACATTTCAGATCCCATACCTCAAAGGGACCTCTGGACAACCCCTTATTGCCTCCTTGAGTACTCTACTTATTCATGATGATAGTTATTTAGCTAGATTGCATGCTTGGGAGCGACAATATGGAGATTTATTGATGAGATAACATCTCATTCCTTGGAGGAGTTTATCATATGTGAATGCCATAGTAGGAGGAGGGGAGACTTATCAGTTCTATCCTTGCAGTTGCTTGAGGACAAGAAACATCTTGGAGGGGAGGACTGTAATATTCCAAAATTAGCATGCAGCTAATTGGAATATTGATTTTTGCTTTTGACACCTAGGAGGTGAATAAATGGGTAAGGAGGTCCATACATTTCTAAAATAGGAATAAAATCCCTTATGATGTGAAAAGGGATCATTATTATGGTTGAATTTCACACCCTCATGTGTGAAAAGGGGAAATTGCATGTGGACAAGGTCAAGTTTGACCAAGTCAACAACGTTGGAATAGAAGGTGGAGATCATCTATAGAGATAGCGCAGTGATAGTGGGAGGAAGATTCCTTGGTGGAGGAAACCATAATGAGTGGGACCCAAGGTGAGAAGGCTTCCATTTGTATATAAGGAGGCAAGGCAAACATAGGAGGATATGTTATGGATTATTGATTTTGTGGTCTGCATGACTATTGTGCTTTCTTCAACTGTTTAGTTGAGATTGCTGTGCTGCTTAGCACAAGGCATTCCTGTTTAGAAATTCCTTCTCCTTTCTTGAGAGACCTCTTGAGGGATATTGTACTGAATTTCTCCACATCCAAGCTTGAGGCCAAGCTACCTCCTTTAGCTACAACGCAGTTTCTGTTTAGAGTTGGGTTGTGTTGCAGTGGAGGTTGAGAACGCCACTTCCGGAGCTTGTTTTTCAGAGGAGGGAGCTTACATTCCTTTTGGAGATCAGTGAGGAAGACTTTGTAGCTGATTCCAGATCTTGGAACTTGGTCAACATATTTTCTTTCACCTACAATGCAATATCCCTCAGTGACTACGTTATTTCTATGACCATTTGCAGTGAGGGGTTGCAGTGTTTATTTGGAGGGTGAGATCTTCAGTGTTAGGATCAACCTTTCACTTGGAAGATCCATTGGAGGAGGTTTATTCATATTTTTCAGCATATTCAACCATCTCCGTCAAGTTATTGAGTTGCAGCTTCTACTCAGCCTTAGGGTTGCACTCTGGCATTTTTTCCTTTTTACATATTTTAGGAAATCCTCTTCGGATTGTCTTGGAATTATATTTGGGAGTCTAGATCTTCACTCGCATCATTGTATAAGCCATATAATTTCAGATCTATGTATTAACACTTTCCAACAACAATGATCCTCAATAAAACTGCGTTTTCATAGCCTTGGGAATTATCTGTGTAGCAGTGTACTTCATTTTTCATGTACATGTTCTCTTGAGGCTTGTTTAGCCTAGATTGAGTGATTATTTCCTCAAGATCTTGTATCTATTTGCTGTTATGACATTAATATTATGGCTATATGGTTCTTCTTACATTTTATGTGTTGATTTATCACCGCTCTTTCATTGTTATGTTCCTTATTGCTGCATTCCCCATTTGGGAATATTACAAATACAAGCAACTTATAACATGTGTCCTTAACCAATAAATAAATAGATGCAATAACAAGACACCAAGTGGAAAAAATAGAGGCAGTTATATTATTTAAATAAGGAAGATTACAACCATTAGTTTGGTAAATCTTCCCTCAGTCCTTTGACTCCAAGCTCTCTCTCCTCAATATCCAAGTGTGACAATGCTTAGGCCAATAGTTATCAATGAACCAAGCCAACCATGAAACCTCACACTAACAACAAAAATTCGCTCTTCATACAATCAAACTTTCAACCTTTGGTAATGAGCCCTAGCCTCCAATTTATAAGAGTTCGGGAGGATCAACCTTACCATTCTTCTCCATTAGTTCGATTAGGGAAAAATCCATGATGTTTCCATGCTTTTCTAGCTTTTTACATCTTTGGATGCTTAGTTAGGTTTAGAAATGTCTGATTAGAGGCCTGCACCATAGGTTTCCCACTTTTTGGACTAAATCCTTGAGAAAAAGCTGGAAATGTCAGTCAGTTACTGTGAAATTTGTCCCTTTTTCTTTATGAAACATGGGTAACATCGCACTTTAGGCAATACAGTGCGTAATACTAAGCCCTAACGCTCTGTATAAGAGGTAGGGAAGCATTATAACTCAGCCTAGTAATCTATAAGGTGCGTTACCTTGGAAAAATAGGTCTCTTTCTAGGTCAATTTCTTCCTTCCATGTGTCCTTCTCCTCTGAGCTGATGAGGAGGTCATTTTTAGTGTAACAGAAGCCCCCTAAAGAGTGAGATCAGAGGCGAAGATGATGGCTGAAATACTTTACAAATGTGTAGTAGAGCGAGAGGAGTTGGAGGACCGAGGAAAACCTGAAACAAACAACCTATGTCAAAAAATATAAATATCTGTCCTGAGTCGGGCATTCCCATGCTCAGTAGCTGTATCAAAATGATTTATCTAGGAATATATATGACTAGTATGTCCACTAATAAGCACAATGTGGAAGATTGTGTCATGACAGGATCAATCTAATAAGCTGTCTCCGAAAACAATATACATAGCTTGTGAGAGGAAACAAATGTGAATGATGTAAGCCTCAACCCAAGGTCTTCGTCGCCGCTTCTCTAAACTGCATATTTATGCACATGTGAATAAAGGAGTTGTAATCGAGTATGTGAGAAATCATCTGATTATCAATCAATGATGAAAACTGTTAACAGACATGAGGATGGCCACTGATAAGGATGATGGTCTCCAAGATGCACAGTAAAATCTAACGAGTGAGAATGAACGGTGTTGATGTCAAACACACATAGAATTATTCAACTGGGAGCCAATGATGAAAACCCCTAATCAAACACAAGGTAACCTGCCACTGGGGTCTGCAAGTTCCAAGGTACTAATATGTTTATGGATCAACTTACTAGATAATATGTTGAAGTCGATAGGAAGAGATCTGTCAAAAGAAAGGCAATGAGGCATCCTACATCAGTTGACATGAAACGAAAAAAAGATGATTTTTTTTTGAAGATAGTAAAGAGAAATGGTACAAATTGACAACAGGAAAATAAATTTTGTCATATGATGGTTTGGTTGATACGAGAAACAATAGATAGCATGATCTCTTGAACAATAGAAGGCACAAAAAACAGGGTACCAAACAACTTAGACTCATGAAAACCAAGAGTGTTAGGTTTCACTAATGCAGGAACATCGACATACGAAGGCTAAAATAATAGAGTGGTAGATTTTGGTGAGAAGCTAAATGCGAGAGAGTTTTCTGAGGAATGCCATATTCAAGGTGCCGCCAAATCGTCTTTCAAAGTATAAAAGAGTGAGTCTCTACTTTGTCAAAAATTTTCCCCATATGATTAGGTTTAACAAGTCTAGAAGGGTAAACTCGATGATATTTTCATGTTTAGGGAGTCTGAAAAACATCGTAAAAGACAACTCCAAGGGGATACCTTTGTCATGGTTGATGATCGGGTGCGACAAAGGGGTAATAGTATGCCCGACATAGTTCCTTTTCTGTAAGTTAGTCCATTGGGTACTGATAAAGTGATAAATATATGTTCAATGGAAGTATACCTCATTTTTTTATGAGTACGAGGAGATGGAGTAAACTCAATATTATTCATGAATTTTTAATGAGTCAAACGAAGAAAATTTTGATCCTCTTTATGAAATTTTAACGACTCCAATGAAGAAAAACTCATTGTCTTTTTTGGTTTTTAAAGAGCTAGAAAAATATGGAAAAGAATGGCTCATAGTCTTCATTATGGTAGTTTAACGAGCCCAAAGAAGGAAACTCAGGGTTTTTTTAGTTTTACGAGCTAGAAAAAGTCCCTAAAAAGAAGGCTCGTTTCGAGTCAAGCGTGGTCAAATCTGTATAGAAATACTGACAATTCATCAAAGCATCGGTAACATCGATAAAATAATAGTTGCATAAAAAAATAACAGAAATTTACCAATTTCAATAACTAGCTGAGTGAGTCGTACCTCCAGAATGTCTATAAGAAGGATATGGACCTTCATTTTCATTGTTTGTGTTTGGTGAAAGAGCTTTGGAGTGTGAAAAAGGGTGAAACTTCCACTGCTGATTATGGAATATCAGGGAAATCATTTTCGATTCCATCTATTCTAGGTAATATCTTTAGCCTTCATCTTGCACTTCATTAGTGTTTTCAAGATTTTTACTGGTCAAAAAATGATTTTTGGGAAAGCCCTAGAAATTTTGGGCGGGTAACGCAGTCGCCCAGAGGTAGGGCCACGTTAAACAAATTTCCCGTTAAGGGACAATGTATTAGCATGATCTGATTAACACAGGGGCCCGCGTTAGCCATCCAGACAAATTTTAAACTTGGTTTGCCTAAGTTTTCAATGATTTAGACAGTAAATTATCCATGAAAAAATTGAATTTTGCAGGTACCAAGCTATTACCATGAGTATCTGGTGTGAACGAGAGCACGAGAGAGAGGAATGGGAAATGGTTATCGATATGGCATGTTTATTAGTTCTCCACAGGCATAGATTGCTGAAATATGCTAGACTTGAGATGATGAAAGGGCAAGAGGAACTTCTAAGCTGGATTATCCAACAGTGGGATGAATAACATATTGTATTCCACATCGAGGGTCACAAGCTCTTGATAGAAAAGGAGGATGTGTACTTTCTGAACTACCTATCATGCAGAGGTCCAAGGACCAATTTGACAGGATCTAGAGCTAATCCCTGAACCACCATGGGATTGATCCAAGCAGACTGTATTAAAAACATTGTGACAGTGAGCAACCTGATACCTATAGCACGGATAGCCTCTAGACCGATGAGGTCATTCCTATGGATGATTGTACGCTTGGAAGGAGACAAGAGTCAACATGTGGCCACCTAGGCCCAATTGCTACTAGCACTGTATTGTTTACATCCACAAATATTCGATTGGCATGAAGGTGTTGTCCGCCGTATTCGAGATTCGTTGACAGCTTGCAAGAACTAGTCCCAAAGAGATTTTGGGTATGACACGCTGATTGTCTCATTTATAGTATAGAGAGTGCCCACTATGAGGCCTTGAATGATCATGGACATTGTTGGACCAAGGGAGCCCAGACAGGGTCGATGGTCCACCATGATGCCTCAGATTGGAGAGGGTCCACTCTGATACTTCGTTGATGATGCATTCTTTGAGTGTCTTAACGGCTAGATTATGATGATTGAGGATTATCCCTATGCCAAGATGAACCTTATAGGAGATCAAGAGTTGATATTGGCGCCTGGAACTCAGTTGGGGCCAATAGGTAGGATGAGAAATCAACTACACAAGTATTTTTGTGTATTTTGAATTTTTATGCAATTTTTTTTGTTTAATGGGTGAAAAAGAGTTTTGACATGAAGTGCTTTTCTTGACACAGATGTGGCACCTGTACGTCCTACTGGAGACCCTCTCTATGCACAAGGAGGAATGCAAATACCTGGGGCTGGAGCAACAACAGAGGCCACGACAGTCGCCAAAGAGGGAGATGATGCATAGAGTCTACACAAGGTTGCTAGGAACCTCGAAGGTTTGGGCATTGGTGTGCCACCTCTTCCCATGAGGGAGATCTCAGTTCATCTGCATCAACACACAGTGGGTGTGACAGAGAGATTTTTGGTGCCTCTGAGGAGGTTAGCTAGGGCAGTTATCTGGGCGAAGAAAAAAATTATATACATAAAATTACAAAGAAAATGCCTAGTAAAATACTAGGCAAAATAATTTATTAGATAAATCCCGTTGCGGGGCTCAACGAGTGGGGTTCTATTACAGTCCTAAAGTTCATAGGCCCCTTTATAAAGGACCTTGGTGGTGACATATGGATCGAGCCATAATGGTTGAAGCATTCCTGCCCCCAAGAGGTCATGTTTCTGATCGTAGAGTAGAACAAGATCACCTTCTTGGAAAGAACGAGGCTTGATAGATTTATCGTATTAAGCTTTAAATCAGTGCTTATGGGCTGCAAGGGCCAGTGTGGCATCTCGATGAGTTTCATCCAACTGATTGAGTGAAATAAAGCACTCTTCTTCGGCATTAGTGCCGGGTAGGAGTTCAATGACCAATTTAAGTGATGTAATCTCACACTTGATTTGAAGAACTGCTTCTAGACCATATGGTAACTGGAATGGCGTGAAGCCTATAGCAGTCTTCACTGACGTTAGGTATGCCCATAATGCATAGTATAATTTTCTATGCTATGTGGTTTTATGATTTTTGACTAACCATCAAATCATGGTATTGAGGACACTAGTTACAACTTCGACTTGAGCGTTAGCTTGTGAATAGTAGGACGAAGAATGATCTTGTCAAAAACCTAGCAGGGAAGTTAAATTTGTCATCATTTGGTTCTGAAAATGAGAACCATGATCTGTGACAATCGAGTGGGGTACACCGAAACGATAGATAACTTGATTGAATAGGAAAAGAGTAGCAATTTTTTCCATCAGCCCGGAAAGTGGGAATGGCTTCAGCCCATTTCGTGAAATATTTGACCACAACTATAATTTAGTTGTGTCCATCAGTGGAAGTGGGATTTGAAGTTACAAAATCTATTCCCCATTTAGTGAAAGGACCGACAGAAATGACCAGATGAAAAGGAGCAGGATGGGCACACATTTTTTTAGTAAAAATTTGATATGGATGGCACTTTTGGACCACAGTAACACAATCTTTAAACAAATTGGGCTAGTAGCATCCTGCACGCAAGATTTTCTAGGCAGTAGCTATGCCTGAAAGATGACCACCACACACCCCGGTGTGGAAATCATTTAAAACGTGTTCTGCCTTAGTAAGGGTGAGACATCATTGAAGAAATGTATCGACACTACGATGATATAGAGTGTCGTTCAACATGAGATAGTGTTTTTCTTGGTGATGAATGCGACGATGGCCGTTTGACGTTAGAGTTGTGCGAAACCATTGAGTCTGGAGGTAGAATCAAATTTCCCCGTACCAAGGATCAGTAGAGTCGAACAGATAGACGGAATCATCAGGAAATGGATCATGAGCTACTTCACTTGGCTCAACTTTGGGAAGATCTGACAGTAATTCGGCTAAGCCTTAGACTTCGCAGTAGTGAAAACCAAATCAAATTGTTGGAGGATTATAATCCATTTGGAATATTTTCCTCTAATGATCTGATGAGACAAGATGTGTCTCATGGGATTCTCCAAAGTAATGAAAGTAGTCTGCGGTAGCAATATGTAATGTCAGAGGTGGGTGACAATGAAGAAAACTGCTAAAGATAGCTTCTCCACATGTGAATATTGTAATTCAGGTCCAACAAGACCTTTCAACATATAATATATCACATGCTCACTATCGTCATCATGAACTTAAACCAAAACCATTCCCAATGAGGATGGTGAGGCTGAAAGGTAGAGGAGAAAGTTGTGTGAATAGTTGGGGGCACTAAGAAGTGGGGTGGAAACAAGTGCTCATTTCAGGGCATCAAACAACAGTTGAGCTCAATCATCCCAAAGATATAGTACCCCTTTCTTGAGTAATCAAATGAAGCCTTTCATCATGTCGACATAGTTTACGATGAAGCGATGTAAGAAGCTTCCCTTGCCTTGCAAATGTTGGATTTGTAAGATGGATTGTGGTGCAGTTAATTCAATAATTTCCCTTACCTTATCGAGATCAACCCTAATCCCGTGCTTGGAGACAATGAATCCAATAAGTTTTCTAGACTCGATAAAAAATACACATTTATGCTGATTCAAACTGATGTTGTAGAACCTACACCTAGAAAATATTTCTCTAAGATGAGCAATGTGTTGAGCTTGTTTCTTGGAATGAGTAGGAAGATCATCCAAGTAAGCTTGTACAATGTGTCTAATATCATGAAATTCATAGTCCATGGCCCTTTGAAATATGGCTCTAGCATTCTTGAGACCGAATGGGAGATTTCGATACACAAATTTGCCCCAAGGACAAATGAAGGTGGTTTCATGTTGGTCATGGTCATATTTTTTAATCGCGATCTGGTTATATCCCGAAAATCCATCCATAAAGGAGAAAGATTCACATCCACCACAATCGTCGATAATATGATCTATAAACAGATTAGGATAATTGTCTTTTGGACATGCGGCGTTCGGATCAAAATAATCGACAAAGACTCGGATGGTGTCTTGTTTCTTATCTATAGGAACCGTATTGGATACCCATTATGTCAAAGGAGTGGGATAGATGAAACCAGAGTGTAAGATTTTTTTGACTTCTGTCTTGATAACTGCTGCTTTGTGAGGGTGGACAGGTCAGAGCCTCTACCGGATAGGCTTAGCATTGTCATAAATCTTGATTTCATGCTCGAATATAGAAGGATCTATGTCGGGCATTTCAATGTAAGACCAAGAAAAACCATTGCGAAAAACCTTAAAAAGGGGCATGAAGCGTGCAATTTCCTCCGGACTGCAATTTTCTCCAATATGTATATTTTCCACGATACCTATTTTGACCGAGATATCTATGAGCATGGTCTTAGAAATATTTCCCATGTTGCCTTCCACATCGATAGTTTGAATAGTCGTATACACAAATGGAACGATATCAGGGGGGTCAAAAGGCGGGATTTGTATATTGGCCGCGTTTGAACTAGACATCGAAGCGTAATGGTGAAACTCTCCCCAAGGTCGTTCTTCTCTAGACACGATCTCTCGAATAGCTTTGTATAAAGGTAGGACTTCATCGAGGAGATATTTATAAGGAACAATGTTGGGTGGGAGGGTGGTACCATTGGTCGAAATCAAAGTAGTGGAGGGTTCAGATGCTGATTGGATGGCTTGATAAGCCAACTCAGCCGGTGATAGTAGCATCTGATCTCCATAAGAGTGAATTTTTGAAGGCGCCGGTAGGACCCAGGGGTTGATAGAGACATTTGAGATGGCTGATATCATTGAAACCATTTGTGGAACCTCAGGTGGCGGGAGAGGAAAACAACCCATAAAGGAAGATTCCTTCATAATATCGGTACCGATGCTGACATAAGATTCAGGGACTCCTCCTATTTGGGGCACAGTGCTGCTAGGTAATGTGGAATAATCCGAGGTGCAGAAGGATAGCTGGTCCAATGTAACTATCTTCCCATCCAGAGGAAAAAGGATGAGTTGGAAAACCAAAGAGACAATGGCGATCATTGCATAAGACCAAATGCGACCCAAAAGGAGAATATAGTTGAGATGATGATCTACGACTTCGATGTCCACACTTATTGTTTTCCCACTAAGTGTAATGGCGTAGCTAGCAAGGTAGCCTTTTGCGAGGAAGGTGTGACCATCGAATGCTTTGAGGGAATTCGACGGTGGATTCGAACTTTAACCAGGTTCGTGAGCATCAATGACTAGATTTCCATAGGTTTTGTCTTAGGCTTGGAGTTCAACAATTTGCATGCCATAAATGGCAGATAATCCTTCACCGGAAGGATGAGCACCACCATTTCCCCCTTACGAGGGTTATGGCGGGTTTGCAACCAGATGTTGCTGCTATTGTGGATTAGGGAAAGGGTTGTGAAGGACGGCATGTGTCCTTCCAAAATCAATTTGCGTGATAAAATATGTGCATTCTCGAAGTCGAGGACATTTTTATGTCAAGTGGTCCTCCGCAGAAATTTTGCAAGAGAATATGATATTTTTGTCTTTCCCTTTGTCATTTTTAGCAGCGTTTCTCTGATTTGGATTATTCTGAGTGTTGAGATTCTCTTCAAAAGGAGCATTCTTTTTCTTATTCTTCTTATTCTTACCACTAGGTTTTTGTGTATATTGCACAGAGTATACCTCAATAGTGGGAATAAGAGCTGATTGTGTAAGGGCGGTGGTAGCTTAAGATGGATGGGAAGTGTGTCTGCTAAGATGTTTTACAACAACACAGGAATTTGTTCCAACAAGGCTGTCGGTATGTGCTCTGGGTTGCTGAGTAGCGAGAGCATTGGAGTTTCTATGGGTGTGGGGGATTATATCATAAAACTTTCCATACTGCGAGTAGATGAGATCTAGATGTTGTGCACGGTGGATGGATTGGTCCTCTATGACCACACCAGCTAGGGAAACATCCTTAGAAATGGGAGGAAGGAGTGACTTACAAAACTAGTTTGATAATAAATGATTCGGGATTTGCGCTTTGACTAGCCTCTGCCTATGTTTCCATTCATGAATGTGATCAGAGATGTGAGTGGCGGTGTCTTGGTGCAGCGAGGTTAAAATTTCCGTTCCGGTTTCATATCAAATAAGTAGTCAAAATGTTTTGATAAATTCTGTTGCTAAGGCACCAAAAGTGTTGACTGCAGCTTGTAGTAACTCAATGTACCATTTGGCAACATTGCCCATGAGGGTGCGGGGAAAGAGCTTGAGCCGGACACTATCGTCTAACATGGAATTAGAAATAGACCATAGGTGATAGGTGGTCACATATGTGTGGTCAAATCGTCCCCTTGTTTCCCTTCGAAATTAGGGATATATGATGGAATCTTATGCGGTATAAGAGGCCAAATCAGGTTATGATTGATGGGATTGTTGGTCAGTTTATATAGATCGGGGATGTCTAAGGTTTCTAAGAATGGAAATTTTTTTGTTGCCCCCGAGTCTAACCAAGGAGGTGTTGGTCGACCAATTGGACCGTAGGGTCCTCCCATCAAAGTGTTGTAGCTCCTAGAGACAACCTTGAGTTGAAAAAGACCAGTGCCTAGGACATCTTAAAATTAGAGGTTAAATGTGGAAAAATGTATAAATTCCTCTGACAGAATATGGGTCAAGAGAATAATGGTTTTGGTGGTTCAAGGATGGAGAAGACCATTTGAGCCTAATTCATGTGAATTCCCTATACTGTGAGAGTGCTCAAGTGGCTATGAAGCTTGATGGCTTTTAAATGGGTCAAGTATAAAACAATGAGCGGAAGCTTTAAAAACATGTAGAGGCATTGAGGAAGAACAGAGAAGGAACCCACAAGAGACAAGGTTAAGAGGATTAAGAATTTGTCCCCCGTGAACTCAAAGGAAGCGGATATGAATGAGATATGGACAACAACAAAGGTTCGTGGAGCGCAAATTATGGGAGTGCAGCAAGCTTAATACATGAGAGTTAACACATGAGCATTATACAGACATGAATTCATGAATAAAATTGCAGACCACCAATAGCTACATTGCACGAACCATCAAAGCAGCAGAGCATGAAAGATGATTATACATAAAAAGGATATTACTGATAATAGAAGAAAACATATACATACTACTCATTACTCCATCTGGAATCCAAATAACCATGTTGTATCATATTAAGTTCAAACAAATCTCCCAAATATGTATCTCAGAGCACATGTAGCACAATCATACAAAACTACAACAAAATTCTCCAAAATTCCAGAACCTTTCTTTCATCTTAGAAATCGCTACATTTAGACTTCTCCTTTTGGGTTTATGATTGAATCAAAATCTCATGATCAATCCACACATGTGAAATAAAAATATCCTAACTAAATAGCAGAGCGTGCATCAAGCAATCACTCCCATAAATAGAGAATAAAAACAGACTCGGGTGAAATTGGGATTTCACTAGCAAAATATCACAATCTAACAGTAAAAATAAACAAAATAGTTGGCCATGGAGGCCAAATTCCAAAATCTTCAAAATGAGCGGCTGAGAACAGGTGGGCGGTTTGGCCTTCATCATATGATTCCATCTGCTATTTGAAGGCCTCCACTCTCTAATTCTCATGATTTCTGCTTCTAGTTGCGGAACGACCAGTTGTGTTGTGCATGCTTAACTCTTTAGTGGGGAGCTCTTGGACAAGTTGAGTATACTATGGCCCTACTTTTTCTACCAAAAACCCATGTTGTGTTTGACTTGCAAAAACCATAGGCCGGATTTCAAAGGGGGGCGTGGATGGTTTGTTGTATTGGATAGGGGGGGTGCGAAGTCACTATGGGCTGACACGTAGCCCCGGAGGTGGTTTCCAAAACCAACCATTTCAGACCTCCCCCAGCATTAACCATAGGAAGGTGGAGGGGGTGTGAAATATATTATGATCCGTTAGATGTATTGATGGGGAGCGAATATGACAAAGAGATGTCGGGGGCTTAACTGTGATGGGATGTGTGACAAACAAATGGAAATGGTGGAAGTAATGGTGGGGCCAATAATATTAACACACGACGAAAATGATTTAAATTGAAAAGAGTGGGTTAGAGGCAAGGGGATGGCTTTAGATGACGTGGCAAGGAAGGTGGGGCCCCACTCCCATCGCAAATCGCCAGTTTGATATGGGAGTGGCATAAGGGTAAACAATAAAAAGTGCGATGTGTGAAGAGCGATGTCAAGACGGAGGTGGGACTGCTCGCATCGCATGTCGAAAGTTTTATATGGGAGAAAGCGGAGGTTAAATGTTATGTTTTGCGAAGTGTGACGAGCGAGGGATGAAGAATGACGTGGGATGATGGAGGTGGGGTCCTGCTTGCAGTTCACATATCACAAGATTTATAGACACACAGTGGAAGGTAAGAGTTAAGACTTGCAGGGAGCGATGTGCGATGAGTGGGGGATGAGTGACAGGGATAATTTTAAGGATGGAAAATTATCTTGAAGTTTAAAAAATTGGCGAATCTCACAAGTCCTTAATATGCAAACTATAAAATATTTATTGTTGTATTTGTAAAATTATTCAAATTTATAATGATATTATATATATTGTCTATATAATGTTGGCGATTTTTAATGTAAAATAATTTTTTATTGTAAAATTTGGGCAAATCATTTTTATAAAAAAATGGAAATTGGCGAATCTTTTTTTGGAAAAACCATGGAAAATTAGCCCACCTGCAAATATTAGCCCCTAAAATTTTCCATGATGAATGATGTCGTAGATGGACAACAGTCCCACTTATATCACAATTCAGGGTTCAAGAGTGGTTAGATATGTGATATGAAATGAAAACTGTGGAATTCCGATGTGATGTAAGGTGAGGAGGTAAGTGCGGAAAACGATATTACATATATAATACATAATATATGATATATGTAACGATTTGCGGGATGCGACAATTAAAAAACTTGACTCTCATGTTTCCTTAATTATTCAAAAGGACCACAAGCCAACATTGGCTCCATTAGGGACGACGCACTCGTTCTAGTGTGTTGAGAAATTGCAGACCACTTGCTTGTGTTCTTCTTAATGTGCCTAGGATCATCATTAGAGACATTTTCAAGCAGCTTTAACCAAATACAAAATAGGAATTGATGCAGAAAAACAGGACAACATATATACACTATGAGGATATGTACAATGGGCCATCATAGCTTGTTATTAGTGTTGGAAGTAAGGCTTGAGAAACTATCCATTGATAGGCATGTTGAGTGTATCTCCTTCCAAATTCTCCAGTGCAAAATTATTGTTGCCTTTGACCTTTACCACCCTGAATGGAACAAACCAGAGGGGGTTGAATTTCCCATGTTTCCCTTTGTCTGCTTTCCTAACATCCAATCGCAACACCAAATCCCCAGCTTGGATTTCCATGTATTTAGCTCTTTGATCAAATAAGCCTTTCGTTTTTTCTTGGTACTCTGCTAGTTTGAGGCTTACCTGTTCCCGTGTTTCATTCAATTCCACCAACTGATTCATTCTTTGGATAAGGTCGTTTGGATCTTCCTTGATTTCTTGTAATGATCGGGCCATAGGTAATGCAAGTTGGATAGGGAAGACTACGGCTCTGCCATAAACCAGTTCATAAGGGGACTTTCCTGTGGATATTTTAATGGTGATGTGATTTGCCCAGAGTGAAAACTTGAGCTAGGAATCCTAGCTCTTTTGATTTTAGTTGATGGTATTCTTCAAGATCCTCACCAGTGTCTTGTTAGATGATTTCACCAGCCCATTCCTCTATGGGTAATACACAGTGGAGTGTGCCAACAGGATGTTGTAACACTGACATAAATTTACAAATTTAGTCGACTTGAAAGCCTTGGCATTATCTATAATGATTTTAGTTGGGCATCCAAACCTAGCTATTATGTTCTCCTCCAAGAACTTGATCACCACTAAATATGTATCATTTCTTGTGGGCATGACTTATACCCACTTAGTGAAGTAATCCGTAGCAGTGAAGATCCATCGATATTGATTGCTAGAAGCCGGGTGAATCTCTCCTATGAAGTCAATTCCCCACTATTTGAAAGGTTCTTCAACATGTAATTGGATCAATTGGATAGGTACATACCTTTGCTTTTCTCCAAACTTATAGCACTTCTCACAGGCCTGGATACGAGCATGTATATCGTTGAACAGTTTAGGACAGAAGAAACATGCCCTTAAGATCTTGTGTGCAATGGATTTCCAGCTATAATGTCCTCCACATATCCCTTCGTGGAATTCAGTCATCACTTGGTCAACTTCTTGCTATGTTAAACACAATAATAGGATCCCTTATGGGTCCTTCCAATACAGTCGCCCATTTGCCACGATGTACTTTTGAGACCTCAGCCTCAAGGTGTGGTACTTGGCCTTATCATAGTTAGGATGGAATCTCAGTGTTAAAAGATATTCCACTATATCTTTATACCATGAGGATAGAAGGTACTTCACATGTGTCTTTTACGTGGAAGATTCTATGCCCTGATGTGCACCTGTGTCCTCCTACGCTTCTCCTCTCGCCATAGACAGATTTATCCCCAGAGCTTGAAATTTGGATTTAGACAAAAAAATTTCCAGCCCTTAGCCTTTAATGAGCTTGGTAGGCTTTATCTCTAGTTCGTATTCCTGAATCTTAGCTATCCACTTGCCCCTTTTTCCTTCATTGTTGCCCTACACCAGGATATCCTTTACCACTGCTATGGGAACATAGGTAATTATGGTAGATTGTAACACATACACCCAGAATGACTTTAGAGATTTGACCAGAGCGTAAGCTTGCTTCTCCAGGATATCATATTTCATTTTAGCGTCTCGCAGGACTTGGCTGAAGAACGCAATGGGTTGTTCATGCCCCTCGGCATTTTTCTGTAGAAGTACTACAACTATTGTAGTCAAAGCCGTCTTCTTTTGGTCTTCTGGGAGCACTGCCACCTGATTGTATACCGAGAAGCCATCCATCATGGAAATGCAGGAGGATCCCACCACCCTTTGCAAGATGTGGTCCATCTTCGGGAGGGGATAGTTATCTTTGAGTGAGGCTCTATTTAGAATGCGAAAATCCATGCAAAGCTTGATTTCACCGTTCTTCTTTCTTACGAGCACTAGGTTTGCCACCCATTCAGAGTACCTTAGAGGGACAATGATCTTGGCCTACAACAACTTCTTTATTTCCTTCTCAATAGTTGGGAGAAGAAGAGGGTTGATTTGTATCAGTTTCTACTTATGAGGCTTATAGTATTCTTTCAGTGGTATCTTGTGCTGTATAATATCCATGTCAAAAGTCTTCAGATCCTGGTATGACCAGGCAGAGACATATTTATATGATTGAAACAGCCTGAGGTACTGATCTTGGTATTCTTTAGAGACCCCTTTTGAAAGCTTCACCACCTTCAAATCTTCTTCTATCCCCATATTCACGTACCTGACAGGCTTGTCGAGGGTCATTTTTTTGGGGTTCATTGGGATATCATTCTTGTCAAACAATCTCTCCAATGGCACGAGGCCCTAGGGAATGAAATTTCCCTTTAATTGCAGAACATGGTGTCCAGCCAGTGTCTATTCCCATCTAGTTTTTGGCTCTTCACTGTCATCCTCGGTGGCTGAGTCAATCGCCATATTTGAGAACTCGCCCACCGTTTCCATAAAATGCTAGACCTGCTCTTCATCTTTGAATTCTTTCCAATGCTTTACGTTGTCCGAAATGGAGGGGCGGTATTGCACTTCTACCTCATATCTGAGCAAAGGATTCTGCGGGGGGCAGAAATTAGTAACAGCCACAGCGAGTGAGTTTTCCATTCTGTTCTTATCCCTCGACATGAACTGAATGTTAAAAGAAGAAAAGAAGCTCTCAACTGAATCCCATACCTCATTCCTGTAAGCTCTGAGTTGTAGGTGTTTAGTTTGGAATTGGCCCCTGACTTACCTCACTACAAGCTCTGAATCTCCAAACACCTTGAGGTCCTATATGTTCATGTTCCACGCTATCTGCAGCCCCAAAATTAGGGCTTCATAGTCAACCACATTATTTATGGCTTCGAATTCCATCTTAAAGGAGAGAGGAACCAAGCATCCTTCTAGTGATATCAAGAGTACCTCGACCCCGTTTCCTTCTCGTGAGTAAGCTCCATCAAACTGCAAGGTCCATATCTTATTTTCATCTCTGCTCATAGGATTCTTCTATATTAGAGGACAAATCTTCGTTTCTTGAAGGAAATTTTCGTCCTTCTCGAGCATAAGACAAGATAATTCTCCCTCCTTACCATATACCAGAGAATTTGTGGAACCATCGGCTTTAGTGACCATCTTCACGAATCTGGATTCAAGGTATAATCTTCTTTCCTCCCCAACGAATATTTGAATAGTGACATAGGTGAGGTCCAGTTTATGGATCCTCCAATATTGGATCCCTAGGATCTGGAAAGAAAAATTCCAAACCGAGATGGGATATCAACTACAACAATGTCCATTACCTTGCCTTTGGCCAGAATCTGGGCTAAGTTTACTACCAGATATTTTATCATGCCCAAGAATTTTACCCTCTTGGAATCAAAATAATACAGATATTTATAAGGCCTGGTAATCTGCAACCCCAACTACTCCATGACATACAATGGCAACAGATTATGTGAAGCCCTAGAATCTAGCACGCAGTTGTGCAATAACAGATCATGTATAACTAGAGTCACATAGAATGGGGGAGTGGCTGAGTCCAACTCTTCTACATGAGGTCCAAAAATACCATGGGTGAATTGGGACACTTGTGCCTTGTATGAAGGCTATTTTAGGAGCTCGATCAGGGGAACCAAGATCTTAACCTTCTCTAATTCTTTCTAGAGGTTAAAGGCCGTGGGAGATCTTTTTGCAATAACTTATTTGGACTGCTCTTTAGCATGGTCAGGCAGGTTCTAGGCTATAGATGATGACTTCTCGTTCTTGGGAGGATCAGAGCCTTTCTTTGTTGAGGGGGATGCAATGGCTTTATGAGGGGCAGATTCTTCTTCTTGTGGAGTTGAGCTTGCATGAAATCCACAAACTGCTTGCAGTAATTGTCAATATATCGATCTTCCGGGGGGACTTCCTTCTCTTCTTGCAGGGTGAGGTCACCTTCTTCATCATCTCAGTAAGTGAGGAATTGATCTTCTTGGCTATCTGTGACTTCCTCGACCTGTCCCTCCATTTCCCCCTCCAGGTATAGAGGAGGTTGGATGTGATCTTTCTGCTCCTTCCTTTCTTGCTGCAAAAAATGTAGAGGGGGCTTCTAGTACTGGGGATTAAACCCACGGTTCAGAATCATTTGGTTAGGATGAGGATGGGAATTATTTGCCTCCAATTCAAGCTTCACAAGATTATTTGAGATGTTCTTAATCAACTTATTCATTTCTTCAATTAAATACTCTGTGATTCCCTCTCCTGGTTAACAGTAGAAGCCTCCTCCCTACTCTTTCTTCTAGCTTCATGTTATGTCTTCCCTTTGAATTTACCAGTAGAATAAAAGTTTAATTCTACCTCTAATGCATCTATCTGGATCTGATCCAGAGATATGGATTTTATTTCTCTAAGGGTGAACCCAAACTCTGGTTCGAAAGCCCCTACAAATACCACCTTAGCAGATGTTTGGGGAGGTTTTATCTTAGCAGGGAGATTATTATAAAGCTTATTGAACCTCTTTATGAATTCTATCACATCCTCACTGTGTCTCTTTTTAAGAGCATTGAACTCTATGAGAATGTATCCATGATCCCTCTTTTCTCCCCATTTTAATGTGAAGAAATTCTCCATTTCTTCCCAAGTAGTGACTGTGTTGTCGGCCAGAGACTTAAACCATTTTTGGGCTTCTCCATCTAAGGATTGGACAAAAATCCTTAACACCACATCTAAATGATCTACATTCACATTCTCAACAAAGGCGCAAAAGTTTTCAATATGTCTCTGTGCAGAAGTACTATCTTCCTTGGTGAACCGAGGCAGGAGCTTTAAATAATCTTATGGCATGTCATTCAGTACTTGAGGTAGAGCCAATGGATCATATTTTTTGAGGAGGAAACCAGGTACAACCATGAGGGGCGGTGGTGGTAAGTTACGAGGATGATTTGGTTGTGGTAAAATGAGTGTATGCTGAGTAGAGGTTTGGATATTTATATGTAATGAGCTTTGGAGTGTTGTAGCTTATTTGACTTCTTCAGACTTTGGAGTAGGGTGCATGGGAGGCAAAGAAGTATCAACGGATTCAGCTTCATCTTTTATGGCTGAACTAGATAAAGTAGAGGTTTTTGGAGGATAATCAAGTACACCGGCTGTGGATCCAGGACCATAGATGTCAGATTTTTGAGATGATGAAGGTGAATCTTCTAGAGAAAATGAGGGTAGATCAGCTTGGTTGGGTTGCTTCTCCTTCCAGATTCTCTTAAATATGATTTTTTCAGGATGAGATACAGAAGGGGTTCTCTGCTGAGAAGTATCTAATCAAGTATGAGGTCTTGTGTAAGCCAAGATTACACTTGATTTGAACTTTGATAATAGTGGAGTCACCAAGGTGAGGGCTATGCAAATCTCAACCCTTCGTGCTCACCTGATTGATGGGTGAAGATAATGTCGTATCCCAGGGAAAATATTTTCTAATTTGTTCCCCGGCAATGGCACCGAAAACATGTTGTAGCTCCTAGAGACAACCTTGAGTTGCAAAAGACCAGTGCCTAGGACATCTTAAAATCAAAGGTTAAATGTGGACAATTTTACAAATTCCTCTGACCGAATATGGGTCAAGAGAATAATGGTTTTGGTGGTTCAATAATGGAGAAGACCGTTTGAGCCCGATTCATGTGAATTCCCTATACTGTGAGAGGGCTCAGGAGGATGTGAATCTTGATGGATTTTAAATGGGCCAAGTATAAAATAATGAGAAAAAGCTTTAAAAATATGCAGAGGTGTTGAGGAAGAAAGAAGAAAGAACCCACAAGAGACAAGCATAAGAGGATTAAGAATCTGTCCCCCGTGAACTTAGAGGAAGCGGATATGAATGAGATATGGACAACAACAAAGGTTTGTGGAGCACGAATTAAGGGAGTGCAGCAAGCTTAATACATGAGCATCATACAAACATGAATTCATGAATAAAATTGTAGACCACTGGCAACTACATTACACGAACCATCAAAGCAGCTGAGCATGAAAGATGATTATACATAAAAAGGAGAGTATCGATAAAAGAAGAAAACATATACATACTACTCATTGCTCCATCTGGAATCCAAATAACAATTCTATATCATATTAAGTTCAATCAACTCTCCCAAATATGTATCTCAGAGCACAGGGAGCACAATCATACAAAACTACAACAAAATTCTCCAAAATTCCAGAACCTTTCTTTCATCTTAGAGCTCCCTGTGCTATGCGTGCTTAAATATTTAGTGGGGAGCTCTTGGACTAGCCGAGTATACTATGGCTTTGCTTGTTCCACCAAAAACCCATGTTGTGTTTGACTTGCGAAAACCGGAGGCCAGATTTCGGAGGGGGGTGTGGATGGTTTGTGGTATTGGATAGGGTGGGTGTGAATGCACTCTGGGATAACACGTAGCACCAGAGGCGGTTTCCAAAACCAAGCATTTCAGACCCCCCCCCCCCCCCTCCCACTGACATTAACCATTGGAAGGTGGAGGGTGTGTGAAATATATTAGGAGCCGTCAGATGTATTGATGGGGAGTGAAGGTGACGGAGAGATGTCGGGGGCTTAGCGATGATGGGATGTGTGAAAAATGGATGGAAATGGCAAAGTAATGGTGGGGCCGATAGTATTAACACACGACAGAAATGATTTAAACTTAAAAGAGTGGGTAAGAGGCTAGGGGATGGCTTTAGATGATGTGGCAAGGAAGGCGGGGCCCCACTCCCATCGCAAATCACAAGTTTGATATGGAAGTGGTGTAAGGGTAAATGGTAAAAAGTGTGATGTGCGAAGGGCGATGGCAGGATGGGGATGGGGCCGCCCATAGATCACATGTCACAAGTTTTATATGGGAGAAAGTGGAGGTTAAATTTTATTCTTTGCAATGTGTGAAGTGCGGGGGTGGGGAAGGTGACATGGCATGGATGGAGGTGGGACCGCCTGCAGATCGTATATCGCAAGTTTTATATGGGAGAAAGCAGAGGTTAAATTTTATTTTTTGTGATGTGCGAAGTGCGGGGGCGGGGAAGGTGACGTGGCATGAACGGAGGTGGGACCACCCACAGATCGCATGTCGCAAGTTTTATATGGGAGAAAGAAGAGGTTAAATGTTATGTTTTGCGAAGTGCAACGAGCGGGGGATGAAGGATGACGTGGGATGATGGAGGTGGTGTCCTGCTCGTATATCACATATCGCAAGATTTATAGGCACACAATGGAAGGTAAGAGTTATGACTTGCGAGGAGTGATGTGCGATGAGTGGGGGACGAGTGACATGGCAGATGGACGACGGTCCCACTTATATCACAATTCAGGGTTCGGGAGCGGTTAGATATGAGATATGAAATAAAAAATGTGGAATGCCGATGTGATGTAAGGTGAGGAGGAAAGTGCGAAAAACAATATTACATATATAATATGTAATGTATGATATATGTAAAGGTTTGTAGGATGCGACAATTAAAACACTTTGGATCATAATACCTTGACTGCAACGCCTTTCTCTTTTGACCGCGGGGCTTTCCGCCCGACCTGCGCTTGAATTTCTTGACCTTCATCTTTCCATCTCTAGCTCTTCATTTTCTTGACTCTCATTTTTCGTTATTTATTCAAAAGGACCACAAGCCAACATGGTCCTCCCATCAAAGTGTTTCCAATGGGATATGTAGGACTCGTCTGATAATAATTTCCAGGTAGGGATGTAAGATGGTTGTCTATAGGGGTTGTTGTACTAAGGGACAAACGGTTGGTTTTCCCCAGGGTAATAATTCCCCCCTTGCCCCAATTGGTTTCGGGGAAGGGTCGTCCAGATATACGGGATAGAGTTTGCTTGTGGCATACTACTAGTCATATAATTCACCATTGGCATAGACCCTACACCACAAGGTTGACCACTAAGAGGAATGGAATTAAAAATGGATGAACCTAATTTTCCCATAGAATGTAGGGGTACAGAAGTGCCCCCTGGCATGTAAGTTTTGGTAACACTTCCCACCCCACATAGAACCCAGGGGGTTCGAACTCACCAATGGATTCCAACCGAAAGGGTTGCTGAAGGGAACCATGTTAGCCTCACTAGTGGAAGTGGAAGCTGAAAGTCCATGAGAAGACATGAAAGGAGTAGTTACTGAAGAGTTTGGAATTCTACTCACAAATGTTGTGACCAAGTTTCTAGGACTAGGCATATTCTGGCTACTGGGGTTTCTAGTCAGATGTGAAGAACTGACAATTCGCGGGGGAGGTGGTGGTGGAACCAAGTTAGCCACCAACGGAAACGACCCATAGGTCGTTAGTTGTGTATTGGATGTGTGTGTAACCGAAGACATGGCTGGTACTGGTGCTACCTGAATCAATAGTGGCCCCAACAGGTTAGTGAGAGGAGGATTATAAGGAGGTACAACTCCTTCCATGAAAGGATCCTCATGCAACTTCGTAATTTGAGGAGCAATGTGTGAATCAGGGGTCAACACTGGATATTTCTCTTCCGAAGAAGGCTCTGGGTCACCAAGACTCGACGAATCCCCTAGTTTCAATGGAGAGAGACCTCATTTCCGCTTAGAAATATGATGAGGGTCGAAGGATGCCACAATGACCAGTAAATTTTATCAAAATTTTAATGTGATATATGATTAAGTCTTAGTGATAGTAGAACCAAAGAAGTAAAAAAAATAACTCTAAACTCAATCAATCAAGCAGCCAGAGGGGTAAGACCCTATCCGAGAACTATCATTCACTAGAGATGAAACCCAATATCACAATAGAAAACAAAGAGAGCTGGTCATATGTACAGTTACGGTTACTATTGAGCTTCACCTAAACCTCAGATAACAGGGCCAAGTAATCTCGTGAAGATGAGTACCCTCCCAAAAACCGAAGATAGAGTAGGTTCATCTGTGTCAGGTACCAGGGTATCTCGCCCCAGTCATCTTGTGTACGTCCCTAGAAGTATGGAAAATATGGATATCTAAAATCACAGACACTACCAGGAGGGTCACAATTGTAGACAACACGCTGTATGGGCAGAACACCTGGATCCTCAATCCAGTTTCGACATCCCTGAGGGGAACCCCAATACACAAAATGCACATTTTTATGTGATCAAAGGTGGGCTGCATTATCACACACACCAGTGTTGTCTCGTGCTTAAATCCGTTATTAGTGGAGCAGTCCCAATAGTATGAGTGCAACATGATTTTCACTCTTTAATGACACTAGTCACAAGTTTTGAGATCTTGGGCAATTTTATCACTCTGTCTATCCAAGACCCTAGCTTGTACTAATGTTTGTGTAAACTCATAAAATTTTTATTGATTGATTTTATTAGCGCTTAATTTTAGTGTACTTGCATTTAAGTCTCCAGAGGGGGATTGGATGTATGAATTTTTATGCGACTCCGACTCAAACCATGCAGAAAATGCTTTTTAAATTTAGTTCGATGAAAGAGTTATTTCTATAAGAAGAAAATTTTCATACATCCATTCAACAACAAACATCAAATACTGTAGTTCAACCTATGAAATATATAGATACCATTGCTCACTAACAGCTATTTAACCCAAAAATTTACAGAATGAAATAAGTTATATCATGAAAAATAAAATAAAAAATTTCTTTTAAAAAGTAAATGCAACTAAGCTAAATTTTCAACAAGAAAAAAACTAATATGATAGCAAGAAACCAAGCACGGAGATCCATTTTACAGAAACCAAACTGATAGCCAACAACTCAACAACCAGGGAAGTCACATCAAGGGTGAAATAAAAAAGTTTAGGCTGAGTAACACTGCTTAACAAAGGGTGCAATGCGTTAATAGCAAGACTAAGGCATTGTTATCAAGCAAGAGTTGCGTTATAATGCTCTGGAACACACACAAGGCATGCGTTACTGAGGATAAATTTCAAATAATGGTTAGGCAAGGTTTGTTCTGAACAGTGTGAGCTGATGAAATGGTCACAAAGAACATCAAATGGTCAGAAAGGGATGTGAGTAGAATGGGAAGTGATAGAGGGAAAGAACCAAGGGTTCATAAATAAACAACCGGGAACTAAGTATTAGTCCCCAGTGAAGTCACCAAGTCTGCTTAGGGGTAAAATTCATAGGTGGTATCTGGAGTAAGATCCCTCTCGAACCTTCCCAAGACCCAAGGTAGACAACCAAATTAGCTGCAATATTCAAAAAGATAATATATGCGTGTTCATACTAATGTTTGATTGAAAAAGTGAAGTAGAAAAGGATTACCTGATGTATAAGGAAGATCTATTTTAGAGCGCAATGCAGTGTGGCAGAAGTCCTCCTCACCGACTCCAAGTCCAAATCCTGCAAACAAACAATGAACTATCGTAATCTTCACAGTATTATCACAACAAACAATCAAAACAAGTATATAATTAAACAAGAAATCATGTAAATATAAGCCACTTATAACATGTGTCTTTAACAAATAAATAAATAGATGCAATAACATGACACCAAGTGGACAAAATAGAGGCAATTCTATTATTCAAATAAGGAAGATTACAAGCATCAGTTTGGTCAAGCTTCGCTCAGTCCTTAGACTCCAAGCTCTCTCTCCTCAATATACTAGTGTGACATTGCTTAGGCCAATAGTTCTCAATGAACCAAGCCAACCATGAAACCTCACACTAACAACAAAAGTTCTCTCTTCATACAATCAACCTTTCGACCTTTGACAATGAGCCCTACCCTCCAATTTATAATAGTTTGGGAGGCTCAACCTTGCCATTCTTCTCCATTAGTTCGATTAGGGAAAAAACCATGATGTTTCCATGATTTTCTAGAATTTTCCCTCTTTATATTCTTAGTTAGGTTTAGAAATGTCCAATAAGAGGCCTGCACCGCAGGTTGCCCACTTTTTGGACTAACTCCTTGAGAAAAAGCCAGAAATGTCGGTCAATTACTGCAGAATTTATCCCTTTTTCTTCATGAAACATGGGTAATGTTTCCCTTTAGGTAAGATAATGTGTTAACCTAGGCCCTAAAACTCCCTATAAGAGGCAGGCAAGCATTATAACTCAGCCTAGCAGTCTTTGGGGTGTGTTACCTTGGAAAAATAGGTCTCTGTCTAGGTCAATTTCTTCCTTCCATGTGTCCTTCTCCTCTCAGATGACAAGGAGGTCATTTGTAGTGCAACAATGAGCCTAATATATTTTGGATCAAGTTTATAAGACTCATGTTCCAAAAATATTTGTAGAAGTTTCAAGCCATCTAAATTGGGTAAAATCAATGCATGAGGAATATGATTCTGTGATGGAAAATGATATTTGGGTCTCTTCCAAAAGTAAGAAAACTTGTCACATGTAAATGGATATATAGAGATACGTATGAATTATATGGGAGTATTGAAATACATAAGGCCCTATTAGTTATTACAGGATTCTCTCAAGTTGAAGGAATTGAATACAATGAAACCTTTTCCCCTATTGCCAAAATCAGTTACATCTACCTTATTATAGCTCCTGCTACCTCACATGGATAGGAGGTCAATATAATGGATTTTAAATCCGCCATCTTGCATGGTGATCTATACAAGAATAAATATATATGAAATAACCTCCCGCCTATGTTTAGAGTGACTCTAGCCTTTTTTACCACCTTAAGAAATCCCTCTATGGTCTTAAACAAACTCCTCAAGCTTGTTATGAAAAAATATATAGTTTTCTTCTTTCTATCAAGTTATCTAGATTTTATTTTGACCCCAATGTCTCCACTAAGAAATTAGGAATACATCTCACAATGCTTGTTCTTTATGTTGATTATCTTATCTTCACTATTAGTGACCCTAAAATTTTAATGCATGTGAAATCAACCTTTAAGAACAAGTTTGAAATTACAAACCTATGTTATTTGCATTATTTTCTTGGCCTCCAAGTATTGCAAAATAAGGAAGGAATTTATTTTTCCCAACATAACTATGCATGCGATATTTTTTGTCAATTTCACATGGAATATTGTAAACCCTTCCATTCTCCCTTTTAGTGTGGAGTCAAACTTTCTGCCACCTACACTACACCCAAAGTTAAAGCCACTTTGTACCATCAATTAGTTGGTAACCAATTATAGTTGATTCATATTGTTTTTGATGTTTACTTTTCTAATGATATTTTTTATTTCTATATGAAAAATACTCATTAAATTAATTAGAATAAATGAAAAGGATACTTTAGTATATTCAAGTTACAATTCATTTTGGTATATGTTATAATTCAAGGGGAATCCTTTGTTGATTGGTTTCATCGATTTAGATTTGGTTGGTGCTCCTGATGATCAAAAGTATATTGTAGGTTATGTTTTAATTCTTGGTACCAAAGTTGTCACTTGGGATTATAAAATGTAGTAGGCTATTATTCTTTCTTTATGTTGTGTAACCAGCTCCAAAAAGAGAAGAAAAGAGATATAAACGCCTTAGAAATGAGCCACTTCGAGGGGGAAACCTCCAATACATTACATAAATGAAAAATTCTTGGATGATACAATTCACAAAACCTCCTTTCTATATATAGGAGTCCATGGGGCCATAATGTAATCCTAGTGGGCCACAATGTAATCCTAGCCGACCCTAACAATAATAATTTAAGGGCACAATAATAACAAAATGGGGGTTACAAGGGTAAAATAATAACAATAAGGGGTTTACACTAACAATAATAAGGGGCTATACTAGTGATATAGGGAACTAACATGCCCCTCTCCTTCAAAAAAGTTTTGTCCTCAACGCTTGAGTAGCTCCAGGTGCTTCTGTATAAAGTTCTCATCCTCCCATGTAGAATCTTCAGTGGGTAAGTTCTTCCACTTGATGAGATACTCTGAAATTGATCGATTCCGTAGCTGTCGAGTTCTTGTTTCCATGACTGCTTCAGGTTCCAATATGATTTTTCCTTCCTCATCAAGTTCTGGCAATATTGTTTGAACTGGAATATTTTTACCTATAACCTTCTTTAAGCATGAAACATGGAAAATTGGATGCACTCATGAAGAAGCAGGAAGCTCCAATTTGTATGCCATAGTACCAATCTTTTGCAACACCTTGTAAGGACCATAGTACTTTGGCGATAATTTATTATCCTTCTTTGCTTGCTTGAGGGACATTTGTTTGGATGGTTGTAGCCGTAAAAATACCCAATCTCCTACATCAAAACTTCTCTCGCTACGATGTTGATCTGCCTGTTGTTTCATTCGATTTTGTGCCAAATTCAGGTTATCCTTTAAGAGTTGGAGAACTTCTTGCTGATGCTCGATGTGATCTTCCACTGCTTGAACCTTTGAATTTTCCCTTAAAGATGATGTGATGGATGGTGAATGATATCCATAAAGTGCCATAAATGGGGTCATTTTTGCTGCAGTATGGAAGGAAGTGTTATACCACCATTCAGCAAGAGGTAACCACTTGACCCATTGTGTTTGTTTATCAGATACAAAACAACGAAGATATCCTTCCAGACATTTATTTACTATCTCAGTTTGACCATCAGATTGAGGATGATAAGATGAGCTATGAGCTAATTGAGTACCCAAACAAGAAAATAACTTCGTCCAAAAATTTCTAGTAAAAATGGGATCTCTGTCGCTCATAATAACCCTTGGGCTTCCATGTAGATTTTGAATTCTATCCATAAATGTAGTAGCAACTGTACTTTCTTTAAATGGATGAGATAATGCACAAAAGTGTGCATACTTGGTAAGTCTATCAACTATCACCATGATGACATTCTTTCCTTCGGACTTAGGTAAACCTGTGATAAAATCCATTGAAATCTCCTCCCAACGTTGACTTGGAATGGATAAAGGTTGTAGAAGTCCCGGGGTCTTAATTGTTTCCACTTTATTCTGCTGGCAAACCAAACATTCCGCCACAAACTTTTGAATATCGGATTTAAGGCCATCCCAAAAAAATTCTTTCTTCACCCTGTGGTAAGTTTTTAAAAATCCTGAGTGTCCTCCTAAAGGAGAAGTGTGCAATTCCAGAAGAATCTTTTGTTTTAGTTGAGAATTCTTACAAAGATATAAGCGATCTTTGTACCATAAGGAATCATTTTTCCAACTAAATGTATCAGATGTACTAGGATCTTGCCGCAACTTTTGAATGAGTGTCCATACATCTTTGTCCTTCTTCCATTCATCTCTTGCTTCGGTTATCCAATCTGGTTGGATAATAGAAATGGCACAAAGCAATGCTTGCACCTCTTCATTCTTTCTTGAGAGTGCATCTGCAACAACATTAAGCTTTCCTTTTTTGTAGATTATTTCAAATTCATAACCCAACATCTTTGTGACCCATTTTTGCTGCTCTTCTGAAGATAGTCTTTGTTCCAAAAAGTGTTTAAGACTATCGTGATCAGTTTTTACCTTGAAGTGTCTTCCCATTAGGTAAGTTCGCCATTTCTTTAGTGCATGCAGTATTGCTAACATTTCCTTCTCATAAATAGGTTTCTGTAAATACTTTCCTTTGATTGGACGACTTTCAAAAGCAATGGGCCTTCCTTCCTGCATTAAAACAACACCAATTCCATTTCCTGAGGCATCACATTCCACAATAAAGGTTTTTGTGAAGTCTGGCGTAGCTAAGACCGGTGCTGGGCACATTGCCTCTTTAAGATGTTCAAAGGCCTTAGTTGCTTCAGGAGTCCATGAAAATGCATCTTTCTTCAATAATGTTGTTAGAGGTGCTGCTATTCTCCCATAATTCTTAACAAACTTGCGATAATACCCCGTTAACCCGAGAAATCCTTGCAACTGTTTTATTGTTGTGGGGACTTTCCATTGCTTAATGGCTTTAATTTTGTTATGGTCTACCTTAACGCCCTCGTGAGATACAATATGACCCAGATATTCCACCTCTTGTACTCCAAAGAAACATTTGGATGTTTTTGCATATAATTGTTTCTCCCGCAATAGTTTGAGCACCCTGTCAACATGTTCAACATGATCCTTCCAAGACCTGCTATAGATTAGTATATCATCAAAAAATACTAGCACAAATTTTCTAAGGAAGGGTTTGAAAATGGAATTCATCAACCCTTGAAATGTAGAAGGTGCATTGGTAAGGCCAAAAAGCATGACCAAAAATTCATAATGACCCCCATGTGTTTGAAATGTTGTTTTTGGAATATCTTCAGTCTTCATTCTAATTTGATGATATCCTGAACGAAGATCCAACTTGGTAAAATAAATTGCTCCATGTAATTCATCCAATAATTCATCAATCACAGGAATGGGAAATTTATCTTTAATGGTGAGCGTATTGAGCTCCCTATAATCCGGACACATTCGCCATGATCCATCCTTCTTGTGTACCAATACTACAGGAGCAGAGAAAGAACTTTGACTAGGTTGAATTATACCCGCCTCTAACATTTCGGCAATCATACGTTCAATTTCGCTCTTTTGGACATAAGGATATCTATAAGGCCTGATGTTTGGAGGAACCCTTCCTGGAATCAAATGAATAGCATGATCATGATCACGAATAGGTGGGAGTCCTTTGGGAGTTTCAACACCTTGGAATGATTGTCCAAGACTTTTTGGAGATCTGCAGAAATAGATGATTTTGATGTTGGAACTTCTAGTGAGCATAATTGTGCAATTACGCCTCGCTGTTCTTTCTTTAAAAGCTTTGTCATGACATTAGAGCTTATTATCCTTCCTGGCTTCCCCGCAATACCTCGTAATTCGACTTCCTTTCCTTCTGAAAAAAATTTCAAGAAAAGTTCTTGAAAATTAAAAGCTACCATCCCCAAAGATTGTAACCATTGTACTCCCAGTACAACATCAACACCTCCCATAGGAATGGCAAGCATTGGACTAGTCAATACATATTCCCCCATGGTTAGCTTGATATTATGGCATTTTCCAGAGCAATTTATAGTTCCTCCATTTGCAACCATCACTTGACATTCTGGTGCTGGGTATAGAAAACAATTTAATTCCTTGGCTACCTTACAATGAATAAAATTATGGGTGCTACCTGAATCAATCAACACTATTACCTTTTTCTTCTTGATCTATCCTGCTATCTTGAGAGTTTGAGGAGTGGTAATTCCTGCCAGTGCATTACATGATATGGTCGGATTCATTTCTTCCTCTTCTATGGCTAGTTCCTGGTGTGTATCCTCTTCTTGTTCATTTTCTTCTTCTTCTTCACAATCTATGTAAAATAATTTCTTTTCAGCACACTTATGACCTTTGGTGTATTTGCTATCACAACCGTAGCAAAGCCCTTTTGCTCTTTTTTCTTCCAATTGTTGTGGTGTCAACCTTGTAGGTTGTGGAAATCTAGATGTAGCCACACTTCCTTCTTTATAGAATTGAGTAGTAGACTTCCTTGTTGCCATAATTTTACATTCAACTTTTCTTGCCAACCTGAATGCCTTCTCTAATGAATCAGGTTCCAGAACACGAACTTCATGCTGAATGTTATCCTTTAAACTGCCTAAGAAGAGATCAATCCTGTGGTCCTCTGAAATATCAGTTACCCTTATACTCAATTTTTGGAAGTCCTCAATGTGCTGCCCCACTAAACCCTTTTGTTTGAGATTTATCAATGGGGTAAAGAAGGTGTTGCTCTTTGTATCCTCATAATGTGCTATCATTTCCTCCGTAAAAATTGACCAAGTGACAATTTTTTTACGGGAGCAAAGCCATTGATACCATACAAATGTATTTTTTTGTTCTAAATGGAAGTCGTAATGCATAATCTTTAGTGTTTTGCAATGCAGTGAGATCAAAATATTTCTTCCATCTGTATCCAGCAAGCATGTGATCCTTTCCATCAAACTTCCTCATATCCATTTTTGGAATATGGTGGTTCTTCCTGCCAACATTAGAGTTTATGAAGTCACGATTAACATTTATTTTGTTCTCATCATGAGTTTCCTCTATTATCTTTTCACCATTAGGAAACTTTTCTTGTATCAACTTTGTCAAACCTTCCATGTCTACTTTTAGATCATTATTCATGTTTTCCATGTTGTCTTTCATTTTTTCATCGATCTTAGCTTCCATGTCATCCATCTTAGATCTTCCATGCCGTCCATGCCATCCATCTTAGCTTCCACACCTTTCTTCAAACCGTCCATATTCGCTTCCACGCCTTTCTTCAAAACTTCCATTTCATTTTTTGTTGCTCTTTGCGAGAGTGAAATTTGTTGTACTTGCTCTTGTAATTTTGATAGATCATGTTGCAATTCTTCGTCTTCATGAGTCATAGTAGAGCTTTCCAAAGGCTTAATGGGTGTTGAATTCTTTTTAGGGGCCATTTTATAATCCAATACTGATATCTATTCTACAATATTCCCTTGCAATCAATTCAACTTGATTCTTCAAACAAGACTTATGCAATTCGGAAAAAAAATACACACCTTTTACTTGCTTTTCAGGAGCTCGATATTGAAATTGTATTATCTCTATGATTGCGGCTCTTTAATATCTAAAATTCGACACTGAAGTAGCGCTATGAATTCTCTTTTGAATGCCATAGGTCTGACTTGATTTTGATTCTCCAAGACAAAGTTATGTCCAATCTCCCACAATGACCTAATTATGGACTGGTTCAGTATAGCGAACTTGTACGACTTGCCACGTGTCACTGTTTTTTCCTTCGCCTCTAAAATTGATAGCTAAGAAAATAAAGTCCATTTAATTGCGACCACTTTTTACGGTACTCCAATCCGATGCTCAGAGAGAGAGTTATTGAAATTTTCCCACGATCACCTTTTTGAGATGAAATTTAGGAGCCTGAAAAAGCACTACCTTCCACAGATCATATCTCAAAAAATATTTCGAACCAAGCTCTGAATTTTTTTTTACGAGTTTCCTTAGGATTTCAGCTTCGCACCATAAAAATTTCAGATTCTGAACCTCAGTAGAAAAAACGTTATAGCGAAAATTCCACGATGACCTGTTTAGGAGCCTGAAAAAATACCTAACTTCCACAGATCATATCTCTGAAAATATTGCGAAACAAGCTCTTAAATTTTTAGACAATCTTCCTCAGGATTTCAGCTTCGCACCCTAAAAATTTAAGCTTCTGAACATTCGTAGAAAAAAATTTATAGCGAAAATGCCATGATGACCTGCTTGGAGAAGTAAAACCCTAGAATCCAAAGCTCTGATACCAAATGTTGTGTAACCAGCTCCAAAAAGATAAGAAAAGAGATATAAACGCCTTAGAAATGAGCCACTTCGAGGGGGAAACCTCCAATACATTACATAAATGAACAATTCTTGGATGATACAATTCAAAAAACCTCCTTTCTATATATAGGAGTCCATGGGACCATAATGTAATCCTAGTGGGCCACAATGTAATCCTAGCTGACCTAACAATAATAATTTAAGGGCACAATAATAACAAAATGGGGGTTACAACGGTACAATAATAACAATAAGGGGTTTACACTAACAATAATAAGGGACTATACTAGTGATATAGGGACCTAACACTTTAGGTTATTTCTATTGCTAAATATCCTAACAATATCTAAGATTCTTAAGACTCACAAATATCAATGTAGGTAAATGATTTTTTTTATGTGAATAATTTAATATCTAAAACAAGTAAAATGGTGCTTTATGGAGTCAAAAAGAGGGATGGAAGAAATATTTGATTCCTATTACCTAAGTTCTATTGGAAACAAAATTAAAACAAATAAGAGTCCAAAAATTATAGAAATTCTTATAGACAAAGATCAAGAGGTAGATGCCAAAGACTGTTTTTATTCCCAAGGACTATAAGAGGAATAAAGTCCTTGAAAAGTTCGAATAAGAATGATTTCTCAAAGTAAAACCATCCTAAATTTGATAGGATAGGTGAAATTTCAATCCAATATAAAAGTCTTCAACTATCATAGCTACTATATGCTCACTCTTAATATCATTCTTTCAAGAAAATAATAAGCAAAGAAGGTGCAAGGAAATAATCAATTGGATTTGGTGATAAAATAGATTAAAAAAGCTATTCCCATTGCATATTGAATGCTTGTGGAATATAGAATAATGAGAGACTAATATTAAGTAAGATGAAAAATAAAAAAAGAGGAAACAATGATAGTTTATAAATATAGCACTTATGGTTTTGAATATGAAAATAACACGTGTATGAAGAAACTTCTCCAAAATTTTACTCTTATTCCATAATAAAAAACTAAAAGAGAGAATACACTTGTATATGGATTTTTATTTTAATGCACTTTTTCATTCCTAAAACATCCCTTATGGATTTATTAAGGAGTTAATCCCCTAAATTAAGCCTTGAATTATGACATAAATAAATATAATAAATAGTTTGATGAGCTAGCAAGGAGAAACTTTAAAAATAATAATGTTGGATCCTCTGAGCCATGTTATCCTTAAGTAAGGTCATATGAAAATAACTCATCAAGCCAAATTGCAATTGGTCATTAAAATTTCAAAGTGCTCAAAATGGCTTGAAATTTGACACTATAAAAGCACACTATACTAGGTATCTGAAAAATTTCCCATCCAACAAAAAATAACACCACCTTATAATTAGTTGAAAGTTGAACCAAAGAGAAATCTCCTAGAACCACCTCCAAATGATTTTGAACTCAAACCATAGACATATCTCCCAACTAGGTCCTCAATTGCGTAATCTTCTTGTTAATCTTACCATTTTTAGAAAGTACTAAAAATAGCAATTGTTATAAATAACAACCTCTCAAATTTAATTGATATTTGGAATCCATTAATATCTCCTCAATGGATATCCAAATATATAATAAAATATTTTCCCTTGTTAATCTGTACCTATGGTGGAATATGTGAATGTACCTATAGGAATAACTTGTTCAAGAACATATCCAACCATATGTACCTGAGTAAAAAAAACATGTGATGATGTGTTAATGAAAGGTGCTCCATGAGCTATCTATGATGCATCAATGGACCAACCAACCAATCCATCAAATAATAAACCCATAAAAAACATAAGATGGGCACTGGAATTAGATATTTGAATAAAACCAATGTGAGTGTTAATGCACTACTATTGAAAAATTATGATTTGAGATGGATATATCTCAAGGGAACCAATATGGGATCATGATTGACATTGAAGGTGACCGCTATTGGAAAACTTTTAACTATTCAAATATGCCATTTATTAATGCACTAAATATTTTTCTCATGTCTAGTTAAAATTTTCTTGTGTAATCAAGATAAAGGAAAATTGGGGTGGAGGTAGTCATCTCATTATGAATCCTAAGGCTTTTGATAATTTCACTGACACAAACTATGGATAAAGGAAAACATAAGATGGAATCAATGTCTTCCTATCTAATGCATCAAAATAGATATCATGCCTAGGACACTTGCAACATCAATGAAGAGATAAACGTTGCAAATTACAGACTTTGGGATCATATATCACATTTATAATTATTATTGGAGGGATCATGCATCAAAAATCAAGCTATTCCCCTATTCAATCCATCATCCTCTCCTCTTGAGGACTAGGCATACCATTCATGACCATTGTATTTTTTCCCCCTTGTCTCATATCAACCTTGTTTCCCCTTGTAGGAAGGGAAGCTCTGTGAATTCCTTTATGGTTGAAAACTTCCTCTTTATATCATAGCTTAGATGTGATTTTCCCCTCATCCATTGCACACTAGATCTTGACCTAATCCTAAAGTTGAGGATCCCTCATCCATAGTGGAGGAATGGAAGCTTCTTACAAGAGTTATCTTGTACCTTTTCATGATTGACACACCTTCATGTCATGTGTCATTAAACATGTAGAATTGGAAGTACATGTGAGAATACAATTAACTATGTTTGGGGCCCTTAGGAAAATAAAAATGCCCAAGGTGAGGACTAAATTATTTTTTTCTTTCACCATTGTGGGGATTATGGATAGCCTAAAAAAGAAATTCCTTAATATATTTGTGTACAACCATTATCCCAACACTGTTTTCATTTAGGAAACCATGACATATGCTACTGTAACAAGACCCACCTTTTGAAAACATATTTTGGGTTAGACATTTATATCTTCTATCTCCATTGGTAAGTTGGGACCCTTAACATTATATATAACTCCCATATGGTTATCCACTCTTTATCCTCCTCTACATATTTTATTTTCTCATATTTATACTTTTAATATCTCAACATGGATCTAGACCCAATCAATTTGTGTGACCCTTTTCCTTTTAGAAATGAATTACCAAACTTGACTTGGAGGGTAGTGTCTCACTATCTCAACCGAATCCTCTTGTAGATTTATTTCTATATATGATATAATTTTTTCTTTTGATTGATATCAAGTATATTGCAATGGATCCTAACTTAGATAGCCACACATTAGGCATGAAAGGGATTTAAATTTGTCAATCATTTTTTGCTACAAAATTCTTTGGTTAAGAAAACATGCTAATACAAAGCCACCGGTCTTAGAGGGGATCATTACCGGAATTGAATTATACTATGGAAATTCCACCAACCCCTTTTCAGTTACATCCCCATTGGATATCATATGAAGAATTTTAGTCACTTTATAAGGAGAATTTACAACCCCACATAGATGATCATTTTGAACATGTGATGAAAGGGTTCCAATGCAATCTTAGAAGATAGAAGCCTCTCATGATATTTGGGAAAAAATACTTTCCAAAAGGTTGATATAGATTTATATACCATTTAAGATAGGCCATATCACATCTATGCCTCTTATCACTTCAATTGATACAAAGAGGACACCCTTTCAAAGCTAAAAGTGCTAGAAAAATGGAGTGAGGCACCTCCTCTCATGGTGAGAGGTAAAATGACATATGAAAAGTAGGGTTCGATAGCTCAAGGAAAATTGATAACACCAAATTGTTCAATTGACAAGGAAATATTTTTCATTGAGAAAAGAATACAAGAGGAAATATGTATGATTACTCAAGTATGAGATACACACATTTGATGGTATCTATTTGGTTGTTGTAGCACATTATCGACATATTTATGTGGATCCATATCACAAGGGAAAATATCACAAATATCATAGTTCGTTACTACTTTCTTTGAAAAATGGATTTCTAATGAGTGGAATGAGAATTTGATGAGACCCATCACAAGTAAGAGCTATTCGAAACCCAACACTCTTCTCAAGTAGATTAGGCCCTTCACCTAGATAAATGGTATCTCAAATTTTACCTTTGGTTTAAATCACACACACTAACACACTAATTAATAGAAGTCATAATTACAATTATAGAGACAAGGTTCAAAATGGAGTATTATAGTTCTCCACCTTGGTCATGAAAATCGTTCCATAAGTTGTCTCTACCTTGATCTTGATCCACCTTGGTCATGAAAATCGTGCAATAAGCCTACCATGATCTTGAAGATTATAAAACATAGTTCGAAACAATACCCCATTCCAAGTAAAATGTGGAGTTGAAATCCAAAGGAAGTGGAGGCAAATAACACTACTATTGAACTTTTATTATGCAAATGATTCCCTTGCATGAGAGAAATCTATAACTAGAATATGCACGTAAATGGAACGATTCCCTTGAATGAGAGAAATATATAACTAGAATATGCATGTAAATGGTCCATTATAACAAGTGAACCATTATTTTTATGGTTTTTTATGCTAATTACACCACAAATTTGGATTATCAACTTGGAATTTGATTTATTTATTTATTTTTATGCCATGAATATAGTTTTGAGGCCATGCATAATATAACTAGAGGGATTTCAATGAGTAGGTACATGATGCATGTTTTTTCCTTATTTGATATACTTATTTATATAGAAGGCATATTTAATACATTTACAAGAATTTTCATTAAAATGGTTTTTGGACATTTTGACCTTGGATTTGAATTATGTTAGCTCTAGCAAATCATTTTTTGTATCTTTCAGAGCTTGGAATTATTTTCCAATAGTGCGAGTGATTTTAGGCAAAAAATTAAGTTTGGTTTCCATCTTGTTGTCCATTTCCATTCAAAAGTGGTTATTCACAAGAGGGAATGTTTCCCATTTTTCAAAGCTTAATATTTAGCCTGAATAGAGGATAAAATGATCCCTCCCATGAAGAATATTGGATCTCAACTATTACATAAATTTCCCCAGGGGAATAGTTTAATTCTTAATATTTTTCCATTGGAATAAAATCGGTTATTTCTCCTTCTACTAAAAATTGTTGCTTTCTATTTGAATCATTGATGCTTCTTGTTTTTATGTATTGATAATTATTATGCATGCTAGAAGATATCTTATTGGTTTATATTGTTGTCTATTTTCCTTCCAACCCCTTCTATTTGAGTCATGATGTAAAATATTTGGTTAGAATCTTATAGAAAAACTTCAATAATGCATTTGGCCTCATTGGTGACAACCTTTAGGTAATATTCTTTGGGAATAAACTTAATTAGACCATAATTTGGGGATAACTGCACCCAATGATCTAACATAATACTTCATGTACACCCTTACATTGAGAAGTTGGATATGAAAAATTTCAATATGGATATCTAAGAATCATATGGATATGTATCCCTCAACAAAGGGACTTTACATCAACAATCACCATTAATAAATCTATTAGCTTTCATAAGTTCAATTTCTAATAATGTAATCTTTCTTGTTCAAAAGATAGTAACCTAGGTACAAAGTAAATGAAAGTCAACATGGTTATCTTATGTTCCTTCAAATGCCTTTATGATGAAAAAAATGTGTTATTTGTTTAAAAAAATATTTGTAAGTTTATTTTCCTAAGAAAACTCTTTAAGACTAGTTTATTCAAATTTTGTTTAAATAGTTAGAAAATTTTATCTAAATTTAGTGGGCTTGATTTTTTCTTTAAAAACAATAAATTCTCCTTTTTGACCCAAGAAAAATCTCTCATACCACTTATTATATACCATAGATTGTAATACAATCATGCACAAGATACCAAGGATAAGATAGATAATCTCCTTTCATTTATTAATTCCAAAAACCTTAATCCTTTTATGGAAAGTGAAAATAATCCACTCTTGTTCAAGAAAACTTCCTAATGAGCGAAGATCCAAATACAATAAACTCCACACATAGGATTGAGGCTCCATTATGTTTTATTCAATGCTCATATGATGGGCCTTATTTAATAAATACAAGCATAATGGATAATATTATTACTCTACTAGACAACTTCCTAATGAGATAAAATAAAAATATAATAAACTCTATACACGATTGAGGATAGGATTGAGGCTTAAGATTGAGGGAAGACTTATTTCATCAATATTTACTTATTACAACCATAGTGGACCTCATCAATATTTACTATTATTACTCCACTATGAGCTAGTAAATATTAAATTTGAGAAAGTAAGGAAAACTTAAAATGAACTATTTCATAAATGTATACTAGGTTCATAAAGGTCATTCTCAAATAAATATTAGTTAAGTGAAGAAATTTGTTATTTCATCAACATTTACTATTATTACAACCATAGTGGACCTAAAGAACTATTTCATCAATGTTTACTAGGTTCATAAAGGTCATTCTCAAATAAATGTTATTTAAGTGAAGAACTTTATTATTTCATCAATATTGGCTAGTAAATGTTAAATTTGACAAGTAAGGAAAACTTAAAATGAACTATTTCATCAAATTTTACTAGGTTCATAAAGGTCATTCTCAAATAAATGTTAGTTAAGTAAAGAACTTTGAACTTTGTTATTTCATCAATACTTACCATAGTGGACCTAAATGAACTATTTCATCAATGTTTAGGTTCAAATAAATGTTATTTAAGTGAAGAATTTTGTTATTTCATCAATATTTACTATTATTACAACCTAGGTTCATAAAGATCATTCTCAAATAAATGTTATTTAAGTGAAGAACTTTCTTATTTTATCATCAATATTTACTTATTACAACCATAGTGGACCTAAATGAACTATTTCATCAAGGTTTAGGTTCAAATAACTGAGAAAAATTTTGTTATTTCATCAATATTTACTATTATTACAACCTAACTCCACCGTGGGCTAGTAAATATTAAATTTGACAAAGTAAGGAAAACTTAAAATGAACTATTTCATCAATGTTTACTAGGTTCATAAAGGTCATTCTCAAATAAATGTTATTTAAGTGAAGAAATTTTTTATTTCATCAATATTTACTATTATTACAACCATAGTGGATCTAAATGAACTATTTCATCAATGTTTCATAAAGGTCATTCTCAAATAAATGTTATTTAAGTGAAGAAATTTGCTATTCCATCAATATTTACTATTATTACAACCATAGTGGATCTAAATGAACTATTTCATCAATGTTTCATAAAGGTCATTCTCAAATAAATGTTATTTAAGTGAAGAAATTTGCTATTCCATCAATATTTACTATTATTACAACCATAATGGACCTAGTCCATTTTACACTATTCCATAAATATTTACTATTATTACAACCATAATGGACCTAGTCCATTTTACATCAATGTTTACTAGGTTCCATTTTACACTATTCCATAAATATTTACTATTATTACAACCATAATGGACCTAGTCCATTTTACATCAATGTTTACTAGGTTCATACGGTCATTCTTAAATGTTATTTAAGTGAAGAACTTTGTTATTTCATCAATATTTACTATTATTACAACCATAGTGGACCTAGTCCATTTTACACACTTAGTATTACTCTACTAGATTCTACTAAGTAAAGAAGACTTATTATTACCTTACTATATTTTATTACTTAAAAAGTTTCTATTAAGTAACAAAGAGATTGGCTTAATAGTATTACTATACTTTAGTCCAATTTACATTAAATGGTGTCTAATATTATTACCTTACTAGATTTTATTACTTAACTAATTATATTAAGTAACAAAGAAATTGAATTAATAATATTACTCTACTTTAATCCAATTTATGGCATCTAATATTATTAGATTAGATAAGTAATAAAGACTTATTTCATCACTATTTACTATTATTACAACCATAGAGAACCTTATCCATTTAACATTAACTTAATAGTATTACTCTACTTTATTCTACTAAATAAAGAAGATTTATTTCATCGATATTTACTATTATTACTCCACTATGGGCTACTAAATATTAAGTGAAGGGACATTGATAGGAAACAACCATACCACTCAATGCAAAAGTTTCAACCCCATGATTCCTTAATGTTTTAAGTTTTTATAATGAGAAGAAAACACAATAACATCATTGGAAGGAAACAATGAACCCAAATTATAAACCCAAAGGCAAATTTATCCAAACAATTAAGTAATTATTTTACCATACTTGGAGTTCAACATTGAATATAGAAACTATATCTTTGACCATCCTTCACATACAATTAGTATTACGTCCTTCGTCTTAGTAAAATCGAGTCCACCACAGAGACATTCGTGTTCTCATCATCCTTCGTAAAATCGAGTCCACCACAAACTGCTCTGAATCTGCAAATCTTCCATGAAAAACTGCTCTACCTATTAAACAGCTCTACCGGGGAATCTGCAAATCTTCCAAGAACTCCAACATTGAATATAGAAACGATATCTTTGACCATCCTTCACATACAACTACGTTCTCATCATCCTTGGTAAAATCGAGTCCACCACAGAGACATTCGTGTTCTCATCATCCTTGGTAAAATCGAGTCGAGTCCACCACAAAGACATTCGTAAACTGCTCTACCTACTAAACTGCTTTACCGAGGAAGGGTTTGATTAAACTAAATACTCATTCAAAACTTCTCTATACAAATTTCAAAAGTAAATTGAAAATAAAAACATTTTAACCAAAATAAAAAACAACATACTCTGCCCCACAGAAAATATGAACTTCTCTATCAGGGCAACCTTCTGTGCAAGAAAGAACTTCTAATAAAAGCGGAATGAAAAAAATTAAAATGAATAGAACAGAACCACGAAAGAATATTTGAATTGAACCAAAATATTTACCAACGAAATTGTCCTTACTAATGCGTAACAGTCTTGCAAGATTTATCTCCCGGCGCGTGAACTGTAAAACTAAAGCATGTATTTAGCACATGCATAGAATAATATATTAACACTAATTAACTCTTTTAAAATGAATTCAGTTCATCAAGATCTGTGAAAGTTTAGGAATTTCTTCAGCTAACATTTATGCAAAACACAAAACTAAAAAGGAATAGCAGCATTAATCTCTTTCTACTTTCATCTTAAACATAATCTTTCCGTCAAAAGAGACCTTGAAATACATGCAATTCTGCATTTCTGAAATGTCTGGTCTATCAGAAGCAGATCCTAATACAGATGATAATAATAAACTTTTCAAAGATTCCGAAAAAATAATAAACTTCCCAAAATATAGACTAAAGATTTCAGTAAAAACATTAAAGAGCATAACAAAATATTTTAAAATATCTAGTAATATTTCAGCGGTTTCAAATTAAAATTCAAAAATCAAAGCTCAGCTCTGGATTATCATCCCTTGTATAACAGAAAACTAGAAACCTAACCTACACCGTTACAACAGTACTGGACAAAGCATATCATAAAATTGGTAGCCTTTCGGCATCCAGTTCAGTCTTTATCGCTGATCATCAAGAATTAGAAGCCTATTTCAGTAAAAACATTAAAGAGCATGATAAAATATTTTAAAATATCTAGTGATATTTCAGCGTATCAAATTAAATTATAATTTAAAAATTAAAGCTCAGTTCTGGATTATCATCCCTCGTATAACAGAAAACAAGAAACCTAATCTACACCGTTACAACTGTAGTGGACTAAGCATATCATAAAATTGTTAGCCTTTCGGCACCCTGCGCAGTCTTTATCGCTGATCATCAAGAATTAGGAGCCTATTTCAGTAAAAACATTAAAGAGCATGACAAAATATTTTAAAATATCTAGTGATATTTCAGCGGTATCAAATTAAATTAAAATTCAAAAATTAAAGCTCAGTTCTGGATTGTCATCCCTTGTATAATAGAAAACAAGAAACCTAATCTACACCGTTACAACAGTAGTGGACTAAGCATATCATAAACTTGGTAGCCTTTCGGCATCCTGCGTAGTCTTTATCGCTGATCATCAAGAATTAGAAGCCTATTTCAGTAGAAACATTAAAGAGCATAACAAATATTTAAAATATCTAGTGATATTTCAGCGGTATCAAATTAAATTAAAATTCAAAAACTAAAGCGCAGTTCTGGATTGTCATCCCTTGTATAACTTGTATAACGGAAAACAAAAAACCTAATCTACAACGTTACAACAGTACTGGACTAAGCACATCATAAACTTGGTAGCCTTTCGGCTTCCTGCGCAGTCTTTATCGCTGATCATCAAGAATTAGTAGCCTCGTGATGATTTATCAAAAGGCCTGCAGACTGGTGGAAAAATTTGCAAACGGCTCGAAGACGCGGCGTTTCTGTTTGAAAGTGTTGCAGAAAGCGATGTGCGCCATGAGAGCTTCCTCTATCCCTATGTATTTGTTGCCGGATCTGCGGAATTCGTCTTTCACGGCTTCGGCGCAGAGTCCACACACCCATTTCCCGCAAAACGTGTCTCGGATGAGGGCTATGTAAGCAGGCGTGCACTCCTCCATTAGCCCACAACATTTGCATCTCACCACCTCTACCTCCATTTCCACTCCGCATTTTCCTTCGAAATGATCTGCCAAACTCATCATCTCTGATGCAAATTTCTTTTCACCCAACGCCTCTGACAATATACGTTGTCCGCTTGCGTCTTCCTTGCAATCTTCTTGTTTATTTCCATTTGCAAATTTCCTTTTAAGTACCCCGCTGGCTTCCTGTCAGATCACAGCAATCAGTCAGTTACGGGAATCGGTTACGTTTTCTTTTCTATTTTCCTTTATTTTACCCTCATATTTTACAATATAATATGTATTTATATGTTAGACTGTAAAATGCACGGGAATCAGTTAGGTTTTCTTTTTCTTTTTATACTACTCACATTTTACACTCTGCATTTATATGTTGGACTGTGTTGTCAAGGGGACTTATGTTTCTCTTAATTGAATTTCTTTTATCAAAAATTATAGGTGAGACATCCACATGTCACAATTTATTGTAAAAATCTATCCACCACTTATCCATTGTGCATTGTAAGGATAATAATATTTTTGTTGCCTTTAGTTCTCTGCTCCCTTCCTTACAAAAGTGTTCCTGGTTAAGACATCAACATTTTGCAATTCATTATAGTATTTGTCTACAATTGATACTTTTGGTACCTTAATATGAATTTGCTTCCTTCCTTATTATGGTTGGGTCCTACTTACCATCCACGTGCATATATTTTGAACACATGAGCCTATTATGTATCCATATAAGGGAAAGACCATTGTTATTAAAAGTTTTTTATTATAATTTGATAAATGTATTATTATTTTGGCTTTTTTAAATTATTATTTTTATATTAAAAATGTTTTTATTATATTAATGTAAAATTAAAGTTCACAACCTTTACAGATTACTCATATGTAAAATTATTAATAAAATAGAAACCCTAATATTAAAGAATGAGGACTTTATCACCATGCTTAACTCTAATATGAGAAGACTAAGAGATTGTTGTTGTAGACTCTTCGATTTTGTGTTTGAAATTTGTAGTAAAGTTGGGATAACAAATTTATTGGTCCTTGTTTTTGTCTTTGAGGCTATAGGGGATATAATAAGTAGCTTGGGGTATTTTTTTTTATTATCTTTTCAAAATGGTATCAATTAAATATGATTATTTTTATGCATTTCAAATTTTCTTAAGTTTATACTGACAACATTTTATTTAGACCAATTTTTGTTTATTTTATTTAGCTTCATTTAGAGGACAAAAAATATTTAACTTTACATTTTGAATGAAATCTTAAATTGGAAGTTAAGAAATTGTAAAATCAAAAGACACCATAAAGTGGTATGAATTAATGCTACATTTTCGTGGAAATATACCATTATGTAAATGTCAACCCAGGGCCTTTTCACTACTTTTCTTTGCATCACTTTCTCTAAGCCAAATATATTTAGTACTTATCAAATAAATATTGCATTGAAAATAAGACATGTAGACTGAAAATTGTGGTAGATAGAATCTTTTTATAGAATCATGGTAAACATGGAAACCTTATATTAAAGTTTCTTAATTACGCTGTAAAGCGTTCTTATTTGAAAACAACTTTGCTAAATGAGTACGTGTACCATTATGTACCTTTGATTTGAATGTTAGATGATTCAAACCATCTCAGCCCTAGGATTAAATTCTGTTATTTTAATCAGTTATACAACATAACGAATATCAGATGTCAGTGAGGGAACTTAGTGAGGGTTTAAAGGTAAAGGCCATATCTGCAGATCTGCATGTTCCACTTGTCTTGTGTATGGTGGCTTCCTCGGTAGCACACGCGTTAATGAAGTACTCATCTTCTGAGCAAAGCACAGCTTGCCTTTTCGCAACTTCTTGGTTTCCAATGGCAGGAACTTCATTCTCTGCTGCCTGGAGCATGGTCAGAGTTATTTGGTTTCCTTCTGACCTTACTTCCGCTGCGTGCTTGCCTTTCCCCACCTGTGATTCTTCAGCTTAGAGGGTATGGAAGAGAAGCTTCTACCTCATACATTAAGGAACAACTTCCGCCGTGGGAGGTGACATGCCTCATGGTTCAGGACTCGAAGGTAGGCTGCTAGGTCAAAAGGCAGAGGGCAAGTCCTCAAGCAGATGAGTGCTTCAACAGTCTCTGGATTTGTATGTTCAACTGAAGGTAAACTACTGAGAGGCTGGCTTTTCCTTTAGGCAGATCTCGTTGAACTTACAAATTACTTGGATTGGGCAGGTTTCTTCTTACGCGGACTGGTTGGACTTCTGATCTTAGCCGCACCTAAAGAACAGGAATACATACTCTTGATTAGACATGGCGCACTCCTCACCTAGGGAATTGGAACTTAATTCAGGAGCCCTCAACCTCCGCCATACTCCGTCTTTGGCTCTCTCTTCGTTCTATGCTGCCTGGAGCATGGTGGGAGTTATCTGGATGAGGGGTGCCTACTCTCCCATTCATACCGACTAGGAGAACAGAGGATAACTAGAAGGGCTATAAGCATAAGGTCCAGGAACAGCTTTCACTCCCCACCGTTAGGCACAGGAAACATACTTAGCACCGTCAGGCGTAGTAGAAGGATCTATTTACCTGGAAGGAGAAAGATCACGAGCGATGATAGAACAATGATTTACTGTCGGGTATGAACAATGGGTGAGGACCCGCCAGATTATTCACCTCCCAAAACCACCGAGTTCAGAGGACTCCATTCGCCATGCAGGCAAGAGTGGCTAACCAGCAGGCCGAAGGGGACGCTACATACATGTGCAAGCATGTAAACAAACGAGCACTGGGTGGAATCCGGCCCTCACCAAGCGAGAAAGAAAGGGTAGGCCCTTCTGTTGAAAGCGGACTGGGATTGCTCACTGGGTCAGATTGGAGCAATCAATATATTATCCATCTTCCAGATTCACCATCGAAACACGATCAATTTGAACAGGTTCGATTCATCGAGGTAAAATCTTTTAAACGATTTTGGCAGTATTAGGGTTTTTTGCGTTTACCTGTTCTTGAGTATGGGTTTTCTTCAGGGCAGATCTTTAGTGTTCCCGCAGGATGCAAAACAGATCTGGTGTCGGAAGCCAATGCTGTTCTGTTCTGTTTTCGTGGTCTCGTTGCAGGTTGCATTAAGATACAAGGGGCAGCTACAGGTCTCTTAATCTTCCCGGTTTTCTTCTTTCATAAGCCACGGTCAACTGAGTTGTCTTTTCAATTTCACCAACCCTCCCATATGCATCAATTACAGTTTTATATGTTACAGTTGTCCATGAAAAATAGCATTCGTGCATGTTCTCCATTCCTCCATGTATCATTATTTTTTTTTATTTCCTGACAATGGCCTGTCCATAATATCTAATATGTATGAGGAAGTGTCATATCTCTGTGTATGAAACCTCCTCCTGTTCATTGGTTTTAATTTTTTTTAATAATGATGGGAACCCATGTTTACAACCCTGCACACTTGCAGTTCTTTAGATTCTCATAGAAATGATTTTCTGTGATGCCCAAGTTAGCAGGCAGGCATGTCCGGAGGAGGAGGGGGCAACGTTTGCAGTGGACCCTCTCCGTTTTTCACTATGAATGCCATGGAAATTCCCCATGTCGTGTGGATCTCCAGGTGGCAATGCATGAACCAGACACCTGCAAAATGAGATCATACAGAACACAATCATAACCAGAATCATACAAATCATATTCAGTAACTACAATACCAAGTAAAGTTAGTAAGTAAAGAAAGACATGCTTGTGTCAAAAGCAACCTTATAATTACCTGGATTATCTGTTGTAAATCGAATGACTGCCCATCCTCCAGCAGGAACCCCTAAGGTGTTTCTAGTGGGAGGATCTACAAGATTTAACTTTGCATTTGCAGCATCATAGTTGCCAACACCAGAAGCCACCACATAGAAGTTGAAGCCATGCAGGTGAATAGGATGATTCTCTATTCCAACAATGCCAGTGCCTTGTATCACCATTTGCACGTTGGAGCCATATTCAAGTACACTCACTCTGGTGCCACGTAATGATTGTGTGTTGTATGGAAAGTTGTCGGGTGCATTTTTTACAAAATCAAAAACCATCTGTGGGGAATCAGGGAAGTCCTCTGTAAAGTATCCTTCAAGGCCATAGTAATAGGCCTGCAAAATTGAGACTATAGGCCTCACAAAGGTTATGTTGTTTATTGAGGCTGCAAAAACACCTTTGTTAGGGGCCTGGCAGTGTTTTTGAGGATTGGAAGAGTTACATCCTTCCACATTAAGTCCAATGGTGAAAAATAAATTTCTATCAATTTTTTGTGGCACGTTGCTAGGGTTTTCCTTGTCTAGCAAGGTCTTGAGATTATTCATAAACGATTCTGCAAGTTTACTATCATTATATATGGGAAGGTTTAGTTTGGATGGCAAAGTGATTGAACTTCCATTGTACTGTAGGAAACCCAGTGCAGGAGATTTTAGAAAAGGTATACTACCTGCAGATATGTAAGGTCCCATGCTCATGTAATAACTTCCAATACCCTGGTCTGCAGTGACCAATACATTGATCGTTTGGCCTGGTGTGGTCACCAAATGGTCTGTAACAAATGGCTTAGTGTATGTTCCATCTATTTCAACCACTGTCATCTTGTGATTTTCTATGGTGAAGAAGTGTTCGGTGTTAAGGGCTGCATTAATGACTCTTAGAAGATATGACTTTCCAGGAATTATCTTTATGGTGTATATATCTGCATGACCAAAATGTCAAAATATGATTATGGTTAATGTTTAAATCAATTTTTCCCAACTCATTAAAATGTTACTCCAACAAATTGCTTACCATGTTCAGAGCACTCATAAAGAGGACCTGGGTGCCCGTTTATAACATAAGCAGATGCGAGGGGAGGGCCTCCTCCAGTTTCCACGACCTTTTTTTCTGCTTTTTCAGCATCCATCAGAAAATACTCTCCTGTAACAAAATATCAGCTCTAAGCTAAATTTTCCATTCCCCAATGTTTGTAGAACTCCATCCAAATTCTATACCAAAAGTTATTGAGAATATTAAAAACAAATCTCTATTAAAATATTAAACTCATGATGGACTAATGGAAATTTGGGGTTAAGGGACTACCAAGGACAATTATGTGTTCCTCATAAGGGCTTTGGAATGGATAAGGAATGCCATTTTTCGGATAGATCACAATAGGTCCATGAACTGTTACTCTTAGCCATGAGATGTGAGCATGCCAGAGCAGGGTTCCCTTCTACTGCTGCAGAGTGAAATTGTATGTAAATGCCTTCCCTGGTAGAATTGGACATTGAGTAATGTATACAGGCCCATCATACCAGCATGTGAGTCGCTGCCTAACTCCATGCCTAATTCAATACATCAAAGTATATACCATCACGGTCAGTCCAGTCAGCTCATTGATTTAGATATCCCTCTATTTACTCAAAGACATAATTTCTTTTTAAGACAACAAAGGATGATTCATTGATTAGTATCATCTCAGATGAAATTTGCAACTAAGGAATATATAGCTACCAATGAATAGTGATATTGGAGGGAGTTTCGTTAATGACATTGACAATGACTCTATCATCTTCCTGAGCGTAAATAACAGGCCCCGGGTACATGCTATTAATTGTGACTATATTCGAGGGCTTGCATAACTTTGTAACAGTCATAATTTGTACCTGCATCAATCCAAACAAATTTCATGCTTATATATACACAACCCATGCAATACTGTAACAATTTTATCTACAGGACATTATGTAAACCTAAATAAAAAAGTATTCATTTCTATCTACCATCATCGAATCCCAAACTTCCAGAATTGTCTGGCATTATGGTTTTTTCTTCTATATTACTATTTCCTATGTTACTGCTTTACAACGTTTCCTTTGCAACATATGGTGCAATTGCTAGTTATTAACTTCTCCTCATGTTTCAACCTCGAGAGCATATCTTCTTGTTCTACATGTTGATACATTCCACCTACACTCAAACAACTTTTATGTCATTTTAAGAAAAGAGTATTTATAATTATAGATAATTTTTATCCATAATCTCCACCACATGCCAATTACTATCCAAGGAATTTCTAATCACTTCCACTTCTTTTATGGGGAATGGCTACAATTATTTAGTTGTAGCAAAAAAAAAGAAAAAATTAAGTTTTAGATTTATTATACATGCTTCTAGTAATAGGAAACATATTACTCCCCCACCCACTACCCAAGAAAAAAAAAGAACAAAAGATTCACAATTCACAAGTTTCCCAATGGCTTGATAATTATAGGTTGTGTTAGTAGCTCTCTAAAGGAAATTATTTTTCATTCACATCTCCATTATGTATGAATGTAATTATCATATATTTCAAAAAACCAATAACAAAAATGGAAAGAGAGAGTTTCTCAAAACCTTTTTTCTGCATATGTAAACTAACAACTTGCATCACATCCTTTGGCATTAATTGTTCTTTTGCTTGGAAGCTTTGGCTTGATGATACCATTTCATGTACTTGTCCAAATGAAACTCTCTATATATCTCTTTTTGGAAAACACCAATACCTTTGAATAATATGATATTTTATTTCCACCACAACTACCTTGCCAAGGTCCATATCCAAAATACCATGAAAGAAATAGAAGCATAGTTCATAGAGGTGTTTGTTGTACCTTTGAAGGAAGAAAAATGAGGTGTTTATCCCTCCCCTCAATGCAATGAAATATCTACTTAGTGAACTAGGTTAATCAACTCACTTGGTTGACTAAATTATTTGGATCCAACATCACTTTTCATTTCTTAACAATGGTTATGGCTTTGAAAATAGGATACGTTGCTATACTTAGCCAACTGAATCAATACCTTTCAAAAGAAGATGGAATCTTGGTGAAAGAAAAGAAGCTTGATCTTGAGTCCAATAGGGTGGTGGATGTGTACTTAGGCATTGAAATAAGTTTAAGATTTCAAAATTAGAGGTCAAATTCTAGCAACAAATGACATGCTCTGAATGCATATTGATTCCCTTAATGAGAATGCATCATTTCCACTGTTGCACTAGTAATAAACCTATAAAAAGAATTTTTTAATAGGAACTATACAGTAGGCCTAGCTACATTTCTCAACTACAAAGTTAGATAGTCCTACATTGGATTGATGTATATGTTTTTCTTTGTTAAGGAAACAAGTCATGGATACTTACAATTATGGATAGGTCAAGCTTCAAAGCAAGAGTTACATGGTATCGATATGTGAGAAATTTGTTGCATGGCATATAGATGTTGATTAGAACTGAAAAATGTAACAATATTAATTGTGAATGTAACTAACATCTTACATGCACATTTTTCAAGGAAGAAATAATTTGATTCAGGCATAATGAGCATGTCTATTTATATATATATATGACCAACATGGCACATAATATCTATTCCAGTACCTAATGATGATCAAACTTCACATCACTATGGTGTTGAATAGTTGAAGGGGAGAAACAACATTGTTAAAATGTTTAAGATTGGAATAGACCCTAATTTCTAATTGAGTGATCAAAACCACAATCAATTTCTTTTTGGCTAGAATTCAAATTAATTTTTAGTTTCATTCTTTGAAGGGATAGAATCATCAATTAGAATTCATCAATGATTTGGTTGTAATATTAATTCATAACATGGGAGTTCCTAGTTCCATCAACATTGTTGCGAGGTATATTATAGAATATTGTGATAATGAATAGGAAATAGTTTACTTATCCATGGAGAGATCATATTGGCTTTGCACTATGAGCTACCTTTACTTGTATGAAAGAAACATGTCATTATTGCATTCTTTAATGAATAGATCAATCTTTGAAACATGAACTTCTATAGCCTTCACACTTCTTACTGCATAACCTAAACATATTTTATCTTATATAAATATGATGAATTTTAAACTTTTTATTACATCACCTAAATATTTTATCATCTTTCATAATAAATTTATGAAATATATGGGCCATTTCCTAATTCGATCATTGTTGTGATATGACTTCTTTTACCTCAAATTTTGATCACTCTTATGAAAGTGTTTCATGAAAGGAACAAACATATAGGTTTTAAGAATTCTTATGGGAATGAATTCCTAATTCGGTTGTCCTCTTCATTTCCTATTCTTTCACTTCAAATTGTGACCATTTTTTAGCAAGCCTTTGAGGAGAAGAGCACACATTTAGGCTTTAAAGGATGATGTCTAGGTTAGCATTTATCAATAATTCAAAAATATCTCCTCTCTAATGGATTTCTCTCCAAACATTTCAATGTCTACACTTCCTCCTTTGTAATCATTTTTCTTAGGTTTGTTTTTTTTTTTTTTTGGTAAGTTGAGTAGGACCGCTTTTTTCATTCATTTTCAAAAGGAAAAATTACGTAAAATAATCTCTTCCTAGGCCTCAACCTGCCCTGTTGGGAAACCATATATGTTGGCCAACGAAATGAATTGTAATCCATCCATAAACAAAAAAATTTTAGTTTAGCATATTCAGCTTTTATAGCCTCAATGTTGGTGACTTTGACATAGTTAGACAAACTAGACACAAGCCTACTACTTACATAGTTTAACAACATGGACATAAACATAGATAAATATAAAAAATAAAGGCATGAAGGCTAAAACCATCTCAGCCCTTTGAGGATTAAATAGCCACCAGGTATTTAGCACTGGACCCAGGCATCTCCATTTATTGCGGGTTCTTCAGGAACTTCTTAGTTCTTCTCAACTGGGCGTTCTGTAGCTGGACTTGTAATTGTAGTAACTGAAAATCCTTCTAAATTTCCTGCATTGTTGGATCTACTTGCATGAACTCAGTGGTGTGCATGATGGATTTTTCCACCAAATTTTTCATTCGCCAATATAAATACAGAGTTTGTTGATATTGAGCTACTCTGCCTCTAGTGTTTCCCGGATCGGCACTATCATTTCTCCTTCCATACTTTTTTCCTCCTCCTCAACTTGACAAGAGATTCCCCCCATTTATAAAAAACCTTCCTCACTTGGTGTTGAGATTGCAACAAGATGATGAGCTTAGTGGAAAGAAGTCGCCTTCACTAAGTGGGCTCGCAGGCTATTTTTGGCGAAAGTCTATTTTTAGACTATGTCTCTTTTTAGACATGTCAATCATATTCTACAAGTTGCAGGATGCTATTTGTGGATGGTTGGTCAAGTTGGAAAAATAGATGGACTTCTATTTTTAGACATACTGGGCGGAATCTATTTTTAGATTGCCAGTCTAAAAAATAGATATGTCAAATATTATTAGCTCTTTGGCTCAATATTCTCAGACTATAAACATTATCTTATTCTCTGGAGTATCTGCTAAGTGTAAGACATGTGGCACAGAGCCTACGAAGAAAATTATTATTCGAGGGTTAAGTGGAGCTATTGCATGGATACTTCAGTTAGAACTCATGTGACAGAGTTTGGTGGAGTTATTGAGGTAGTTGGTGGAGTTGTGTTCAGTTTAAATGAGTTAAACATAGTTGAGCTAGTTGTATCTAGTCTAAATTATTGATACACTAGTGAGAGTGGTGTGAATTAGTTATTAATTAATTCACTAATTATTAACTCATTAATCAACTAAAGAATACATCAATTAACTACAGTGCATGGACATTTTCAGTGGAGAGTAGTGAAGAGGTAGGTGAAAGAGTTGTGTGACTATCAGTTGTGACTATAGTGTTGCATGATTTGCAACAACCAATGATTGGAGATGCCAATGAGGATTGCATGAGAAAGGCTAGACCAATTCGAGTTCATTCAGAGCCATTCTTCAGTAGTGATTGCGCAGTAGAGGCAGGCTAGCAGGTGGCAGAGATTGGAGCATGTGTTTTTCTAGATCAGACCTGATTAGTGTGTAGCAATTGGAGATTGTACTGAGAGCTTTGTGAGGAGCTTTGTATAATGATTGTTACATGATCTCTATGACATATAATATACAGATAGTTGGGGGTTTTCAACTTTAAGCTTTCGCATAAAGTACTGTGTTCATATGTGTGATTGTTTATGGTTTTAATGTGCGCATGAGATTGTTTTTTTTATTTCCACAATTAATGATCAATGGTAGAAGAGATTTTGTATTATGCATGAAGTTAAAATAGTGTGTGATCAGGAGAATCTCCGTGTATAACATATTAGTTATCAAATTTCTACATGGTGTCAGAGCAATATTGATCATTGGAGCAATTGCAAAAAATTGAAGCAATTGAGTTTTGTGCTGGTGGAATTCGAATTTGCGGCAGTGTTTTCTTGGTGTCGAAGTTGAGATGTATTTCAACGGATTGCGATTGGAGTATGCCCTTGAGGGAAGCTCGAATTATATTGCATGGAAGGACAAGATGGAGGCGGTGCTCGATGACAATGGGTTGAAGGAGTTCATAGATACAGAAATTCCAAGACCTACTTCTAGTGATGCTGCCGCACTTGACGCACGGCAAAAGAAGACAACAAAGTGTCGAAGAATTCTATTGGAAGGTGTAAAGGATCACCTAGTGTCCAGCCTTCATGGTAAGGCTTCTCCATTCTTGATGTGGAAAGAGTTGACAGACTTATTCCAAAGCAAGAGTGACCAGAGGAAGTTGGCGCTCAAGGATAAACTCAGGAACATAAAAATGGAGAAAGGCGACAGTATGCCCAAGTACCTCACGAAGTTCATCCAATGCAGAGATGAGCTAGGAAGTGTGGGGGTGACTGTAGATGGCGAGGACTTGGTGAGCTTGGCTCTCCTTAGGCTTCTGAAGAGTTGGCATTCCTATCAGGACTCTGTCAATGGTCGGGAGAAATTGCTAGGATGGGAGCGACTTTGGTCGGATCTTGTGCAAGAGGAGATAAGGCGAAGTACCAGGAAAGGATCTTCATCAAAGAACTCAGATGAAGAAAATTGCACTTTGGCTGCCAAAGAAAGGAAGGGGAAGAGCAAGAAGAATGCTTCTCAATTCGGTGCGAAAGGCAAGAAGCAGGACATGTCCAAGGCGAAGTTCTTTCACTGTCACCAACACGGAAATTACGCCACAAATTTTCCACAGAAGAAGAAAAATAAGCAGGTTGTTGGATCTGCAGCTGGAGAGGCCTTAGCCTCACATTTTGAGCTGGATTTTTCACTGATCACATGCTTGGTCTCAAGTATGATGGGTTCAGTGTGGTTTCTTGACAGTGGTGCGTCTTTTCACATGACAGGAGACAAAGATTTGTTTACTGATCTGGATGAGAAAGATCTTGGAGTGCACATTGAGATGGGCGATGATGATAGATACAGTGCGACCGATATCGGTACCATTTCCTTTGAGAGGGAGTCAGGGAAACCCTTTGTATTGAAGGAAGTGATGCATTTTCTAGGATTGAAGAAGAATCTTATCTCTGTGGGGATGTTAGAAGACAAGGGATATGATGTTGTCTTTAGCGAGGGAAAGGCTTTCCTGCGCAGTAAGGCAACTAGTGAAACCCGGAGGATAGGGGTTCGAGTGAAGAACCTTTATCAATTGCGTGTAGATGGCTACACAGCAATGGAAGGAAAAACAGAAGGAGTGGTGAGCCGGGATGAGGGCGAGTTGTGGCACAGGAGATTGGGCCACCTTCACCATGGAGCTTTGAAAATTTTGCAGCAGATTTCTACTGGGCTTCCTAAGGGTACTCTTGCGCAGTCAGATCAGTGCAAGGGATGTACCTTGGGAAACTTTATGAAAGCCACCTTTCACGAGAAGGATAGTCACGCCACGACGATCCTTGAGAGAATTCACACAGATGTGTGTGGACCTTTCTCAGTAGCTTCGACAGAAAAGCACAGGTACTATGTGATATTTTTTGATGATTTTTCTTGGAAGTGCTGGATCTTCTTCATGCAAAAGAAGAGCGAGACATACTAAAAGTTATATGAGTTCAAGGCATTGGTTGAGAAAGAATCGGGGAAGTAGGTGAAGGCTCTTAGGAGTGACAACGGTGGTGAATTCATCTCTAGAGAATTCAAGGACTTTTGCAGCGCAGAAGGAATTCGAAGAGAGCTCATAGCACTTCATAACCCACAGCAGAATGGGGTTGCTGAGTGGAAGAAAAAAACGATCGTGGGTGTTGCACGAGCGATGTTGCATGATCAGGGCCTTCACATACACTTGTGGGCTGAGGCATGCAATACTGTGGTTTATGTACAAAACTGTTGTCCTCACAGGATACTTGGCATGAGTACACCCGAGGAGGCGTTTTCTGGTAAGAAGCCTGATCTTTCTCATTTGAGGATTTTTTGTTTACCTGTTTACATTCATGTGACGAAGGATGCCAGGAAGAAGCTGGAGCCGACTGCAGAGGTTGGGATATTTGTGGGGTAAACTGATACACCCCACAACTATCGTGTGTATTTTCCAGACAGTCGCAAGACTGTTGTGCGACGGGATATTAAATTTCATGAGGAGAAAGCCATGAAGTGTTTGCTTGAGAGGGAGCCACACTTGCATGTAGATGAGGAGCTATTAGTTCCCAAGGATGAGCCTCAGGATGTGGATCAGCCACAAGAGGAGGTTCATGGAGTGGAAGAAACCACTCATGCAGCGCCAGCCATCAGAGGGCGGAAGCACACTGCAGAAGCTGAGCGACTGATTCAGGATGCAAAGAAGGTTTTAGGAGCACCTACATCACAATGCAGACATAGAAAGTCACTTGGACGGTATACTAGATACATGGCTCTTATGAGCAAGTGTATCGTGACAGAGCCATCCTCTTTCGAGGAAGCTTTGGAGGATCCCGCATGGGTAGATGCCATGGTGGAAGAGTATGATTCGATTGTCAGAAAAAATGCATGGGAGATTGTCCCAAGGCTGGAAGGGAAATCAGTGGTGGGTTAGAGATGGATCTACAAAGTGAAGCAAGCAGTTGACGGGAGTGTGGAGAAGTACAAGGAAAAATTTGTTGCCCAAGGCTTCTCACAAATTGAGGGGATCGATTATGAGGAAACCTTTGCACCTATCGCAAGGTATTCTTCCATACGGACGATTCTTTCTCTCTCAGCATAGATGGGGTGGCACATTCATCAGATGGATGTAAAGACTGCATTCCTCAACGAAGTGATTGAGGAGGAGGTGTACATAGAGCAGCCCAAAGGTTTCGAGATCTTCAGCAGTGAGTCACATGTGTGCAGGATCAAGAGAGCATTGTATGGGTTGAAACAAGCACCTCGTGCTTGGCACACGACAGTATTAGCTATTTCAGTTGTGTACTCTGGATTCTCCAAGAGTGAGTGATCCGAACCTATACCAGACAGTTGGAGGGTGTTGGCTGATCATTGCCACTTGTGTAGATGATCTGATGATGGTGATGAACTGCTGATACACTCATGCAAGGCAGATCTTGAAAAGGAGTTTGAGATGAAGGACTTTGGCTTCCTTCATTATTTTTTGGGATTGGAAATTTGGTAGCGGGAGGATGGACTGTTTTTGTCTCAAGGCAAGTATGCCCAGGAGATACTGGAGAAGTTCAACATGCAAGGCTGCAAGCCTATCGACACTCCTCTTCCTGGTGGTTGGAGGAAAGAGGATGCTACATCGGCAAAGGTAGTGGATGCCACTATTTATCGACAATGGGAATGGTGGGGGTCGCCATATTATTCATATGTATCTGGTCAATACACGACCTGACATATGCTATGATGTTAACCAGCTTTCACAAACTATGGTTAAGCCTACCAAGCTCTACTGGAAGGCGGGCAAGCATGTATTGAGATATCTCAGAGGCACATCGGGATATGGATTATGGTACAGACAGTCGGATGAGGTGAAGTTGTGTGGCTTCATGGATGCAGATTGGGCAGGGAGCCCAACGGACAGAAAGAGCACAGACTGAGAGCTAAAAGATTTGGGTCACCGTAGTTTTCGTGCCAACAGAAGGCAGATCCGGTGTACGCCTTGCAGAAAGAGGCCGAGTAGAGTATGGCGCGAGTTTGGTTGCATGCGAGGCTATATGGATGAGGAAGATCCTGGTTGGGTTGTTCGGTTCACACTTAGATCCTACTGTGATATATTGTGATAATCAGAGTTGCATCAAACTCTTAGTTAATCCAGTATTTCATGATAGATCTAAACACATTGACATCCTAAGATTGTCAAGGTTTATGATTTCAGTAAATAAAGATCTGTTACTTTACATATCTCCCGCGGAGGACTGTGGATGTCGATATTCCCGACGGCTACGCCAGCCATAGAGAAAATTCAATACCACAAAAAGGATAGGGGTGCAGGATAATACCTATCTTATCAGAGGGAGTGTTGATATTGCAACAATACGAAGAGCTTAGTGGAAAGAAGTCACTCAATGAGTGGGGTTCCGAGATATTTTTGGCAAGTCTATTTTTAGACATGTCGATCATATTCTATGAGTTGCAAAGATGCTATTTGTGGATGGTTGGTCAAGTTGGAAAACATGGACTTCTATTTTTAGACATATCGTGAGTCTATTTTTGGGATTTCATAAATAAAACAGATATGTTGAATATTATTATTTCAATATTTTGGACTATAAACATTATCTTATTCTCTTGGAGCACTTCAGTTAAGTGCACAGATGTGGCACAGGAGCTGACAGAAGGAATTACGCTATTCCTGAGGGTTAAGTGGAGCTATTGCATGGATAATTCAGTTAGAACTAATGTGACAGAGTTTGGTAGAGTTATTGAGGTAGTTGGTGGAGTTGTGTTCAATTTAACTGAGTTAAACATAGTTGAGCTAGTTGTATATAGTCTAACTGATTGATACACTAGTGAGAGTGGTGTGAATTTAATTCATTAATCAACTAAAGAATACATCAGTTAACTATAGTGCATGGACAATTTCAGTGGAGACTAGTGAAGAGGTAGGTGAAAGATCAGTGTGACTATCAGTTGTGACTATAATGTTGCATGATTTGTAATAACCAGTGACTGGAGATGCCAATGAGGATTGCGTGAGAAAGGCTGGACCAATTAGAGTTCATTCAGAGCCATTCTTCAGCAGTGATTGCGCAGTAGAGGCAGGCTAGCAGGTGGCAGAGATTGGAGCATGTGTTTTGCTAGATCGGACCTGATTAGTGTGTAGCAATTGGAGATTGTACTGAGAGCTTTGTGAGGATCTCTGTATAATGATTGTTACATGATCTCTATGACATATAATATACAGATAGTTGGGGGTTTTCAGCTTTAAGCTTTCCCATAAAATACTGTGTTGATATGTGCGATTGTTTATGGTTTTAATGTGCGCATGCGATTGTTTTTTTTATTTCCGCAATTAATGATCAATGGTAGAAGAGATTCTGTATTGTGCATGAAGTTAAAATAGTGTGTGATCAGGAGAATCTCGGTGTCTAACATATCGGTTATCAAATTTCTACACTTGGGAGGGTATTTCCTATATGTATGTGAGGGTTGCTTATGCAGTGTGGTCATCCTAAGGCTTACGCCTTGACCGTCTAGGATCTCGCGTGGATGATTCTCTATTTTCCTTATATTGGCCTTTTTTCCATGTCCGTTGTCTATTCACCCCTCTCACTTCCTCCTTCACTGTCTTCGCCCATGCCATTTGATACTGCTTGACAGTAGTGAGGGACGTGGCAATTGAGTGGCTCACTCTTTTCCACCAGAGGTATTGCTTTTCCTTCCAGAGGCTGTCAGAAAGACAAAGTGAGTTTTCATAGAACACATAATTGACAATTCAGTGCAATTCTTATACAATTGATGGACTCGACTTGTCGTGTATACTCCTGAATGAGACCTGACTCCCTTACCCCCCATACCATGTAGAGGTCTCCCAGGTTGTTCGCGACAGACCCGAATAATAGTATAACCACCCGACTATGACCTAGACCCCTCCCCCCTAGCACAAAGCCCAGGTTTGTTAGGTTATCCTCCTACAGAGGAATATACTCTTCCCTTACAGGTTCCATACACCCAACTACCAAAATCAGTACCCCCAGAATACAAACGACTAGTCGAATTCCTATTTTCAAATCTCCTCCCCAGTCTTCGAGTGGCCAGCTTGGGCTTATTCTAGTCGTCCCAACCTTCTGATCCCCTACCCATGTCCCCATCCTCCATCTTACATAGCAAAATCCCCCAAAAAATAGAAATCAACTGACATCTGTATAGATTTCTTCCTCCGATCCCCAGACACCCAACCATGCAACCAAAAAATGCTTCACATTTCAGTCACCCTATAAAATACATTCATCATGCAGACCTTAATTTGATCCATATACATGGGGATGGATAAATGTAGAAATTTACATACCCTTGAGCCTCGAAGTGATGTCGTAGGATGTAGAAGTCTGGTTCAACCCCTCCGACCTCTGTTGCACACAGCTTCACCACCTTCCTCACTATGCATGCAAGGAACCAGACATACCGAATAAAATCCATATGGTTCATCCCACCTACTTTATCCTTCTTCCTCGCTTGGAGCCATCCTCGGAAGTAGCACCCCCCTCCATGTCACACGCGACCTCCTTCGTCGTCACTACCCTACCACTTGCTCTCGACCGGGCTGGTCTACCCGCCATACCAGCTTACCTTAACTACCTTCATCATTTTGTGTTTGGATTTGTGCCCTTGCCACACCCCATTCGGGGGTTGGGTTTGATTTCTTTAGTTTATGATGGTAAGGAATTTTAAACGCAATTCAATGTCAAATTATCTCTAATAACATAATGGAATATTGAAGAACCTAAATTGAAAATCAATATAGTGTCAATCATCTTTAATATTTATAATAATGGAGTGGGTTGGGTTAATTAAATTTCTAATAAAATTAGCAGATGTATGATAAATAATTAACATGAATTTATTTAGATAATAGTAAATAATTTTGATGCAATTATTGAGTAATGATTATCATGTGAGTTGTTTTTCTTTTACTAATAACATTGTGTGAAGCTTATATTGACAATTCAAAATTAAAATTTAGTATTGCTGACAAATCATGTTAATGATCATTTAAAGTCCCACTCAAGGGGAACACCTACCCCACAAGCCTCATCAAAGTTATCCACTTTGAATTTTAACTAGTACTATCAAATTGGCAATTTGACAAAGTGGAATAGTTTTGTTTTGGTTTTTGTAGATTATTTTATAGTGATTTTATTTTTTCTTAGAATTTTCATCACCTCAATGCCATTAATAACAAATTTGTGGCACCATTTCAAATTGGGGTTATAATAGTGATTTTGAGCTGGAACTAGAAAGTTACAACCATTTTAAGTTGTGACCTAAAAACCTAGTAAAATAAAAGAAATAAATTGAATATTAGCTTGTGGCATGATTTTCACTTTGTTTGGAACTAGACTACACTTACATTGGTACTATCATAAGAAAATTTCCAATATCATTTCTAGATTGGTGTCTACTAGTGCATAGAAATTATCACTCGTCAACAAGAGGAGACAACCCAGATCAGGGTTCTTTAATAAACCATTTTTTTTTGGTGTGGTTGTTCCTAATGGGTTTTAAGGCTTCGTTAGCTAGATATTCCTTTCCCATGTGAGAAAGAAATTGTTAAATTCCTAGGTATCTTACGTGAATATGTACAACTCGTTAGAGGTTAATAGTTATGTACAAATATACAATTGTAAATCCACCAAAAGAGAAGTTCTAAAATAAGTTGTAAAAATTTGAAAAATGATTTAAATTCTATATAGAAAATAATAATTTTTAATTATAAAAATTAAAACTAACTTTTAATGCAAAAGTAAATTGAAGAACAACTAAAAATAACATGGTTGTAATCATTGTTTTTTGTAAACAAAATAAAAGAAATTTCAATTCACTTTAATAAAATTTAAAATATAAATCAAAGAAGAAATAAGATGTAAAACTACTATCTATTAATGTATCTTGCTCAAGAATTTTATCTAACTAAAATATTTGCTCTACTTTCTGGTTTTATATTAATCATTCATTTGACATAAACTAGAGCCATATGTTTATACGAACACAAATATCAAGAAAGTAAAACAGTTTAGTATCGATCATATATTCATAAATGAACATATATGTAACACTTTTCAATTATTAAAAGGCATTTCATGAATAAAAATTGCACACAATACGCAAACCAAGTTAAATTTTGTAGATGAAAATCATTAGAAAATAACTTTATTTTGAAATCCAAGAAAATATAACCAATCAAAGATGGATTGATGAATAATTAATCTTAACACCAACTCTTTGAAACATGGTCTCGTGAGTCACAGTCAAGCAAACCACTAAAATCCAAGTATGTAGAAACGAAATAATGAGATTAATGCAACTGGGTCTTTATATTAAAAACACTTAATATAAAAAAAGCTTACGGTAAATTGTTTAACAAAAAAATCAATGTCACCAAAATACAACTCCGTCTATTCCATCCCCTTTCAGTCAATGTTTGATTATATATTTATATAGAAAATCTCATATATTTATATTTAATTTTTGAAAATATATTTATCAAAGATTTATTTTTCATCCTAACTTCTCTAATTTCTTCCTGTAATTGATGAACCTGAACCTGATGTTTGAGATAAGGAACTACGACTATATATTTCTCCTTCCAGAACCAACTCTGCAATAATTTATGGGAGTCCTTTTGATTTTTACAATCATTGTAATACCAAAATGCGACATCGTTGAATTTTCTTAAGATAGTATTATCATCGAAATATTCAATAAGCTCGAGTTATAGCTTTTATTTTTTAGGTGAAGGTTCCTCAGGAATATCTATCTAGACAAGGATGGTTGTGGCTAAACTCTTCTTAAATCTATTTCTTTTGGCCTGAGAAATTTTTACGAGCAAGATTTTTACTTCCAGCCTGGGATGGTGTAATAACAATTTTCTCACCCCTAATTTCTTTGTCTATAGGTTTGCACTGGCTACTAGACATGAAATTTTTTGGCTTGAATTCAGGATTGTTGAAAATATTGGGATCAAGGTTTTTCTCTACAAAACCAGTTCTATTTCATTTGTCCATATTACAAGTAATCTAGGTGAAAATGAATCTATAGGCTCCTTGTTTGTGTCATTCGACGTAATAAAATGAGGTGGCGTGTTGGGGTTTTCAATAATTGAACCCCATCATACTAGGGAAGCAAGGGTATAGTCCAAAATTTCATGAAATTCCTCCTCAACTTCTTCAACCTTTGGTGGGATTTTTTCCCTACTAGTTTTTGGAGGATTTACAAAACCATTTCTACAAAGAAAAACTTCCAAGGAATCTTCATTTGGGTCAATCGAACCTCCACCAACATGTGAATTAAACCATAATGAAATAAAATTCTATCAAGGTTTTTAAAATCCCTCTGGTAAAATTTTAACATTTTTGTAAGGCTTTTAAACAAGTAATAAATGAGATTCAACTTGTAACCCAAAAAAACTACGGGAAATTGAAAATGATAGTAAAATACACATCCATATCAACCCTAACATGTAATATAACATCAGATAATTAAAACAAGGTCATGCCATTTTGTCTTTAACAAGTTTAAATGAATACGTTTAACATTATAGGTCATTTTACTGGAGATGAAGAATTTGTCCCATGGGATTTTCTTGACTAGATAATTCTTAAATAAGCTCTCTCCTTATGTGGGTAAGTGCATAGATTCAACTATGAAATCTTCATTTATTAAAATCTCGACATATCCTTCTTTTGAAACCTTACCATTGCAAGTCTGTGTGAACACCTTAAAGAAACCTCAACATTGTGCCCTTGAAAAGCTTGAATAAACTCCCAACAACTGACTTCTTTAAACAGGGCTAAGTATTCCTCGTAGGCCTATATTGTCTCTTTGTTAGGAGGTGTGATTCTCACAACCAGGGCCATTAAACAAGATAAAAGTGTGCCATAAGTTATTCACGGAGAAATGGCATAATGTTTGGTTTCATTTTTACAGGGTGAATATCGACAAAGTAATAAACTAGATACATGTGTGAAATAGCTGGAGCAAGGTTTCAAATATGGGTAAATAATGGTCGACTGGAGAATTAGGTTTTGGCATAAATAGGATGAAATGACACCAAGGGTTGAGTACTGATACTACTAGAGTAGAGTAGTGGAGAGTTCAAAAACATAATAGTGAAATATACCCTCAAGATTGTTCACTCGTAACCCTAGGCTAAATTTCAAATGCATAGTGTGCCACTACAACCGACGTTGCCACATAATCATAGATGTAACAACCCTGGTAAAAATACATGCAAAAATATACATGCAAAAATATATGTAATAACCCTAACATGTATTCCAAGCTGAATGGTGGGAAAAACATCCTAGTGGGTGTTCATTTCAGTTATTATGCCTAAGGAAATTGGCAAAGGCAAAGGCAAAGGCTTTGGAAAGGCATGAGGCATTAATTTCCATTTTATTTATGAAAATAATGGTAATTAGGAGAAAATGAAGGTGAAAGTTCACAGTTTGCATGTGAGGAGGAAAATGAAGGAAAATAATGGAAAATGAAGAAATTAGAGGCCTAATTAATGAAAAAGATTTTGAGGATTAGTGAGAAAGGCTTGGTCAGTTCATTTTTTGATTTCTCATTATTCCCTCTCTCTCTCTCTCTCTCTCTCTCTTACTCTTGAGCACTTAGTGTATTCTTGGAGCACTCTTGTATATTTTGGCATACTTGGAGATTTGGATCAAGAAAAAAAAGGAAAAGAAGGAAACTGGAAGAGGACATCGTGATCAAAATCTGCAACAGGTTCTGAGTGCAGGTATCGAGTTGCATGTATGTTTTCCTCACTAGTTTTGGCATGCATGCGTATGCATGTGGATTTTCCTAGCCTTGCCATTTCCTGGATAGCCATGGTGATTGTGGGTTTATTTCCATTGATTGTTTTCTGAATGGTTCTCATGATTCCTTTAGTTTTTAGGTTGAGTTATTAGTTCTTGGAAGCCTTGGTTGGAAAAACGCTCCGAAAGCCCAACGAACACTTGTGTGTTGAGTTACTAGTCCTGGAAGCCTTGGTTGGAAAAACGCTCAGGAAGCACTAGGTGGGTTGAGTTACTAGTCCTGAAATTCCTAGTTGGAACAAACACTTTGGAGCCCTGGAGCAGCTTGGATAGAGACCAATCCATTTTGGTTAGTGATGTCTGACTGTGAGGTGGAATCACTAGTTTGGGGTTGAGATGGTGTGGTATTTGGATCCCTAGTTTGGTGTTGATTTATGTGTTTGGTAAAGTCCCACATTCATTCTTGGAATATGGCATGGGGGTGACTGGCTGAAGTGAGATTTGGCTCAACCATGTCTATGGTCGAGTGGAACGTGGAAGTCCCATTCCGAGTTGGTTTTTACATTCATTAATGAAAGGTTCATTGCCTTGGTATTTGATGTATATATGCATTGGTATATATATGGATTCTATTTATGATGTATCCATGGTACTTCTGTTGGTATTACACTGGTTATAAGCATGTATTGTGATAGTGATGAGGTATGGCTCTTTCCATGTTTTTACTTGGAAATGAATGCACAACATATCTATGGTTAAATTTATTAAAGTATAACTTATAATATAGGGGAGAAATGATTCTTATCCATTCTCAGATAAGAAAGAGACCCTTTGTTTAAATATGTTGTTTATACATGTAGATGTTATGTTTGTGACATGGTTGACCAAATGTCGATCATGGCTAGGTGGGGTTGGATGAGTTAATAATGATTTGATTGCTTCCAAATGTTTGTTTAAATGTTATTTAACCTCTCCTGAAGTTATAGGAAGTTCTGGGTAGTGACCTGGGCTCAGGGGTCGAAAATGTGGCACAAATCATGGAGCTACAGGGAGAATTTTTTTTTTTGGGCCTGAGATGATACCTTGATAAGGCTAGCCCGCATATTTAGGGTATAGACCTGATACCTTGCCCTTATAATCTCATGGCTCAGCCTCAAAGGGTCTAAAAATCAATCCCCCCTCAGGAGACAGGGCCTTGGAAGGTTAGGTTACCTACTAGGGATGTCAATGATGCAGTGTAAGGTGTGTTTCTTGTGTTTCCATTGATTCCACTTCCTTAAGGTCATCTAGGAGGTTGAATCTCATATTAGTAGCCTCTCATCACATGTTTACCCTGATTGGCTAGTTACTTGGGTAGATGTGGGAAGAGGGAGTTATAGAGTGGTACTAGAGCGTGGTTGTGCTCTCCTTGGGATGTATGTGTTTGTCGTGCACACATGTAAATTGCATATATGTTCCTCATGCTTATGTTCTATTTTCTTGTTGTGTATGCATGATGGTGGTGTTTGGTTTATGTTCTCTTTGTGTGATATCTGATACCACAGAGTGGTATCAGAGCATGGTTTTCGCTCTCCTTTGGATGTGTGTGTTGATTGTGCATTCATGTCGATTGCATAAGTGTTCCTCATGCTTATGTTCCATGTGTGAATATTTAATTTGCATGGTTTTGATCATGGCTATTATGCATATTTTATGCATGTCGGTGTCTAGTTCCCATTCTCTTTGGTTCATTTTTGATACCACAGAGTGGGATCAAAGCATGGTTCAACCCTTGGACTAGACGTGTGGTGTGTTGGTCATGCTTTTATGTTGATTCCTTATGTGTTTTCATACCCATGTTGTATGTGGTTGATTCATCTGTGTTGTGTTGAACATGGTGGCAATGGCATCACCATGAAAGTGTTGATGGTGTTGTTGTCAACATGTTTTCATGAGTGTATGACTAGTTATGTGTTGCTCATGTGGGTGTATTGTTTGTGCACGCTTTCTTACATATTGTTACATATTGTGCATTCATTGATTTTTTATGCTAGGTTAGATATTGGTCATGCTTGGATGTTTTCCATGTATGCTTTCTTGTGTGAGGTTATTTGTTGAACATGCATTGGTCAATCATGATTGGTTATACATGCCTGCAAGTAGGTGCATATGGTCAAGTTTGCATTAGTTTGGTTGAGGTTTTTGTGCATAAGGTCATTGTATGAAATTAGGCCATCATGATGATATTGGTATGTTATAATGATAATGTGTTAGATGATATAGATTAGGAGATGCAAATCATCAAAGTGAAGTTACAACATTGGACCTAGAGGCAAGAGCAGATCATCATACAAGTTGTATGCTTGGCATGTAGGTATGTGATTCATGGTTGATGTAAGAATTAGGGTTACTTATATGTTTTTCATTCTATTAGTACTATGGTTATGTGTATTCATGTCATTCTATTGATGTTATGGTTACATACATGATAGATGTTAATTAATTATTGTGATCATATATACATGTGTCGGCTAGTCAAGCATGGTATTAACTTGATGATTATGTTATATGTCATTGATGAATATGTTAACTTGTAGTTAACTCAATGAATATGTTATACGTTGTTGATGAGCATGTTATATGTTAATTTATCACTATGGTATGCTAGTTAGCTTGATTATTAGGTTACATGTTTTTGATGAGCATGATATAAAGCTTGTTGTTGGTATATGCTAGTAACTTCATGATTAGGGTTCTTTCATTAAGATATTGATGTTATAAGTATCATATTTCCTTGGATTGGATTATGTATATGGTTAGGGTTATTACATTCATGTATGAATCAATATAATTGTGATATTGTATTGTACTAATTTAGGTTGACTGTGCATATGTGATTTTTATGTATGAATGACAATTGATTATGAGTTTATGATGTGAACATGTTAGTTGGTTAATTTTATGGATATATTGATATTATTTATGTTGAGTTGAGGTGTTGTGAATTTATATTGTGAGAATCTAGATTGATTGTGCAGACAAGATAACCTCCCCTGAGATACATTGAGGTATGAGTTTTCTTATGTCATATACTTGGTGCTTGATTGTTTTGAGTGTTTGATTATGCCATCTAGTTAATCTATTTAGCATGGTATGTTTGCAAGATGTTTGAATGTTTGATTAATTGCATGATATGAGTTTGTATATATAAGATTACATGAAGGAATGATCTTTCTTTAATATGGTTGTGCTGACACATATGTGTTGAGATATTCGGTATATACTTGAGTGTAAGTAGGTGATAGTTGTAGAATTATGCATTATGACCGATGAATGTGAGTTTATTATTGGTTATGAAATGGTTTTTGGTCTGGGTAAAATTTGATTTCGAATTGATAGATATGTTGTCTTGATGTTTGGTACATATGGCTGACATGTGTGTTCAGTTACAGGTCAACATGATTGGCACAACAAAGTAAGGTAAATAGCATGTTTTATGTTTATTTATGCACTGAAAAATATGTGTTTATGGCAGTATGATGCAGGGATTACATGGCAAGAGAGACTGTTATGAAATCTTGAAGAAGGCTCGGGTTGAGCTTTCATTGGGAAACATGGGGGTGTTTTTCGCTGGCCTTATGATTTTGGTCTTTTGTGATTTTTCATGTTCTTGGTTTTCGGTTTTTCTTATGTCCGATGCAAGGCCTTGCCACTTTATTTCGGTGTCATATTGATTTTGGTTTTCATGGATTTATTCTTGTTTGTTTATTTTTATTTCCTTTTGTTTCAGTGTCTTGGGGATTGGTTGGGGAAGAGGAAAATTGATGGAACTCTACGAGATATTTTTGGTACCCAATAGGTAATGAAAGACTTAGATGAAGATCGGTGCATGAGTAAGAAAAATATAAGGTAAGAGTATGACAATTAGTTGGACTGGTTGGGTCCATTGTGGTAAATGGATGGTGGCAGTACAAACATGAGAAAGGAAACAGAATATGTAAATTGAATGAGGTGTTAGATGCGTTGGCTATGTTTAGAAATATTGTTCTCAATGTTGTTTATGTTGTGCACAAATAAGGAAGTTCTCTTACACTAGACCTTATGAAATCTAGCAATGGCATTGTGACCATGATTTTGTTGATGTTTATATATGTATACATGTATGTGAGTATTTATGTCGTTGTCTAATAGGATCATGATTGTTTTATGATAATGATACATACATACATACATACATACATGTATGTATGTATGTCACTGTATGAAATGGTTTTCAAGGATCATTCCTGTGGAGGAATGATTTCTTATGCGAGTGAATGGCATGAAGAGGTTCTTGGTCTTATGAGAAATAAAGTGGGAAGAGTAACTCTGACAAATCCACGAGTTCAGTATCATGCGGACATGAATTTATATTACATGCTTATACTATGCCTATGTTTATGTTATTGATAGGTAATGTTGAGGGGTACATCAACGAAGTGAAAGTAGTGTGATTTGTGACATGCTAGGGTGAGCATGGATAGTCACTACAAGGAAAGTACCCTCTAGTGAATGTTTTTGAGGAACCCCTTATAAAAATAGCTCAGATATCTATTTTTAGAAAAGGTCTCTAGAGGAGGTTGGCAGGTGGAGGTTTTTGCAAATGTTTTTTGTCTGATGTGTTTCTCATCATAAATTGCACCAATCCGTTTAACTCACAAAGTACCGGTGCATACTAAAAATTGACACACCAAGACACTATTCTCTCCGTACAAACCCACTCGGTGCATCTCATTACTATAGTGCACTGGTGTGCTACTCAGAAACAGGCCTGGTGCGTCTTAAAAACCCGGGCTCAAACAAAAACAGGACCAGTGCACTAGGAAAAAACCGCCCGATGCGCCTCAAAAACTTGCGCACCAAAACAAGGTTGAATAAAAAAAATACCGATCGAAAAATCCACATTTTCACTTCTTTAGTGCTCCATATCTCTCAAGAACCAGTGTGAATTTCCCTTGTGTGATGCACCCTGCCATCAGTGCTCCCTGCACACACTGTTGTTGTCCATTGCCCACCTCGTAGAGTTCGAATTTTGGAAAATGGTAAGAAATTTTGGTTTTTCAAATTCTTCAGCAAATATGCCTCCTTGATGCCCAAATGTACAAGTATTTTACTTTTTTCTTAATAATTAAATGTTTTAGCGGATTATATTTGTCAAAAAGCTTAAATTTTACCATTTAAAAAAATAAAAATTCCTGTGCAGTGCGCTCGAGCTATTCGGCTCACACCGTTCGTGGTGCTGCCTGTAAAATTATAGGCTGCACCCCGAATGGTGCTAACGGAAACTGCACAGGGTTACGGTGCGGTACCAAAACACACATCGTGTTTTTTTTTAAAACCTGATATGGCGGTGCGATCGTTTAAATGACTGCACCGTTGAATATGTACCAGTGTCAGGAGGGTGGTGCACTAACCAAAATATTTGCCTTGGGGAAGATAGTTCGGTCAGCACACTGCCCTCTTGACATCAGTACATAGTCAATGGTGCAGTCGTTTACATGATAGCACCGTTGACCATGTACTGATGTCAGGAGGGCGGTGCGCTGACTAAAATATCCGCCACGGGGTGCATAGTTTGGTTAGCGTACTGCCATCCTGACATCATTACATAGTCAATGATGCAGTCATTTATAGGACCGCACAGTTGACCATGTACTGATGTTAGGAGGGCGGTGCGCTGACTAAACTATCTTCCCTGGGGCACATAGTTTGGTCATCGCACCGCCCTCTCGAAAATGGTACATAGCCAACGGTGTGGTTGTTTAAACGACCAGACCGTTGACAATAATTATTGTTGGGAAATGCATTGACCTAACTATCCACCCTAGGTGGATAGTTTTGTCAACGCACCGTAGAAGAAAGTACATTTCATGTTTTGCGGTGCGCTAAAAATTTCCATGCGCACTGAGGACGGTGCGCGATAAAAATGGAGGCACCAGTACCGGTGCATGATTGTTTTTTTGGGTACACCGACTATTTTTTTTTTCAAAAAGAATTATATATATATATATATATATATATATATATATATATATATATATATATATATATATTTGTAAATACATATCTCATTTAATTAAAAAAAATGTATTTAATATATGAATCATTCAACGACATCAACGGAGAGAACAAAGGGAACAACAAGAATATATGGAGGGAAAGCATAACATGGTTTGCCTGTGGGAGGCACGAGAGAGGGAGAGACTTATGTACCCTCGCCCTATTACGAAAACCACCCAGATGCTCCTAAGGGAGGTAAACCTCCTCAAGTTCTATGAGGAGGCTACATCCTTGAAGGGCCATATTATGTTATTGGGACAACTCATCTTCAGGTGGGATGCCCACCGAAAGGCTTTCCAGGTCAGTCCTAACCAGTGGTACATGCCCACAGAGGAGGACATATATTATATTACTGACCTATCTAGGAGAGGGAAGGATTTTCCCCAGTTCCCAGAGGTCCCCATCGACTATGCAATTGGGAGTCAGTTGGTGTACTCCCAAAGATACATTAACAATGATATACTTTCTCTTGCAGATTTTCAGGTGTTCGATGGTTAGTTATGTATTGCTTTGTTTGGTGCAAAGGAGGTGAGATGCCTCTCACTACTGCTGACAACCATTTCACACCATACCAATGATGGGCATCGTATTAGTTTCTCGCTTTTATTTTATGTTGATTCATTATTACAGGTGCCACAACTTGTGAGGTGGTCTGCGATTTTTTAGCGGTAGTTTTGTATAACATTAGATAGATGTCGTTCTCAGGCACATGGGAGGTTGACCTTCCCTTTTGCTTCAAATTTATTTTGTTTATTTTTTTAGAGGTTTCCAGAGACGAGGCCTAATTTTGTTCGGAAGCCTCGTAGGCCGATGCTACATGTACGGATGGAGATGTGGGGCCAGATGATGCTTAATAGGGACGAGTCTGATTTTTCTTCCAGGATATCTCATGATGCACTGGAGTTGTTATCCAGTGTTGATGATCATGCCTTCATTTTGGTGCCATATCCGTATGTTGGTTTGGATTGGTGAGGGTATGCCAACATCCTCTTCACACAGGATGAGCCGCCAGATGCAAGAGGTAATATTAGTTTTTTCTTTAAATTTATTCCAACATGTTCTTTAACTTGTTTTATTAAATTGTTTAATGAAATTGTCTAATTATTGTTGTGCACTTATATATATTTTGTATATATTGTGTCATTATTTGGAGATGAGATTCCACCACCACCGAACGATCGAGGTGTAGATCTTGCTGACGAGGAAATGGCAGAGGTGGAGGATTAGGCCAGTGACAGACCTAGCCTTGATCAAGCGCAGATACCGATGGGTGTGAGGCGTAGGCATGCCACTCAATTTAGGATGGATTTGGGAAACCAACTCTATCGACTCCTAGTTGAGGAGGGATTCAGGTCGGTTACTATCAAAGAGATATAGGCTAATGATAGCCTAACACAAATATGGAGGAGTCATGCCCCATGATATTTTGACCCTCATGCGACATATCGTTGGAGCTAACAGAGTACTGGCCTGGGTGAGGAGGGCCAGTTGGTGTGGTGGAGATGCAGTATGACAGTCGAGCAGTGCATCATTTGATGATCATGATAATGAGGGTAGTGATCATCGTTCTAGTACTCCACCTCCTCCTCCACCTTGCGCCGGATATGATCATGATGAGCATCTTACAGCCATCCGATCCTTGATCATGAGAAGACGGCTACGGCGGTCGCACCATCACCGAGAGAGACACGTCCTAGTCTTGAGCAGGTACCTGATCCTAAGGAGGGTGCAGGTCCATTTGAGGAGGTAGGTTCATCACCTGATCAGGCTGCCGCACCATCCACTGAGTAGGTTGGACCATCCGTGAGTCATCATGAGCAGGAAGTTCCTGATCAGCATGAGGCACCTCCAGATCAGCAGGCACGTGATCATCATCTATCTGAGCATGTCGAGGTTGCACCATCGACTGAGCAGGCCTCAACTAGTACTACTATTGATGTACCACCAACTGATATTTGACATTTATATGCAGTTATATTATAGTTTTATATTTTTGACATTATATATATATATATATATAGATATATATGTTATTGGGTCATTAGTTGGAGATGAGATTCCACCACCACCGAACGATCGATGTGTAGATCCTGCTGATGAGGAGATGGCAGAGGCGGAGGATTAGGCCAGTGATAGACCTGTTGCTGATCAGGCGCAGATACTGATGGGTGTGAGGCATAGGAATGCCACTCGATTTAGGATGGAGTTGGGAAACCAACTCTATCGACTCCTAGTTGAGGAGGGAGTCAGGTTGGTTACTATCAGAGAGATACAGGCTAATGATAGGCTAAAATAGATATGGATAATCATGCCCCGTGATATGTTGACCCTCATGCGACATATCATTGGAGCTACCAGAGTACTGGCGCGGGTGAGGAGGGTCGGTAATTGTGGTGGAGATGCAGTACGATAGTCAAGCAGTGCATCATCTGATGATCATGATCATGAGGGGAGTGATCATCATTCTAGTACTCTACCTCCTCCTCCACCTCGTGCAAGAGATGATCATGATGAGAAGCCTACAACATCCAGTCATGATCATGAGCAGGCATCGTCTGAGCAGTCTGCACCATCTCAGCAGACACATCTTAGTCCCAAGCAAGTACCTGATCCTAAGGAGGGTGCAGGTCCATCGGTTGAGCAGGCTACCACACCATCAACTGAGTAGGTTGGACCATCCGCGAGTCATCATGATCAGGTAGTTCCTGATCAGCATGAGGCACCTCTAGATCAGCAGGCACGTGATCATTATCTATCTGAGCATGTCGAGGCTACACCATCGACTGATCAGGCCTCAACTAGTACTACTATTGATGTACCAGCAGCTGATATTTGACATTTATATGCAGTTATATTACAATTGTATATTTTTTACATTATATATATATTTATATATATATGGTCCATGTATTTTATGTTAATGTTGCATATGTACTTAATTTACATGTTGGTGTTCATCATGAGGTGTATATTGTTAGGTCATGTTAGATATGTTCATTTAATGTGCAACTTTCAGATATATGTGTATGTGATAGCGGTTATTTGACATGAGATGTATATTTGATGTTTGTGTTGTGATGATGTTATACAATTCTTGTGTTTTGTTAGATGATCACGATCACGATGATTATATGATTTTAGCAAATTTGAATATGTCTTTTAGTCGAATATGATGTTTGTACGATGGTTATCATGATCGTGATGTTTATTTTTAATATTAAATCATGATATTTATTAAATATTATGTCGTGATTGTAATTGAAATTTTAATTTTAATTGTATGTAAAATTGTAAATTTTTAATTGTATTTCTAATTGTAATTGTATGTAAAATATTTGTAAAATTTTAATTGTAATTGTAATATTTAATTTATTGTGAAATGATTGTAATTGTAATTTCAATTGTAATTGTATATATGTAAAATTATAAAATTGTAATTGTAATCTTAATTGTAATTGTATGTGAAATTGTAAAATTGTAATTGTGATTGTATGTAAAATTCTAATTCTAATTGTATGTAAAATATTTGTAAAATTTTAATTGTATTAATGTGAAATTATTGTAATTGTATGTAAAATTCTAAAATTGTAATTGTAATTTTAATTGTAACTGTATGTGAAATTGTAAAATTGTGATTGTAATTCTAATTCTAATTCTAATTCTAATTGTACTAATTGTAATTTTAATTGTAATTGTATGTAAAATTGTAAAATTGTAATTGTATTGTGAAATTGTAAAATTGTAATTGTAAGTGTATGTATTATCATCATTCAATTTTATTAAAATTTAATAAATTTGTAAATTTGTAAATCAATTGTCCCATGCAGACCATATCACAAATAGTAAAATGTAATATAAATAATTGTAAAATGATAAATCTAGAATAATATGAAATTTTCTAACATAATAAAGTTCAGAAAATAATGCAAATAAATTCATGTAGTTTAGAATTATCATTATTTTATTATGATCTTACATACCAAAAATAATAGTATACATTTTGAAGATATCATTCACACACATTTAAAGAAATCAAGTAGTAGTATTATTTTAGGAATTGAAATTATATAAAAAAAGAACTATATACAGTACATCATTGTTTTTGAGATCAACATAATTGAAAATTATCAAGTGAAATGATTTTAACATTAACACAATGCAAATTACCGATTAATTCAAAACACATATTATAATGTTTCGAAAAAAATGTCTTAGTTATAAGGTAATTAAGTCCTATTCTTTATAAAAACCCATCTTAAAAAGTATAAATAATGAAATAACACATGTACCATATCACTCTCTGTTCTCGTGATCACCCTCATTATCTTCCAGCTCGCTTGGCATGATAACACTATTGTTCTAAGAAATATGTTTTTATCTAGGGTCATGTCTCAATACAAACCACCAATCCCTATCCAACACATATGGGTAAAAAAACACCTGGTTGCAGTGTTTGGGGAAAACATAGGACTCGTTAGCTTCATCTCACATCTTTCTAGAGTTGATACATATTAGCCTACTATTGCGATCTTCCTTTACATTATTCCGATCAAAGGTGTCCCACCACTTGCACCTAAAAATAACACATTGGAAAAAGGAGAAATCCACTTCAATAATCTCTTGTATCATTCTGACATAACATAACATCCCTCGTACTAGGTTTTGATCATGGTTGCTAGATCGACTAGATTGATTGAACTTGAATTCCACTCCATAGTCTTGTGTCATGTGTCCATCATTGACATTTTCTATGCGAAAATGGTGTCCATATGCCCACATAAATGAGAACAAATGCACCTATAAAAAAGTTAAAAAATCATAGTGTCATGTGTCTTATAATAACCCAACAGTTAAAATATGAAATATAGATGTAGTTACATTTCAAAGGTGCATTATTAAGTTTAAAATGTACATAAATAGATTATTACCGAGAGGGTGCACCCAATCCCTATGTTTAGCGCATCCTCTTCAGCACGCGGGTAACGACCGGTTGCACCGTATTTCTCTCTGACTTGGTCAACACTCAAATGTTGGGGCATATTTTTGCCATATTTTCTTTTAAATGATTGGATTAAAGCACACTAATACCATTCAACCATCTGAATTATTTCCTGTCATTATCCCATTTCATCCTCTTTTGTTCATACAATGCAACCCACAGTTGTGTCGCTTCGGAATTGTAAAGAACGAATTTGTTGATTGCTTCAATTTATGCATTCGCTGATGAAATCAAACTGACATATAGTACATATGAGATCAAAATATACATTATATCGAAGTTCAACATGAATATTTACTTTGTGTAAATTTGAAAAATTATAAGTCGCTTACTCTTTATCAAGCGCCTTTTTCTATTCATTTAGATCAGCACCCCTTCTCTTTTTTATTCATCCATTTCATCATCCCAAATCACTGCACCTAGTATTTTTTGATCTGCTTGATGTAGTCACTGGCATAATAGAAAGACTCATACGATATGTACCCCTCTTCCATAGACCCCTCAGGTTTTGTCATTTTTCGAACAAAACCTTTCAATTTCTTCATGTACCTCTTTAAGAATAACATCCAACGACAAGAAACCACCCGAACTAATTCAACCTCATCTACTAGGTGGATTAGAAGATGAACCTGGAAGTCCATGAAACTCGTAGGCAGTTCCTTTTAGAACATACAAACAATCTCAACTATCTCTTAACGCCACCGTGGAATGCTAGGCACATGAATCTACTTTGACGTGATCTAATGTAAAAATTAATATAATTTAGATATGTCACATCCTAGGTCTTGGGGGAATTCACCTTTCACACACCCATGCAAGAAAAAAAAATAATGATAGTGCAAAGTTATAAACACATGCAATAATATACAAAATTAGTTATGTTTTATGATCTTTGCATGGGATAAAATTTATTAATATAACAAATAATAAAATAATTCTTTTGCATTATATGTACTCTTAGAAGATTCAAATGGTCATGCGATTTCAACCCCGACAAATGGTCATCCATAGTCAAGCAGTGTCATAGTGAAGACCCATATGAAGATGGCACCATCACACCCATTATAACTTCCATTTCCAAAGAAAGATCATCTTTTTTAAAAAGCCATGGGATATCACCTTCTTTGAAGTACCATGAATTAGAGGGACCAATGCCTTGCTTTGATCCTGCACTTTCTAATCATCTTGGCTAATGTTTCTTTTTAGTTTTTTGAAGTAATAATATCTTTCCTAACAACCAATGTGTCACTTTGTTTTGATGATATGTGCCTCCATAAAGAAGATGAAACATTTTTAAATATATACACGGGATCTAATAAGTGGGTAATCTTAAGATGCTCCCAATATGGGAGGTTATAAAATATATATTTCCTTTTCATCCCAATGGGAAATTTCTCAACATAGGTGTCAAAGAATTCTGGATCATCAAACATAGGCTCCCCATTTGAATCGAACATTTCTATGAACTCATTCTCCTTCTCTATCTCATATGCTCTAAGCCATTCAGTTGGTGTCGTTATTGGAGGCATTTGGGTTATCTTTTTTATTTTACCATTGAAAGTGAATGTTTATCTTCTGTAAGGGTATGCTTCTAGGAGGAATACCCTGGAACAGTCATACACTGTATTTCGTAGGTCTTTGCACCATCTATTTTTCAGAGAAGGTCCACAACATTTACATCCAAAATACCTTTTTTTTACAAGATTTGCGAAATTATTGTATACAATATATATGCATGGCACGTTAAAGAATATCATGAAGATCATAACAATTTCAATGAATTAAATAAATAATGTGCAAAATAATATTGTTACGTATATAAACAAATCAATAAACATGTAATTTACCAGAGGAAACTCCTAATCATGGATGATCATGTGTTGTGTAAGCACATATGCCATACAACGTAAAAATCCTCTCTATTGCGATGGGTCTTGATACATCGTATACATTTATCCCATCCCATAATTCATTCAATTCATCTACTAGTGGTTGTAGGTAGACATCCATATTATTCACTTGTCTTATACCAGGTACTATGAGAGCCAACATAGGATATTAATTCTTCACGGACAACCATGGGGGGGGGGGGGGTATTGTTATTTATCACTACTACATGCCAAACAGAATAGTTGGTGTTCTGGAGAGAATATGGGTTGATTCCATCCATGGCTATGCTGAGTCGTAGACTTCGTACTTCATTGTTGAATTTTTCGGGCTATGTATCCTCTATATTCTTCATGGCTACTAAATCTTTTGGGATTCTCATAACTCCCAACTCACTTCTATGTGAGGCATGCCATCCATACAACATAGCTAATTCTTTGCAATGAAAGAGCTTTTGAATCCTTGGGATTATAGGCATGTGCCTCAATATCTTAAAAGGAGGACCACGTGATTTACCTTCCTTTTTTATTTATCATACCTGTCATGCCCACATTTCAGACATATCTCTTTGTCTACATATTCTCCTCTATATAGAATAAAATAATTTGGACATGCATGATATGATATGTACTCAACACCCAAAATTTTCAACAATTTCTTTGCCTCTTCGTAGCTACCGATCAGGACATTATTACTCAGAAGAACCTTATCTTTGAATAACATGTAGTTGGTGATCATGGAAAATATTAAATGTACATTAATGCCAATATAATTATTAACATTAATAAAATTTACCATTTGTGATGTTCATTGTGTGATTATATTTCTCAAAATATAAGGGAGGACTTGATGGTCAATTACCTCAAAATTTCCGAGAATCATGCATTCGACAAGCCAAAATTTTCTTTCAAGTTGTACAGTAACATCATTGTCCCCAACTGGTAGACTTTGACTGACCGCTAGGTCCAAAGAGAGGGGTGGTGGAAGAAAATTTAAAGCTTTCTAAAAAAGTATAAGAGCATCATCCCCTAGCTGATCATCATTCTGGAATGCATCTAACAACATTGTCTCCATGGTAGTTGTATCCCTTAAGTAATCATCCATATCAACCTCTATTTGATTACCTCCATTGCCATCTTGTGAATACACTACAAGGAAAATACCCTCTAGTGGAGGTTATAAAGGAGGTTTTTAGTGTTATAAAATTAGCCAAAATTTTCAAAAAAATATTTGCTACAACATACGTTTATGGTTACGGAGGTTTTGGCAGAGCTTTTAACAGAAATTCAACACAACTAAAAAAACTGGGTGACCAGAGGTTATTATGGATGTTTTTTTCATCGGTGCGCTACTAAGGTTTCATCGCACTGGTGTGTATTATCTAGACGATGGCCTCGAGGCAGTTGAAGGTTCCTGCACCAGGCCGTCAAGGTATAAAACTGCACCGGGCACAGTGTTGGTGATACGACGCATGGGGCCACTGGCTGGTCTTAGGATTTGTACGTTACATAGGTCGTCTATTTTAAATCGTAGACTTATAGAAATGCAACAATCGCCCTCAAGAAAAATGCCGATATTTATAATTGGTATTGGTATTTTTGCAGTGCCCATACGTCATACAAATGCACCAGTAGTCTCACATAAAATCACTGGTGCGTAGTATCACACAAACACACCAAGATTTTTAACTGGTTTTGGTATTTGTACGGTGCCCATAGGTCATAGAAATGCACCGGTGCGCTGCAGCATACAAACGCATCGATGTTCATTTTGTATTTTTTAAAAACATCGACCTGTGACAGTGAAATTATTGTGATTTTTCTAAATTCATTATTCATCAAAAGTCGACACATCCTATAACAATATTCATATTAATTAAATTTTTTTTAATGCTTTTGAATGTGATGTTTGGATTAATTTTTTATATTATATCATAATTATTGTGATTTTTTAAAATTCATTATTTATCAAAAGTCGACACATATATATCTTATAACAATATTCATATGAATTAAATGGTACAAAATGGGACAGTTATTGGTATCCCTTTGTCTTTCAATTGGGACATTATGTCCATTACATTAAACAAAATGTCTGATTTCATAGACAAATATTTCAAAAAATACAGCGCCTTGCTTTGATATCCAAACATAGTGATCATCATTATTCACTTGAACTGTTGTCATTGCTAGAGCTACTTCCATTACTTGGTTTATTTTCAGGAATGTTTTGTTCACGGTGTTGATTGTTTTCTTATTCTTCACCTTCCATCTACAAACATAAAAATAAACTAAAATGAGTGTATATACATTGGTGAGAATAATGAAAATTGAAATATTAAATAATATACATCAATGTAAATCAAAAAGAAAAATGGTGTACCATAGCAACAATTGACTCATAAACTATACACATTCTTTCAAAACCATGTACCATGCCATCTTTCAAAATTTCATCTGTTGGCACAGTTCCATACTTTGTTTCCTGCAAGTTTTATACCCCATAAAAAATCATATATTTAATATAAAAGTTTTTTTTGTTCTATTAATTATAGACGGAGCTAAGTAAAACAAGATTGATAGATGCTTACAAATTCCACAATTAATTTATGATATGCCAACATATATGCACAACCCATATTTAACCCAATTTCAATCAATTCGTCTAATGGTTCTTCTTTATACATTAGCACCTGTTTGAAGACATTCAATGATTATTTTTGTAAAACAACTTAAAAAATACAAAAATGAAATCTAGCTAAGTTGTTATAAGGAAGTAACAATTACTCACAAACTTAGATATCAACCCTTTTCTTCCTTGTTGTCCTATTTTATGTGGTAAATGGGTTCCATTTTCCTTTCTTTTATGCAAGAAAATTATTGAAAATTAATATTTAATGCTAAATTGTTTATTTACTGTACCTAATGATAAAAAAAATTCAATGATTACATATTACATTTGAAGCACGTTGTTGTTGAGATGGCTCCTCCTGCGATGCAATTTTGTCCATTTCGTTGACCATCTTCTTGTACACCTTTTTGGACATTCCTACTGGAATATTTTTGATATCATCTCGTTCATATTTTGAGATTTTCATAATCTTCCTGAAAATGTAACATGACAATAAACTATTTATGATGCAGGAGCATCAAGCTCAATTTTAATTATTCATTTGTGTAAAATAGGGGGTGAGGTTTTTTTTATTATTTTATTAATTTTAATAATTTAAGAGAGAAAAATGGAAGGGTGAGGATATTGCGTATATTCTTTTAATAATTAATAGGATATGGGCGAATTAGGTAGCAAATTTAGGGAGTAGGAATTCTATGTACGAGACTTTGTTGAGTCCACACCTAGAATGAATCTAAATTAGATTTAGTTGAGATTTGTGCGGAGAGATTTTTGGAATGAATTAAATTCATTATTTATGTATAAATGTGAGTGGTTTTGTGAGGAAGAACAAGAGCTGAGTGTTGTGAGGAGTACAATAAGCGTGAGAGATGCTTTGAAGGGCCAAGAGCCAAGAGGCCGCCCAATGTAATATTTGGCCAGATAATTTTCATATTTTATATCTGTAGTTGATTTGAATGGCTCTTTCTCCTTCGTGTGAATTTTAAGTTGAATGTTTTTATCGTTTATTTATGGAAAAATTCAGCATTTTCATATGGATTGAAGCAGTGCAAATTTTTATATGCTAGGATATTCTTTCTAGCAAAACCCGACATAATTTGGTATCCAAGCGAGGGAAAGATACCTGTTTTGAATTTGAAATTATGTATGTTGTATATGGTTTTTGATTTCAGGAGAAAGCTTATGATGGGGACTGGTTATGTGGCCAACGTATGATGGAGAACGCACCCCATAGCAAACGACGTCCATCAAAAACTAGGAAGGAAATGATTTAACACTAAAGAAATTGTATGCTTCGACGACCAACTCTACGTCCTGAGACGGAGTTGCTACTAGGATTAATCGATGAATCGATTATGAATGGTAACCCGAATGCAGCCAGCATTAGTCGAAGGATCATTGTTGTTGTTGTGATACCATAGGGATTATGTTTTGATCGTGATTTGAACACCTACGTGTAAGCATGACCATGCTTTGCAACCTCCAACGTCAGTGGCATAATCAGTAATGACTGGGTTAAATCTAAATTCGATATAAGTGATTTAATTTAATCACAAACAGTGTGTTTGATCATGGGTGTTCAAATAATTGTGACTTTATGTGTGTAAGGGTGCGAACGCAAGAACATTGGTGTATGTAGAATCCAAGGAAATAAATGTCGAAACAAGATGTATTCTGGAGTCTACGTTGCTGGTCTAATGTGCTAAATTTATGGAGGAAAGAAGATGAGATTGAAGAGTGATTTGGGTAGTGCTTCCTCTTAACTGCTGGACGTTTTACCACTGCTAGCATGAGTTTATCCCCTTCTCTATCAATTAGGAAATTCCTCATCACTCTGGTCTAGTTTCTCTTTGAAAAGGAGGTCGTGCCATCTTATATTCATCTTGGACGAGTTCTATAACAGAGTAGCTGGAGCTACAGACCAAAGTATATGTATTTCCTGGTCGTTGATTGGAGGAGTGAGGTGATAGGCCTAGCTAGAGGTTGCAGGATTGACATATGAATCAAGAGCCACAACATGAAAGTGTTGTCTCGTTGTAATTCAAACCGTGAGGTATGAGCAGTGTTGTGAACTAAACGTTGTAGCTGGAGTGGTGAGATTTTCTGGCAGTGTTCTATGCTACCCAAAGGCTGCATTCTTCCTACGGTGCCAGTGCATGCTACCCACTAAATCGTGGAAGCGGTGGAAGTGTTAATTTCAAGTAAAAACGCAGGTAATTATTCCTTAGACAACATATTTTCATATGAATAAATTCTGATGTTTTCTGAGTTTGATGGGATTGACCGTAAGCTGGGAAAAATAGTGCGGGTGTGGCGTAGCTGGAGCCATAGGCAATGTGAATGTGTTAGTTGTTATATGATTGAAGGAATGTTGTGTTACCATGGACGTTGGTCTAACGAAGTTGCATAGGTCGGAATGCGAATTTGAAATGTTGTCAGAACCAAAGGGCCACGGTATTGCAGTTCTGTCACAAAACCACGACTGTAAGGAGTGAATACCAAACCTTTTGTGTCGAGGTTGGGCCAGATTCCAATGTGGAATCATTGCTATCTCTGCATCATTGAATGTCAAACCCCTCAGCGGTCGTGCATGGAGTCTAGATGTGGTTTTGGCATGTATATAATTACATTGGTATCGTATACAACGTTTACCTCTAGTGTGCATTAACGTCGCGACAGTGGCCATGCGTGGAGGTTACACAAGGTATGATTGATATCTATCTGTGTTGTATTGCATATGGTGTGGGAAATTGTTGATATCACATAGGTCGTGGGGTTGTAATATATTACACATTGGGAGAACCGTAACATTACTTACGATGGGTTTAAATTGCGTTGAGATGTGATGTGAACTATATTAACGTTGAGACCTATACTATGTTAACGCTATGTGTATGTGGTCAAATCAAATGAATTATATGGATTCAAACTATGAATTTTGAAGTTGCCATATAGTTTTAATTTAAATTCATGTCATTCAATCATTTTAATGGACTTCATTTTCTAATGATATAGTTCAAGTGGGATCTTAAAATACCATTTGGAAAGAAATAAATGGTATGTGGTTTCGAGACTTTTTACAAAAAGGAAAAGTTCGTTGAATTGAAAGTGTAAGTGTAGGAATTGTGTGTTGTTTTCCTACATCATAATGTGTGGGTTTTGACATTTGTGTGAATGGAAATTGTGTGGAGTTGGGTGAATGGAAACAGTTTTTTTTGAAGATTCAGTTTTTTTGAGAATTGCGGAGAATGTATGGTTGATGGAGAATTTAAAGGAGATCGGACTTTGAGTCTGAAGAATGATCGCATATGGAGATACAGTGTATATGAGAGATGAAACAAGATCACACAGGGATCTTGAAGGTAAGCTAATTTGAAGATGATATTTGAAGACTACTGCTGCAGATGCTAAGGTAAAATTGAATGGAAATGAATGAAAATGTACTAATCTTGGATGATATAAGAGAAATATGCATGTTTATTTGAGGAGATTTATTATGCATACTGTGAGGATTTATTATGCCTAATGTGGATTCTTCATAGTTTTGGTTAAGTTATTTTGGACAAAGCATGTAGTGGGAAAAGAAGAATTCTTTTGATTGGTGATTGGAAATATAATTGCTTGAGGTTGTAAACCTTTGTTTTACCATCATGTGAGGGAATTTAAAGAGGGGATATTCATGATGAAACAGTGTATGAGTTGTACATCATTCATTGAAGAAGTTGCTTGTTCTCTACACAGATAAAGAGATGTGAATTGATGTTGCATGGTGTCCATAAGTGCAGGGAAATGTTTGCATTAAGATGACGAATTTGTGAGCATACAAGTATTGAAAGTGACAAATATGGCACAAAAGAGTGGAAACCAGAGGGTTGAGACTGTAGAGAGGAAGTTTTATTAATAACCTTAACAGGAGCATGAGGTATGATAATTCGGGAAGGTATTTCTGAATATTGAATATTTAATGGTTTATTTATTTCCACCTAAAAATAAATCTTGAAAATTTTGAATTGAATTTCAACTAAGACTTCAGTATCATGTGAAGTGATGAGGAAAAACTGATGATTTTCATAAAGAATGAAATATGAAAGAAAGTGAAGATTGTATAACTTGAAACATCCATTGTCATAATCTTTGGGTCGAGTCTTGAAGTGAAAACAAGTGTTAGAGTCAAATGAAAGTTTGGATAGTTTTGGAGTTGATATTGTGTATTTCATCCAAGATGAAAAATTGGTGTAAGTCCGAAGTTGAGGAGTCGTAAACTAATTCAAGAGTCTGAATGTAATTGGGTGCATGATCAGCGGAGCTTGACACCCAAAGAATTGGTTATTGTAACACATGAGTTACTAAAGTGTTGTTTGCAGCAAGAGGGTTGCCAGAGATTGGTTCCAAGACAGAGAACCAAGAGAAGCCAAGCGCAGGAGGAGAAGTTGTATTTTGATGAATGGCAAGTGTGAAGGATTGCTGAGAAGTGGATTAAATGAAGTCCACCTGTGAAAATATGCAGTTCACAAAGAAGGGGAAGATGACTGTTGATAGTCATTTCCAAAGATCTGATGAAAACCACAGCAGAGGGGAGAAGAAGGAAAGTGCCAAGGTAAGTGGCATATATGAATAGTTGACGGATGAAGAGTACGAGCAGGAGAAGGTTGAGATAACAATTCACCTTTAATTGTTAATGGAGTTGTTGCAGGAAAATGTGAAAAACTAGAAACATGGTTGGACCATGAAAAAGAAGGTGAAGTGGAAAAAGCTACACGCAAAGAGGGAACACCAGGTAAACATACAGTTGATGGAAGAGCTGAGGAAGCTTGAGTAGATGTTGAGTTGTGAAGAAATCAGAGAGGCTAATTTAAAAATGGATGTTTCCATTTGTGGCCCGGAACATGGTGAAATTATGGGTAAAGAGATCAGTGAGGAAGATCTCATGAACTATTGGGATAGTTCAGAAGCATCTGAAGATGTTTTGGCAAGAGAAATAGATGAGGCCATGAAGCCTTACATTTTTTCTCACAGTTTATGTATGTTTGCAGGATGTGTGAAAGACGGTGAGCAGTCTGATGGAACTGTCACAAAGGAGAATGAAACTCTTGAGGTAAAGTTTGGTAGAGAATTCCTTTCAGAGAAGGAAAGTGTTGATTGGTTACAACAGGAAGAAATCATAAATGACTTCTTATTTGGGGTAAGACAACAAGTTGAAGCTGTTATGGAACAGGAACAAAGTGGAAATGCCAAAGAAAAATTCCAAGGAGGTAAACAAATGTATTTGTTTAATGGGATTACTGAAAAAAGTTTACAATGTAATGATGCTGAAACTAGGACAATTCAGGAAGATTTCTAGATGAAGAGTGGAAGTAGTGATGAGACAGAAGAGAAATCTACAGAAGAACTGAATCAAATGAAGGATTCAGAGCAACAAAGTGAGATGTCGACTGAAGCATCCAGTGGGACCACAAGGTCTTATGTGTTTAAGACTAATGATTTGTGTGTGATTACAGGTACATCATAGGGTGTTGAACAAACTTTGAAGTTCATTAAAGAAGAAGAGTTGAATCTGAAATCTGTTCAAGATGATGTTGAGATAGCAAGATCTTAGAAAGAAATGAAGACAGAAGGGTCTCATGGAAATATTCAGTAGAATATTGAAGCAAAGGAAGAAGGACCATCTGATGATTGGTCAACAGCAAATGAAGGTATGGAAAGTTGTGTAAAATTTCCGAGTTCTACTCCAGTTGAGATTGTTAAGTTATATAGAGAATTATATCTTCAGAGAAGAGAGTTGGAAAAGCATAGGATCTATATTCAGGGAGAGTTGCTGAAAGACACAGAACATGGAGACATTCTTCAAACAGATGATGTGGAGGAGGGACTAACTGAAAGTCTCATAGAGCATTTAAATTAGCATACTGATGTGCTGATGGACGAGGAAAATCAAGAGCAGCATACTAAAATGTTGCCAGAAGAGAAAGAGGCATTGAGGCCTTATATTTTTTATTTTAACAAATGTTTTGCGAGTACAAGTTTTATTGATGATGCTAGAGGAAATCTATTGGACCAAGAAATTGAACTGATAAGGAGGATAATGATGAAGGTATCCCAGAAGAAGCCAACAACAGTAAAACAAAGAAGAAGCAGCAAGAGAAAGACAACGGAAGATTGTGAAAGCATAGCCAGTGGGGCGATGGAGCATAAAGTGTGGAGACCTGGAGAAGAACAACAAACAAAAGCAGAGACAAATGGAAATTTGCAACACAGGATATGGGATCTAGGCAGACACAGATCCGAACACATGATCAGGTGATCATGATTAATTTCAACCTTGGGAGTCTGATGCAGGAGCATCAAGCTCAATTTTAATTATTCATTTGTGTAAAATAGGGGGTGAGGTTTTTTTTATTATTTTATTAAATATCATAATTTAAGAGATAAAAATGTAAGGGTGAGGATATTGTATATATTCTTTTAATAATTAATAGGATATGAGTGAATTAGGTAGCAAATTTAGGGAGTAGCAATTCTATGTACGGGACTTTGTTGAGTCCACACCTAGAATGAATCTAAATTAGATTTAGTTGATATTTGTGGGGAGAGATTTTTGGAATGAATTAAATTCATTATTTATGTATAAATGTGAGTGGTTTTGTGCGGAAGAACAAGAGCTGAGTGTTGTGAGGAGTACAATAAGCGTGAGAGATGCTTTAAAGGGCCAAGAGCTAAGAGGTTGCCCAATGTAATATTTGACCAGATAATTTTCATATTATATATTTGTAGTTGATTTGAATGGCTCTTTCTCCTTCATGTGAATTTGTAGTTGAATTTTTTTATGGTTTATTTATGGAAAAATTCAACGTTTTCATATGGATTAAAGAAGTGCAAATTTTTATATGCTAGGATCTGATTTCTAGCAGAACCCTGGCATCAATTTAAATTTTATATTGATATATGAAAAGTAAATATAACAAAAGTGATATTTATAAATAATTCTAGACAAACATTTAAAGGAATATTACTTTTTCATTCCTTATTTTTTGTTGTTGTACGTTTTTTCTATTAAAAGTCTGACATGTAGCATTGACCAATTCTCTGGAAACTCTTCCTGTAGTTTAGATAAAATTTGGTTCCTATAATCATTGGATTGGTTTTGTATTGTAATTGGAAAGAACATCTATACATTCATTCCACTAGATCCCTCAAACTTTTGTAAAAGTTTTCCCCCCTTTCGTTAACCTCCAGCACCACTCCAGATGAGCTAAGGAGCAATTCATTTTCATTTTCATGTTCTAATATTTTTTTTCTTTTCTTAAAACAACATTCCTTTTCTGAGTTGTTGGTCCCTGTAGAACATTAAACAGATGTGAATTAGTAGACTTTTTGACACATGCTATCTAATAATTTTAAGTATATTATTAATGAAAATTAAAAAAAGAAACTCATATTGGATCGATAGTATTTTTTCATTCACCTGATTCATCCTTTTGCAATTTTTCCATCAAGATTTTAAGCTCTTCTAGTCCTAGATCAGAAATGATCTTATCGAGCTTCGCCATTTTGTGGCTCTACATGATACACAGTAAACAATACATATTAGTTAAACTTACATATAGTTCAAAAATAATATTTTTTGTAAAGAATTTACAAAGAACTTTCCTTTTTTTCTTTCCTTGATGTGTTATCAGTATTTTTGTTACTTGATCTCTTGTCAGTCATTTATTTATCAATCTAAAACTTGTATCATATCATTCATTAATATATTTATAAATAAATTGTCAACTTTTCAGGTAAAAAATAAATGTCAAGAAACCGGTGCGCCTTTAATGATGTACGCACCGACGTCGGTGCGTGGGGGTATTATAAACACACCACACAAATAGTATAATAGATCGTACGGTGTGTGGGGGTATTATATACGCACCACACAAATAGTGTAATAGACTGTATGGTGCTATCCTCGTAACATACAGCACTGATGCCCTATTTTAGATATTATGCACTAATTTAAAAAAATTGTTTTTGATTTTTTTATTACACAGTACTTGCGCGGTGCGCTGTATAATATAACGCGCTAGTGCGCTCGGTTATGTAGGGTGCACCGATAAAAAAAAATCCATTATTTTCAAAAAATCAAGTAAGGGCCGACATGGATTGGGATCCGACTATGCAAGTCATCCCGTGGGTTGGATGTCAATCTAAAACGAAAATCCCTAATTATGAAATCATAGAAACAGGGAGAAGAAAGGAAAAAACAAAAAAATGAAGGGTTTAGGGTAAAAATGGATAAAACTATATAAAAAGTAAAAAAACTGTAGAAAAAGTAAAAAAAAAATCAAATTTAATCACGAGATCGTTTGAAATTATATGCTACAAGGTTTGAATCACTAGAGGTTTGGATTTTGATTGTCTGAATACTTTTGTTTGAATGTATTTCGCTGCTCCGCAGTGCTCTCGTGCTCTCTTTCTCTAGGTATGTCTCCTGCAAATCTATGGCTGAAAATTTTAGCAAAAATATTGAAATAATGAGAAGTGTTTAGTATTTAAAGAATTGTCTTATGAAATTGTTTTTTCGAAAATATTTTTCTGCCCATTTTTCAATTTTTGACCTTTTTTTCACTTAAAGAAAATAGAGTTGCGCTTTTTCTATTTGTGTTTATTCATCATCAGTGCATCACTTAATGGCACCGCACTGGTGTGTCCATTGGTAACATGGCACCGGTTCGTAGTAACTAAAATGCACCACGGCATAGTAACTAGAACGCATCGATGTAGTTATCTGTACATTAGCACCGATTTGTTGTTGAGGCACTGAAATTACTTTTATGTGTGTACACAAAAATTAGACATGTTGGAAATGTACATTTTGCTGTGAAAATATTTGGGCCATTTATTTTCAAAACTACACCTCTTCTTCTTTCAGAAAAATAAACTTGAACCTTTCCATAACTTGCAACAAGAAAAGGTGCCCCATGATCTGTTTTCTGACCCATGATTTTCTTGCTCATTTGTAAGTTCCTCCTCCATCTTGGGATCCAATTTCCTCTTTTCTTCTTTGTGCTTTCTGTCTTGATCTTAAAAAAAATTATACAATCTCTGTTTTATGAGAAACTAGCCTTGAATGTTCTGGGAGCAATGAAAACGAGTCCTTCATTCTACATTTGTTAGCGGAAGAAGACCGATTTTCAACTAGAGGATGCAGTTATTACAAGTGGAGGCAATGGTTTCTCATAGAAAATGAGTATAGGGTTGAGCAGAGGAAATACATTGCAAAATGGGCTATTACATTAGCTTTTCCCATGGGAAACCGATTTTCAGGTGGAAATATGGTAGCTGCAGGTATCTATGCTTTTCTTCCCACAGAAATGGTCACTGGATTTCCATTTATAATACAAGCAGAATTTATACTGGTTTCATTCAGAGAGAGCAGCATTTTCAATAACAAATGGAACCATGGAACCCTTAAGTGTATCTCGTTTGCATTTTATTCGACATTTTGTTCTTTGATAAGTGCTAATTCACCTATACTTTCAAAATTTTTCATTTTTGGGTACCTTCCATGTGATATTCCTCGTTATCCACAGGACCACAGCTCAGACAAGTTAGAGATGCCATTCAGGTTCAATTGAAAGCCGAAGATGTGATTTTATGCGATGTCAGCTTTGCCGGTAAAATTTTATGTAAGCCAACCGAAGCTCGGACAATACTCCTAGCTGCTTTTAAACACATTCTAGAGAATCTTTCCTTTCATGGGACCTACCATTTCGATAAACAACTTCAATTGATCTTTTCCTTTTTCCCTTAAGGGAATGTGAATCCTTCCCTTTATGGTGCCTCTTGGCTTTATCAACTACCTCGATTGATCTTTCTCTACTGTCCAATCTTTCCCTGCCATCCTTGTAATAATGAGAATCATTACCTTCATGTGATCTCTTAGCCCGTTCAAGAGACTCAATTGATCTCTCTCATGTGCGTCTCAGATTTTTCATAAACCTTTTCTCCTTTTGTACTCTATCGAGCTCTATAGCCGACTGCATCCCTGTAAGCGTCTTTGTTTGTCTTTTAGTTTGAATTACTCATTTTCTCTACTATAAACTTCTCAGCCGAAATTCGAACACTCATCTTTTCAAACCCTCATCTCCTCAGAAAAATGCTTGCTCCCGATTCGAACCCTCCGTTGTTCTGGTGCGCAGTGTTTTATAGGCGCATCGGTGTGGAAGAGTTGTGAAGCACCGATGTGTCTTAGTATTAAGACGCACTTGTGTGAGTTATGATTATACGCGCACCGAACGAAAAACCACAAATCTAAAGTTATTTTTTTTTGCTATGTAATATCATAATAAAATAATGATAATTCTAAAGTACATGAATTTATTTGCATTATTTTCTAGGCTTTGTTATGTTACAAAAAATTCATATTATTGAAGATTTATTATTTTACAATTATTTAAAAATTTACAAATTTACAAATTTAAAATTTTTAATAAAATCATTTCACATTAATATAATTAAAATTTTCACATTCATACAATTTAAATTTTACAAATATTTTACATAAAAATACAATTACAATTACAATTTCACATACAATTACGATTAGAATTACAATTACAATTTCAGAATTTTACATACAATTACAATTACAATCATTTCACAGTAATGCAATTAAAATTTTACAAATATTTTACATACGAATAGAATTATAATTACATTTACAATTACAATTACAATTTTACAAATATTTTACATACAATTACAATTAAAATTAGAATTACAAATACAATTACAATTTTAGAATTTTACATACAATGAGAATTACAATTACAAATACAAATACAATTTTACAATTTTACATACAATTAAAATTTCAATTTCAATTACAATCACGACATAATATTTAATAAATATCATGGTCATTTACTATTAAATTAATTAATAAACATCATGATCATGATAACCATCGTACAAACATCATATTCGACTAAAAAACACATTCAAATTCGATAACATCATCGTGATCATGATCATCTAACAAAACACAATTAGCATTGTATAACATCATCACAACACAAACATCAAATATACATCTCATGTCAAATAACACATAATATCACATACACATCTATCTGCAAGCTGCACATTAAATGAACATATCAGCTAACATGACCTAAAAATATACACATCATGATGATCACCAAAATGTAAATTAAGTACAACTGCAACATGAACATAAAATACATGGACCATATATATATATATATATATAACTGAATAATGTTAAAAATATACAACTATAATATAAATTTCATGGATCATCTGGTGGTACAACATCAATAGCATTACTAGTCGAGGCCTGCTCAGTCAATGGTGCAGCCTGACGGTTGATGGTCCAGCCTCATCTCCATGATGGTTGCTGCTAGATGCTAGTGGAGACTACTCATCTGGTGCGGCGCGAAGTGAACAATCATGAGATGATGATTCACTGCTCGCCGACTGTAGATCACGTCCTGCGTCTCAACCACACCTATAACGTGCAACGGTCATCCTCACATGCGTAACTAAGGTATTTTCTCCTACGACATGCCGCATAAACTTGTACATGTCACGCGACATGCCTCTCCACATATGTAACAACGTGCCATCAGCCTGTATGTCTCTCATATGAGCGGGCCTGATGCCCACCTCAATAATCAATGCAGTGAGTTGGTCGCCCAACTCCATCCTGTATCTAGTATCAAGTCGACCGCGCCTAGCAAAAGGTGATATTGGCCCACCAGCAGGAGCAGGTATCTCTGCACTGACCTTGTGATGATCCTCGACATCTGGCATGCCCTGATCGTCATCAGGATCCACACCTGGATCATGTGGTGGCGTCGGCATGTCCTCGCCATCAAAATACCCAATGTCTGCAAAATATATACAATTACACAACAATAATTAGACAATTTCATTACACAATTTAATAAAAAAAAGTTAAAGAACATGTTAGAATAAATTTAAATAAATTAGCAATATTACCTCTATCATCCGGCGGCTCATCAGCTGTGAAGAGGATGTTGGGACACCCTCGCCAATCCAATCCAACATAAGGACAAGGGACCATAATGAATGGATGCAACTCATCAACACTGGCTAGCAACTCGTGTGCATCATGCGATATCCTCGCTGGAAAAACAATCTCACCCCTCTTGGGCATCATCTACCCCCACATGTGCATCTGTGCCTCGAACATCGACCTACGAGGCTACCGAACAAAATTAGGCCTCGTCTCTGGAAACCTCTCAAAAAATAAACAAAAAAGCTTTGAAGCAAAAGGGAAGTTGACCCTCCCTTTTCATGAGCACAACATCTATCTAAGGCTATACAGAACTGCCGCAAAGAAATGGTAGACCACCTGACAAGTCGTGGCTCCTGTACTAAAGAATCAACATAATATAGAAGCGAGCAACTAATGTTTTTCCCGTCACTGGTGTTGTGTGAAATGGTAGAAAGGATAAGTGAGAGGCACTGCACCTCCTCACTTCCAAATGCACCAATATGTAACTTACCTTCAGCGACCTGAAAATCTGAAGGAGACAGTACATCTGCTCCAATGTATCTCTGGGAGTACACTAACTAACTCCTTGCTACACAGCCAGCTAGAACCTCTAGGAACGAGGGAAAATCCACCCCTCTCCTCGATAGCCCTGTAATGAAATATATATCCTCCTCAGTGGGCGTGTACCACTGGTTAGGACCAACTTGAAATTCTTGTCGGTGGGCATTCCACTCGTGGATAAGATGTCTCAAAAACACACCATATCCCTTTAGGAAAGTAGCCTCCTCATAGAAATTGAGGATGCCTACCTGCCTTAGGAGCCCCTGGGTAGCTGCTGTAATAGGGAGAGGGTACGCATCTCGCTCCCTCTCTCGTGCCTCCCATAGGTGAACCATGTGATATTGCTCCACCTGTTGTTGTTGTTTTTCCCCCTCTTCTCTTTAAATGATTGAAATATTAAATTTTTTTTTTATTAAATGATACATGTATTTAGGAATATACATATATAATATTTTTTGAAAAAAAAAATCAAAACAATCGGTGCACCAAAAAAAACAGTCATGCACTAGTTCCGATGCGTCTTTTGTTTGTCATGCACTGGGGGCAGTGCCCTAGATGCCATTCAACGCACCGTAGATGATGCACCTAAAAATTTGCAGAGCACCGATGACTATGTATGGTGTCAGGAGTGCAGTGCACTGACTAAAATATACGCATCAGTGTGTATAGTTGTGTCAGTGCACCGACCTACTGAATATTTACATAGTCAATGGTGTGGACTTTTACCAGGCACCGTTGACCCTGTCGGAATGCCGAATGCGGTGCACTGAAAAATACCGGGGCAGATATTTCCGTCAACGCACCGCATTGCCGCTATTCCACATGGTCAACGGTGCTACTGGCTAAATGACCACACCACACTTGTTTTTAAATTTTAAAATAATGTGGTGCACCTTTCGGTACCACCCCGGAAATGTTGCGGATACTGTTAGCACTAGTTGCAGTGTGGCCTGTAAATTTTACAGGCAGCACTGCTTACCGGTGCGAGTCGAACGGCTCAAGTGCACCACACAACAAATTTTTTTTCTTTTAAATGGTTAATTTTAAGGTTATTTTAAATTCTAATATGCTAAAACGCTTAATTATGGAAAAACAAAAAAAATACTTGTACATTTGGCCATCGAGGAGGCATATTGGCTATAGAATTTGCAAAAGAAAATTTGACCACCGTTTTGCAAAATGCAAGCTGGAGATTGGTGGGCAATGCACAACAGTAGTGCGTGCAATGGGTGCAATGGGAGCATCGATGTCAGGGCAGCTCAGACAAGGATAAATTGCATTGGTGCTTGAGAGCTCTGAGCACTAAGAAAAGTGAAAAATGGGGAATTTTGGCCGTAATTTTTTTTATTTAACCCTATTCTTGTGCGCGGGGTTTATAGGCGCACTAGTGCGGTTTTTTGATACTGCACCAGGCGGTTTCGGTTTTGGCGCGGTTTTTTATGACGCACCGGTGCGGAAGAGTTGTAAAGCACCGGTGCTCTACAGTAATACAACGCACCGGGAGTGTGTGTACGGAGTGCACGATGTCTGGTGTGCTAATGTTTTGTGCGCACTAGTGCTTTCTCTTATTGAGTGCACCGGTGCAATTTCAAATGATAAGCACACTGAGCGGAAAACATCTGCAAAACCCTCCTCCTGCCAACCTCCTCTAGTAACCTCCACTAGAAATGGATGTCTGGGGTATTTTTATAAGGGCTTCCTCACAAAAATCCGCTAGAGAGTCTTTTCCCTGTAGTGAGAACTACTATTTCTATAGTCATTCCTAATTGGTGAATCTGGACGTAGTGGGAATTGAATAGGTGGTTGATTCAACCATTCTTGGTATCGTTCCTCTCTTAGTTTTTCTCTTAATTTAACCTTCTCTCAATTTGAAATTGTCGTGGGGTGCAACAAAAGATGGTAGGTAGGTCACTCATCATTACTAGAATCCTAATAATTTCAAAAAATATATTTGAACATGATTAGTACAAAATCTATGATATCAATTAGTAAGAACGTAAAAAATGCATGATTAATTGGTTTGACATTGAAATAATTACATTAATCCCAAACAATTATTATTACCATCATTGTCCCAGGATTGTGGCTAGAAGATGCAATGTTAAAATTGGCAGGGTGAAGTAGTTTTCCATTTTCATCTACCAAATACGCTTTGAGGTATGCTGCTCCTGATAAGAGCTTCCGACGTTTTGGAGTTGTTTGAATATTTTGTGCATCTGAACTCGATTCTGAATCTGCATGAACTTGCAAATTTGTATACAATAATTTTATTCAGCTGATTGATATGGATAAAAAAATAAATTCAATTATATAATGAAAATATAAATAAAATCTGAAGTAACTATTACGTCTCAAGATAGATAGGGATAAATCCGCGATGAACTTTGAGAAATATTATGGAACAAGCTGGATTTTGAAGAATACACCATTCGATATAATTATGATATTTTCTCCTTGCATTTGAGCAAAATCAACAATAAATTTTGGTGTACATACCTAAAAGTAATTTCAGTGCCTTAAAAATGGACTTATTTTTATCGGTGCTAATCTACAGTTAACCGCACCGGTGCGTTTTAGTTACTGTGCATCGGTGTTGTGTTATTAATTAACGCACTAGTGCAGTTAGATAACAATCACACCGAATAGATGCAAATAAAAAAGTGAAACTTCATTTTTTAAAGTGAAAAAAAAAAGAGGTAAATTGAAAAATGGGCGGAAAATTATTTTCGAAAATCTAATTTCATAAAAACATTCTTCAAATAGTAAAATATTTTCATTATTTCATTATTTTTGCAAAAATATTCAGGGACAGATTTGCACGAGAGACATATATAGAGTAAGAGAGCATGAGAGCACTATGAAGCAACGAAATACTTTCTAACATAATTATTTAGAGAATCATAATTTCAAACATCTGGTGATTCAAACCCTGTAGTATAGAATTTCAAACCACCTGGTCACCTGGTCATTAAATTTTACTGCAATAATTTTTTTTTTAACAGTTTCTTTTTTATTTAATACATGGTAAGTAAAAATTTTAAATTTTACTATTCATTTTCAGGATAAAAACAAAAAAAATCCATTCCTACGCTAAACCCCTTATTATTTTTGTTTTTTCCCTTGCTTCTTCCTGTTTCTGTGACTTCAAAATTAGGGCTTTTCGTTTTAGATTTATAAGGTTTGTATTTCTATATATATATAGGCCTATGAAATCTAACCCGCAGGACGACTTGCAGAGTTGGATCCCAATCCATGTCGTCCCTTGCGTGAATTAAAAAAAAAAAGAATTTTTTAATCAGTGTGCCCTTTGTAAAATAGCGGACAGGTGTGCTATTTTATTATAGCGCACCGCGCACGTACTGTTTTATAAAAAAAATTAAAAACATATTTTTTTAATCTGTGCGCCTTGTCTGATATAGTACACCAGTGCACTATTTTATTATAGCGCACCGCACCGCGCACATATTGTTAGATAAAAACAATTTTTTTTTTAACATGTGCGCTCTTTGTAAATTATTTCATCGGTGTGCTATTTCATTATAGCGCATTGCGAACATACTGTTTGATAAAAACAATTTTTTATATTATGTTTGTGTTAATTGGTGCACCGATTAACATATAACGCACCAGGTCTCCTTGTTGATAGAGAGCATCGTATGGTGGTCCCTTGTTTTCTCGGTGCCTCTATAAGAACATGTCGCACCGCCTCCTCCATGACATCTTATGCTACAAAAACTAACACTATAATATTTTTATTAATTTTTCTTTGTTAATCATTGCATTGGTACATATATTACATGCCGGGTCTCCTTTTTGACAGAGAGAACCGTACGATGTTTTTAATTTTTTGGCAGTGTGTTTATAAGAACACGTCACACAAACGTCGATGCGTACTTACTGAAAGGCGCACCGTTTTCTTGATTTTTTTTTACCTAAAAAGTTTGTGATTTATTTATAAAATATATTAATGAATAGTATTGCACATTTTTCATATTGATAAAGAAATGGAGGACAAGAGATCAAGTAACAAAAATACTGATAGCACATTGAGAAAAGCAAAAAAGAAAAGTTAATTGTAAATTCTTTACAAAAATTAATATTTTTGAACTATATGTAAGTTTAACTAATATGCATTGCTTACTGTGTATCATGCAGAGCCAAAAAATAATGAAGTTCGATAAGGTTATTTCCGATCTAAGGCCAGAAGAGCGTAAAATCTTGATGGAAAAATTGCAAAAGGATGAATCAGGTGAATGAAAAAATACTATCGACCCAATATGAGTTTATTTTTTAATTTACATTAATAATATACTTAAAAATATTAGATAGCATGTTTCAAATAATATATTAATTCACACATGTTTAATTTTCTACAGGGACCAGCAACTTTGAAAAGGAATGTTGCTCTAAGAAAAGAAAAAAAATAGAACATGCAAATGAAAATGAATTGCTCCTGATCTCATCTAGAGTGCTGTTGGAGGTTAACGAAAGGGGGGAAATCTTTTACAAAACTTTGAGGGATCTAGTGGAACAAATGTATAGACGTTATTTCAACTTACAATACAAAAATGAATCCAATGATTCCAAGAACAAAATTTTATCTAAACTACAGGATGAGTTTCCAGAGAATTAGTCAATGAGACATGTCAGACTTTAATAGCAAAAATGCACAACAACAAAAAAGAAGGAATGAAAAAGAAATATTCCTTTAAATGTTTTTTCTAGAATTACATGTATATATTACTAGAAAGCAATCATTTATAAATATCACTTTTGTTATATTTACTTTTCATATGTCAATATAAAAATTAAATAGTTTATTGTCATGTTACATTTTCAAGAAGATTATGAAAATCTCAAAGGATGAATGAGCTGATATCAGAAATATGCCAGTAGGAATGTCCAGAAAGGTGTATAAGGATATGGTCAAAGAAATGGACATAATTGCATCGAACGAGGAGCCATCTCAACAACAACGTGCTTCAAATGTAATAGGTAATCATTGAATTTTTCGATTAGGTACAATAAATAAACAATTTAGCATTAAATATTAATTTTCAAGTATTTTCTTACAGAAAATAAAAGAAAATGGAACCCATTCAGCACATAAAATAGGACGACAAGAAAGAAAAGGGTTGATATCTAATTTTGTGAGCAATTGTTACTTCCTTATAACAACTTAACTACATTTCACTTTTGTATATTTTAAGTTGTTTGAAAAAAATCATCATTGAATGTCTTCAAACAGGTGCTAACATATAGCTTGAGTGGGCCTAATGGTTAAAAGCATGTGTTTCCTCCTAAGAGGTCACGGGTTCAAAACCAGAGGGGGGTAGAGTATGTATTCCTTTGTAGACTTAGTAGTCAAAGTGCTGCGAGGAGGTGGGTCCCTTGTCCCAATTTGGTGTCTGGCTTGCCTGTGACCCTAAAATTGGATAATAATAATAAATTTGGTTGTGAACCATCAGACAAATTGATTGACATTGGGTTAAATATGGGTTTTCAGTATATGTTGGCATATCATAAATTAATCGTAGAATTTGTAAGCATCTATCAATCTTGTTTTACTTAGCTTCGTCTATAATTAATATAAAAAAAATATTTTATATTAAGTATATGAATTTTTATGGGGTATAAAACTTGTAGGAAAAAAAATATGGAATTGCGCCAACAAATGAAATGTTGAAATATGGCATGAAATTTGGCTTTGAAAGAATGTGTATAGTTCATGAGTCAATTCTTGCTATGGTACGTCATTTCTTTTCAATTTACATTGATGTATATTATTTAATACTGCAATTGTCATTATTCTCACCAATGTATATACACTTATTACAGTTTATTTTTATGTTTGTAGATGGAAGTTGAAGAAGTAGAAAAAAATCAACACCGTGAACAAAAAATCCCTCAAAATAACCCATCATGAAAGTAGCTCGAGCAGTGACAACAATTCAAGTGAAGAATGATGATCAATTGTTTGGATATCAAAGCAAGGCATTGTATTTTTTGAAATATTTGTCCGTGGAATCAGACATTTTGTTTAATGTAATGGACATAGTGTCCCAATTCAAAGACAGAGGGATACCAATAACTATCCCATTTGCATGACAACGAGTGTCATATTCACACACACACACACACACACACACATATATATAATAAAATACGTTTTAATTTATTCTATTGCAATCTTCATCGTCGTTGTGAAATGTTACACCACTCATTAAATATATGGATGATTAAATATTATAATGAAGAGATGCGAAATCTGATGATATGATATAAAAAATTAATCCAAACATCACAATCAAATGCACTAATAAAAATTTAATTGATATGAACACTGTTATAATATATGTGTCGACTTTTGATGAATAATGAATTTTAAAAAATCACAAAAATTGCACTGTCATGGGTCGATGTTTCTAAAAAATACAAAATGAACACTGGTGCGTGTTAGTTACTATGCACCAGTGCGTTGTATGCTAATGTGCACTGACACATTTCTAGGACCTATGGGAACCGCAAAAATAACAATACCAATTAGAACGCTTGGTGCATTTGTGTGATACTGTGCACCGGTGCGTTGTATAATACTACGCACCAGTGTGTTTCTACGACCTATGGGCACCACACAAATACCAATACCAATTAGAAAGCTTGGTGTGTTTATGTGATATTGTTTGCCTGTGTGTTTGTATAATACTGCGCACTTGTGCGTTTATATGACCTATGGGCATTGTATCACCTATAGTGTGCCTGATGCGGTTTTACACCTTAATGGCCCGGTGCATGCACCTTCGACTACCCCAGTGCGACTGTCTGGATGACATGCACCGAGACATTGCTAAACGCCCGGGGCGTATGAAATTTGTTTTCCATCCTGGTGCTTTGTAGGTTTACAATACTGGTGCGTTCACTATACAATGCATCGATGCGTTGATGCCTGATTAGCACACCGATGAGAAAAACATTCGTAACAACCTCTGACCACCCAATTTTTTTTAATTGTGTTGAAATTCCCTTAGAAGCTCCGCCAAAACCTCCGTTATCGAAAACACATGTTGTAGAAAATTCTTTTTTGAAAATTTTTGGCCAATTTTATAACACCAAAAACCTCCGTTATAACCTCCGCTAGAGGGTCTTTTCCTTGTATTGCTAGTGGAAAGACATTAGAGAAAATGTTGCTTGTGGATTTAGTGTGTGGTCTATGGATGTGCACTGCTATTGTTGTGTATATTTTTTGCATGTTGTATATTCAGTGATTGTATCTATGGTGATGTGTAATGTTGCATATGTAGTATTTTGTACATATGATGTTGTATGCATGTTGTATATATGATGTTGCCTATGCAATGCCAGGTATAAATGGTGCTATTTAGATATTGAATATGTGGTGTTGTGTATGTATGGTACTATGTACATGTTGAATATGTAGTTATATGTACATATGGTTTTTTGTGTGTGATTTACATATGGTGCTATGTGCATTTGGTGTTGTGTGCACGATTGTACACATGGTGTTGTGTGCATGTGGTGCTATGTACAGGTTGTACATGTGGTGTTGTGTGCATGCGGTGCCATGTACATGTCATGCATGCGGTGCTATGTACATATGGTGTCGTGTACATGTTGTTCATGTGGTGATGTGTACATGTGGTATTGTGTACACATTACACAAGTGGTGTGGTGTACATTTGGTAGTGTGTACACGTTGTGCAGGTTGTGTCCTGTGCATGTGATGTTATGCACACGTTGTGCAGGTAATGGGTGTATAGGTGGTACTGTGTACTTGTTGTGCATATGGTACTGGTATATATTTGGTATTGTGTTCATGTCGTACATGTTGTGTTGCAGGCATGCGGTACTATGTATGTGCATGGCGTAGTCGTGGTATTGTGACATATGTATTCATTGTGTTGTACTCTATATATGTATATGTATTGGGTTGTATTGTACACCGGGTGTGGGTGTATGTATCATGCAGTATTTCATGCCTTGTGTGGATGTATGTTTTTAACATTGTGCCTGGGTTCTTTCTGGGTGTGGCAACCGATCCGATATGTTTACAGAAAGAACAAAGGCAGAAGTAAGGATCGATAAAGAATGAGTATCGATATTTTATTATGCATGTGATATGTGATTCTGACTTATGATGGTTACAAGTGATTTATGATTATGGTTTATGATTAATTCATGTGATTTATGATTTTGATCTATGATGGTTTCATTTTCAGTTAACCAGATATGATATGTTTATACATGATAATTTGATCAAACAACTACCTTGACTTGTGTGACAGTAAGTGAATAGAATTTCAAGTGTACCTTATTGACGAGCTACCAATGAGGTATGATGTGATTTTTTTTTTTAATCTAATGGAAGTTATGTGCTTCATACAGGAAGCACATAAAGCGCCGTGGGTGGTTTAAACCTACTGCAAGAACTAGCAATGCCAACAAAAGGAATTGAAACATGCAGCAGATACTATTGATAAAGCACTTCAGGAGCAGAGCCATTGTGGGAAATTGGTTCCCAATAGTGTCCATTGATTTCCATGAGCATACTATGATCGGTATGATGGTTTTGATTCAGGTATATGCCTTGTTTTTTTGAACTTCAAATGTAAGGAATACTAGCTAAGGGATGGACTGCCCGGGATGGGGGTGCCAGCGAAACTTAGAAGGTGAGTGACTGCATGGAAGGGGTGACCAAATTTTCTGAGGGACTATGTAGCAGAGAAGGGAAGGTTGTGATGGATTTCTTTTGGTCATTAGCATTGTCGGATGGAATCAGATGCAAATTGGAAGTGTGCCCTGGAACAATGAGCTGGTAACTGTTCACTGAGTGTAAAAGTGGCGCAGGATTGTAGCACTAGACATTGGATGCATATTTGAATTTGGAAGTGGATTCTAGACTTTCTGGTAATCAGGTGAATCTTGGTACTACTTTTAGGGTGGAGGTGTGAGCCTCTGGATTCCCTTGTTGTTGATACAAGCATCCTATCCTTCCATTTGTTGGTTGAGAAAATGTGTATATGTGCATATATGTATATTATTGTAAATATTGTATCAATTTGGTTTATAAATCTCCACAAATAGTATGTTTATTTGATGGTTGAAGAAAATGTGCATAAGTATATGTGGTTGTGATTGTAAATACCATAATGAGATGTGTTATAAAGCTCCAATAAACGGTATGATTATCATGTTTTAGCAGGTTATTCATTGTAAACACTACAATGAGATGTGCTATAAAGCTCCATAGGAAATATCACTTGTTTTCAGTAGTTTTTTGGTTTTTAGTTGTCATTGAACACTAAGGACAGTGTTCCCCAAAGGGGCCACCGTCATTGAACACCTATGATCGTGACGAGGCTTGTAGGGACCCTAGGCATGTACCACCACATCCGAGATTTTTTCCACTACCACCTTGGAGCATGTTCTTTCTAACGGAGCTAGATGAGACATTGCAGCTTGGTTTTGATACCAGGGATACCATTGTAGATAACATGCATATGTCATTGGTCAGTGTGCATGTTGCATTACATGGATAAATTAACAGACTACCACCATTGCCTTGTGACCTTCCTGTTCCTTTTTATGATGATTCATTTCTCATGAGTTTACCCATTGACCAGCTTTTTTCATATGCGTGTATGTGTTGTGATGCCATCCATGACACTTGGAGGGTGCATGACCCATGTGAAACAAAGAAGGTACATATATATACAAAAATTTTGACTCTTATCATCAAATTATGCATAATTATTTATATTAATTTATTTCATATTAGATTGAATTTATATTCATAAGTTCATGATAACATGTAGACATGGCCAAACTAAATGGATGATCTTATGAGGTCATCTGAGGGGGCAGTTGACCAGCCAGGCCATCCTCCCCCAGTGCATGTTTCCATGGATTTTCCTCCACCTCCACCTCATAACACTCATGTGGAGGAGAGTCACTTTGTACAACCACATGGACCAACAGTTGATTTAAACTTTTTTATTCCTAATATTTCAACATTTTCTTTTTTTTAAGTTACATCCATGCTAATTAATTTATAAACTGATTATAATTTTTCCTTGACATATTGTGTACACAAGCCCATATGCTGATTGTTTTCAATGTCATAGCTATGTGGACACAAGAGTGGGATGTTGGGTATAGAGGCATTGGTGATGTGTGTAACCAAACCCAAATTCATCAGACCCCAATCCTATATGACTTGAATTTGGACTCGAGTGAGGTTAGTAGATTCACATATGTAATTAAAATGTGGTTCAAAATAATATATTTACATGATATTGTTTATTTTGTACAAATAATGATCTAATTAGTTTGAATTTGATTGTGTTATATTACAGTACCAGATTACGAACACTTACTTTACACAATGGAACTCACATAGGAGTTATGGTGGTACTTAGAGTGGATAGTTTGTATATTTTCAGGTCCATTTCATAGGGCACATTGACATGTGATATAGACTTTGCATATTTTCATACATGGATAGTTTAGGGGTGTACATGGACATTATTTCAGTTTGTTGATGCTTATTATTTCATTTCATGGATGTTCATGCGATATTTGTAATTTGTATATATTTTCATATGGATAGTTTATTGATACATTCATTATTTCATTTTATGTATTTGCATTAACATTGTTTATGGATGTTCATTAATTTTTTATGCTTATGGATTTGTTAAAATTATTTCGCTAGTTTAAAATTTTTTCTATATACTATAACTTTTATTAAAAAATGCGAAAATTTTCATTTCTAGTTTCATAGACTAAGAAAATAAGCACAATCTTAAGTTGTGATGCAAATCACTTTGATACCTAAAATTAACTAAATTATATGACGGTTTAATTAAAAACACAAATAGGATTGAAATAAGTTGTACTCAATTTTATTTATTTTGAGGTAATCTACTAGAGCTTAGTCATAACCTGATATTTAAGTCATATGTATTGGAATTTAATATGTACCAAAAAACAATTAATGATATTTTTTTAAAATTTTTATATATAATTAAATATCAAATTTACTAAATTTACTGGGCTATCTCAAGGTTCAATTAAGAAACACAAATGAAATTGAAATAAGTTTTATTCAATTTTATTTCTTTTGAGGTCATCTACAAGAACTTAGTCATAATATGATATAAGTACTATATTAATATGATGCAAGTCACTTTGATACTTAAAATAAACTAAAATATATCTTGTATCAATTTAATATTGAGCGTGGAAATAATTACAATCATGTTTTATATTGACTTGTAGAAAGTGTCTTTTAGTGCAATAAACATGTATGTTATTACAATTCAATTTTAAAAATAAATTATTTTAATACTCAAGTCATCCATATTATAATAAAAACCTATATATGATTTTTTTTGTGACTCGCCCATATACCATTGCATGGTCAATTTTTTCAAGTATTTCAATCAATTTATAATATCAAGTTTAAATTAAAAAACACAAAAAGGATTGAAATAAGTTTTATTCAATTTTAAAATATGTCATGTAAACAACAAATAATTTGTATTCAATATTATTTCTTTTGAGATGATCTACAAGAGCTTAGTCATAACATGATATAATTCAATCATATTGGAATTTAATATAGATCAAAAAATAATATATGATAACATTTCTATAATTTTATATAATATTATCAACTTTCCTAGGTTTACTTAGCTATCCAAGTATTTCAATCAATTCCTTATGATTGAAATAACTTTTATTCAATTTTAAAATATGTGGAGATGTAAAAGTTACAAATAAGTTTTACTCGACTTTATTTCATTTGAAGTTATCTACAAGATATTAGTCATAATAATATATATATATATATATATATATATATATAATGTTCACTTAATTCAAAAATGTTTTCTCTTGAAACTATAAATTAATTGTAATTTTCCATGCTTCATATTGGAGTGTAAAAAGTGAATATATATATATATATTCACTTTTTACAATCCAATATGAAGCAAGGAAAATGAGAATAATAAGAATGTAGTTAATTACAATTAATTTATAGTTTCAAGAAGCAAACATTTCATTTAAGTAAACATTTTATTTGAGATGAAAATTCAAGTATTTTATTTATGGTTGAATTACTACAACATAGAAATAAATGCACATCATCAGTAATATTTTTGTGCTTATACCGAAATCAATGCATCTAATGCAAGCAACCAAATTGGACGAGAAATCAACATCTACATTGAAATCAATGCATATAATGCAAACAATCAAATAAGATTATAAATCAATATCTACACTGAAATCAATTCATCTAATGAAAGCAATCAAATAGGATTAGAAATCAACATCTACACTAAAATCAATGCATCTAGTGCTAGCAATAAAAAAGGATTAGGAATCAACATCTACGCTGAAATCAATGCATATAATGCAAGCAACAAAACATGATTAGAAATTAATAGATTTAATGAAATCAATGAATCTAATGAAAGAAATCAAATATATTTAGAAATCAACATCTACACAGAGATCAATTCATCTAGTGCAAGAAGTAAAATAGGATTATAAATCAACATCTACACTTAAATCAATGCATTTAGTGCAAGAAATTTCATTCCCTTTCTCTACCCCCCCCCCCCCCATCTATATCTATATCTACCTCCATATCTCATTCTTTATCTCTTTATCTCATCGCCCCAAACAAATGCGCGCTCTCTCTCTTCATATCTATATATCTCTCCCTCCCTCCCTCTCTCTATCTCTATCTTCTTCCCTCTCTCGACCTTCCATCTAAATCTCTATCTCCCTTGGTCTCTCCTTATTCATATCTCTATATCACCCCGTAAACATACACATTTTTTTTCCATATCTATCTAATCTCCCTCCCACTCCCTCTCCCTCTCTCTTTTCCCCTTCTCTCCCTCCCCCTCTATCTTTCTCTTCCCCTTCTCTCCCTTTGTCTCACCTTCTATATTTTTTCCCTCCTATTATCCTCTCTCCCTCAACTCTCCATCTCCATTGTCGCTACCTCTCTCTCTCTCTCCACATTTATCTCTCTATGTATTTATTATTACATGTAACACCTCCTCCCACATTTACAAAAATTCACAAGCTTTCCAAGATAAAATGAGACGAGTGTCACTATGACATGAACCAACCTCCAAGTTGTATTTAAGGAAGTGGGGCCTAAAAGCTAAACACTTACTTAAATCCCACATAGACTACAAATAATTTAGGAGCTGGGAAACTACTATAGGTGATCAATCCCTGAGCTAAAACCTTTTTTCTCTAAACTAGCTCCATAATCACATCCTTCAAAATGCATCCATCTGGTTGGAAGCATATAACCACACTCACAGGATTTACTCCATGAGTTTATGACCCAAATCCTCCAGTTCTAATCATGTAGTTACGGGATTTGTGCCACCTTTTCAGGCTAGCCTTCGAGCCACTGCCTAGAATTTCCTTTAACTTTCTAGAATAATAATTAACATGACAATAAAGCCAAACATTCAAGCTTGAACAATATACTAACCTAGAAATACCTAATCCATAAAAGGTATTTTGAAAAACATATGGAAAACATGTAATATACAGGTCGTGAATGCATATCTAATCATAAACTGAAAGTCTCTATCTAAGAATCACCAAGAAGGCTCTAAGACGTCTTGAGCTAGATGCAATAGAACTTTTTAGTCCATGCATTCATTAACCATTCAATAACTTATCAAAACATAACATGAGCCATATATAGAATACATCATATGACCAACATATAAACAACATATCACCAACATACAGGCCATGGTAGATCAACCATAACATCACCATCATTATCAATAAAAATTCTCATAGATAACAATAGGAAAATATCTCATATTAACATATGAAAATTCAGACCAAGTCAGGGACTTTCATGTACCACTTGAGCATAGATTGGGTTGAACCAAATATCTCTTTCATACAATCACCCTCATGCCATATTCCAAGCATGAATGTGGGATCTCATGGAATAAACAAAAACAAAAGCAGTTTGGGCTTCCAGAGGCCAAACCACCCCAACCCTAAACCAGAGTGATTCCACCTCTACGGTTTGTAAATCACTAACACCAACCAGATTGATCTCTATCCAAGTTTTCCAGAGCTCTAGGAACTAGTAACTCAACCCATAGCCTTCCAGGGCTCTAGAGTGTTTGTTCCAACCATGGCTCTAGGGATTAGTAACTCAACCCACCAAGGGCTCCAGAGCATTTGTCCCAACCTACGACCCCAAGAACTAATAACTCAACCCAAGTTGTTCCATGGATTCCTGAGCATTTATTCCAAACCACAACCAAAGGGAACTTTAGCACCAATAAGAAAAAATGGTGGAAAAAATCCACCACACCATGGTTATTCAGGAAATGGAAAGGAAATACCGAAACCACTCTCAATCTAGGAAAATCCCATGCCAATGAAAACAAACATAAACCATAAACCAATGCAATTACCATGCATTTGAATCCAGACATGCTAAATCATACATGCACATTGTTACCTGCAACCCACAGCTAATATTTGTCCTTACTTGCGGTATTCCAAGCGTCCTCTTGCACTACCTTTCTTTCCTTGCTTTATTCTTCAAGAGCTTATTCCTTCTCCTTCGCTGATTCTAATCAAGGAATGAGAAAAAGATTTCGATTGATTCTCATGTGCCTTTTTATCATTGATCTCTCCTTTTTCTTCATTTTCCTTCATTTTTCCTCTAATTTCCCTTGCATGCAAATCTGTGTCTCTTCACTTTCGTTTTCTCCTATTTTCCTTTATTTACTTAATTAAATGCCAATTATTACCTCTTTTCCTTTACAATTTCATTTCCATCCATATAAATTATCGAATACAAGTGATTCCCATTATGATGTTTTTCCCACATTCATCTTAGGATACATGTCCCATGGCCCTGGTCTTATATTTTTTTTTACATGGAAAATCAACTAGGGGTTGTTACAAACCCATCCCCCTTGGGGGAACAATGACCTTGGTGTTCTATGACACCTATGACCAACAAACCATTTAAAACAAAACATATTGCCTATGGATCTTTATAACATAACTTGATGTAGTATTTACAACGAAAATTGTTGAAAAAAACATATTATGGAGATTTATAAACCCAACTCGATGCAATATATACAATGATATACACATACATATTCTCTTACACATTTTCTTCAACCAAAAAATAAACAGAATGTTAATGGGGATTTATAAACATAACTCAACACAATATTACAATAATATACACATATATACATATGCACATTTTCTTTAACCAGAAAATAAAAGGATATGATGCTCACATAAGTCAACAAAGGAATTTATAGGCTCACAAATCCACCCTCAAAATTCATTTCAGGATTCACCTCCTTCCCAGGAAGTCTAGATCCATTGTCAAAACCAAAGTCTGCATCCAATTTCCAACGCTACAATCCTTGCGCTACTTGTCCTCCTAGTGAAAAGTCATCAGCTCATTATTCTAGGGCACACTCCCAATGTGTTTTTTATTCCATCTGGAAATGGTAATGACCAAAACAAATGTATTCCCCAGCCTTCCCTTCTCTACTACGCAATCACTCGAGCAATTCGGTCACCCCCTTCCATGCAGTCACACACCTTCCAAGTTCCATTGGCATCCCCTCCTTGGGTGATCCATTCCATGGCAATGTTTCCTTGCATAGGAAGGTCCAAAAAACAAGGCCCTATCCTTGCCTCAAAACCAAGGAATATCCATACCTCGAAACAATCATATTGGTCATAACATGCTCATTACAATCAATGGACACTATTGGGTACCAGTGTCCCACAATGGCCCCGCTCCTGATGTGCTTTACCAACATACTGTTGCATGTTCCAATTCCTTTTACTACTACTGATTCTCTGGCAGCCAATTCCAACCACCCAAACTAGGCATTTTCAACCACCCAAACCTAGGCATTTTCCATGCTTTCATGTACCAAGCAAATAATTTCCATTAGATTAAAAAGGAATTGAAATAAATTCAAATCATAGTGCATTGGTAACTCATCAGTAAGGTACACGTGCAATTTTTTTTTCTTCCTTTCATAACAAGTCAAACTAGATATTTGATCAAATCATCATATATAAACATATCACATCTGGTTAGCTCAAAAATCAAACATCATAAATCATAATCATAGATCATGTGCATAATCAAAAACTAAAATAAAATATTGATACTTATCTTTCAAATGGTTCTTTACTCCTTCCTTTGTTATTTGTCCTTTCCCTACACACACTAAACCATTTTCCAAATCCAACAAGCACTCAATGCCTTCTCTTCTCTTTGATCACATACAGACACTGGATCAGTTTCCAAACCTAAAAAGCACTCAATTCCTTCTCTTCTATTCAAAGTAACAATGGAATCCATAAACTACCTCACCCTCCTCAATATCAGTAACAAGGGCATCCAGAGAATAAATGACCTCTACCCTCAATATTAACAACAAGGGAATCCAGATTCTAAACCACCTCAACCATTAGTATCAACAACTCAAGATTGGTCTCATCCCAAGTTGTCCAAGGCTCCAGAACATTTGTCCCAACCTATAGTCTCCAAGGAATAATAACTCAAACCACAAACTCCAAGGAACCTAAGTTTTTTCAAGGCTCCAAAGCATTTGTCCCAACCCTCATGCTCCTAGGACTAATAACTCAACCCACAACCTCCAGGGAATCCCAAGCTATTACGGGGCTCCACCCACATGCTCCAAGTATCTAGAGAACCAATCCCCAACATGTACACATAGACACAGTGTACAACACAACACATACACCCACACACAACGTATAACATAACACATATACGTACACATAGTGTATAACATAACACATACACCTACACCTAATGTACAACACCACACATATACGTATACATAATACAACACAACAAATACATGTCACGATACAATGACTACACAATACACATAACATAGTACCACATGTACACAACACAACATGTACGACATGTACACAACATAACATGTACAACATGTACACATCAAAAATACTTCACATGAAGAGACCACATCAACTCTACTAGGAAACCTTTCCTCTAACTTGTCTTTCCCATGCCTTACTACGTGCATCCACAACCCAAGTTCCAGGTATGTGGCCCTTTCCACTATCCATGCTTGTCCCATCATGTCGCAAATCACACTGCTTTCATTTCAATGATGTATCCTTCACCATCACCTGTCCATAATATAGACGTAGGCATAGTATAAGCACATAATATCAAATAATATCCACATGATACTAACCTCCTAGATCTTTCAAGGCTACATAATCATGATCAAAAAATAATTACCCATGTTCATAAGAACAAGGTTAATAAATCTTCCATTATCCATGCAAAGCATGCACAACATTGAGAACAACAGTTCCCAACATAGCCAAGGCATCTGACACCTAAAACACATTCACCTTACCTTTCCTAGTTATCTTTCTTATGACTGTCCAACCGACAATCATATTCTTTCCTTCAACTACCCTTATACATGCACTAAGCTTCATTTGGGTCTTACATTACATATTGGGTTTCATTCATCTCTCCCCGAGCTCCATTAACTTTCCTCTTTCCCCAACCAATTCCCAAGACCCTCAAAACATAAAATTCAAGAACAAGAAGCAAGAAGAAAACCATGAAAAATCAATAACAATACAACACCACAAACAAGTGATATGGCCATGCACTAGACACAATCAAAACTAGAAATAAAGTGCAAACAATTCATAAAACTCTGAAATCACAAAACTTTCAATTAGACACCATGACTCAACCCCCATGGTTCCTAGTGCTTCCAAGGAAAATCTCAACTCGATCCTTCTTCAAGATTTCATGGAAGTCTCATTTTCCATGAAATTCCTTGCATCATACTTCCATAAACCCATAAATATCAGTGCATACATAAATATAACAATACACTAGTTTCCTTACCGGTTGTATCCAACATGTTGTTCTGCAACTGAACACATGTGCATATCATCTCTTAATCTATTCCAATTTCCTTGACGAATCTACCTATGACTGAAATCCCACTATTATGCCTACATCTGATCAACCATTTTCCATGTATATTCCTTGACCCCAAAGTGCTTCCATGCACTTTACTTGCTCTATTACTTGGTCTCGTAGCATGAGCTCGTTTTGTTGTGAAATGCATTGAGGCTCTGCGTAGAACTCTCCCCCTGGTTCCACTTCCACCTCAATGATGGATAATTGGTGACCTGCCTTCCTATTATCCATTGTTGCATAGATCTAGATAATACTTTGACCTACATCCCCAACTATCCACGCCTCTTGTATACGGTAGATCTAAGTCCCACCATGCATCCACCGCACCACTCTGATACAAAAGGAAATCCTTACTACGATGATCTCCACCACAAGTTCTACACTGCATTGGTTCTTTGCCATTTATTTTTACTCTCCTACTCCATAGGTTGAAACTCGTATCCTCTCTCAGTTGCATTGAACTTCTTATGAGGTGCCATATTTTATGTGTTACCTACACCCTTACAGTCACACTTGAACTCAGGATTGCACTTTGGCTGCTCATAACAATGCTTTAAATTTATGATGTATTTCTCCAATGACATAGGCTCATCAAACTCAATCTGATCTTTGTCTTATAATGGAATTCCATTGATGAAACTTTGTATCATTTTTTTCTGGTCCTAGAGATAAGGCACATACTTCAACAACTCTTGGAATCTGCTAGTGTATACATCATTTTTCATGGAACCCACCTTCAACTCATAGAAATCCTCTGAAAAATATTTATTCTCACTCATCCTATAAAGATGTTGGTAGTAATGATGATGATGCCACTCAATACCAAAAATAGAATAAAATCCATGAGCACTACCTCTCTTGTCAAGTGTATCCAAATATATGTCGCCTCTGACTCTATAATATTTGTCAAACCTATATCCTGATTGAAACCTACTACCATATGCCCCATTATTCTTTTCCTCCTATCCATGAATGACTCTTAGTTTTCCTTGTCTCTGAAAATACGATAGGATCTGAAGGATGGTTGCATTAACTTATGATTAATTTTCCTGAGCTCTAGCAAGTCTTTCCTGCAACATACCATGTTAGATAAAGAAAATAGAAACATAATCAAAATCATACCTTAGTGTATTTTAGGGGAGGCTATCTCATCTACATAATCAATACAGATTAGCATGATATAACTTCACAAGCACATCAACTCATACATAAATAAGGTTATGATATCCATAACATTAACTAACTAACATTTTCACATCATAAACTCATAAACAACTGATATGCATGCATAACAATCACATCTACACAGATTAATCGAGATTAGAACGACACAACATTACAAGTATATTGACTCATACATGAATATCATAACCATATACATCTACATAGGCCAATCCATATTAGCACGATACATAATAATATCAAGAACTTAACCGCAATGACAATAACCATCATGCATATGACCGAAATGCATGTAACAACAAGTTAACTAAGATGCATGACTAATTGATGCACGTGCATATGACCGCGCTAATTAACTAGAATATATCATGCATGTAACAAAAAAATAGAGTGGAAGGCATGCATGTAACCACAATTCATATAAAAACCATCAATCATCATACTTGCATTCGAAGCATACAAACTTGTATGACGATATGCTTTTACCCTGAGGTTCAGTGCTACAACCTTGCTCTAATACCACTCTACAATTCCTCCTCTCATAGTTATAAAAATTCACAATATTTCCATGGTAAACATGAGACAAGTGCCACTATTACATGACCCTAACTCCAAGTACCAGTTAAGGAAGTATAGCCTACAAACTAAACACTTACTGACATCCCACATGGACTACATATCACTCAGGAGCTGGAAAACCACCCCATGTGAAAAATCCTTGAGATGGAACCCTTTTTCTCTGACCTATCTCCATAACTGCACCCTTCACACTCCATCCATGCATTTGGAAGCCTATAACCACACTCACAAGATTTCCTCCATGTGGTTATGACCCAAATTCTCCAATTCTTAGCATCTGATTCTAGGATTTTTTCCACCTTTTCAGGCTAGCCTCCAAACCATTGCCCGTAATTTCCTGTAAATTTCTAGAATCATAATTAACATTACAATAAAGCCAAACATTCAAAGTTGAACAAGATATTGACCTAGACATGCCTAATCCATAACAGGAATTTTCACAAAAATATGGAAAACATGTAAGCTACAACTCATGAATTCATATCTGATAATAAACTTATAGTCTCCATCTGATAATGACCAAGAAGGCTCTAAGCCCTCTCTAGCTAGATCAAATAGCACTTGTTATTCCATGCATTCATCAACCATCAAATAACTTATTAAAACATGATAGGGTCCATAGATAGAATACATCATATAACCAACATATGAGTAGCATAGAAACCATATAAAATAAACCATAACATCATCATCATAATCAATACAAATTCTCATAGATCACAATAGGAAAATATCTCATATTTATATATGAAAATGTCGACCGAGTCATGGACATCTGCATACCACCCAACCATAGATTGGGATTAACCAAATCTCACTTTCATCCAATCACCCCCATGCCATATTCCAAGCATGAATGTGGGATATCATGGAATAAAACAAAATAAAACCAGTCAGGGATTACAGAGGTCAAACCACCTCAATCCTCAAACACATTGATTCCACCTCTACAGTCCAGAAATCACTAGCACCAACTATATCGGTCTCTACCCAAGCTTTACAGGGCTTCGGGAACTAGTAAATTAACCCAAAACCTTCCGAGGCTATAGGAACTAGTAATTTAACCCACAACCTTCCAGGGCTCCAAATATTTTGTTCCAACAATGGCTCCAAGGACTAGTAACTCAACCCACCAAGGGCTCCAAAGTGTTTGTCCCAATCTACATCTCTAGGAACTAGTAACTCAACCCAAGATATTCTAAGGTTTCCCTAGTGTTTTTTCCAATCCAAAACCAAAGGGAACCTTAGCACCGATCATAAAAACAAGTGGAAAAAAACCACAACACCGTGGATATCCGAGAAATGGAAAGGAAATTTTGAAACCACTGTTACATTAGTGAACTTTTGAGGTAAAAAATGGGCCACCTAAGAAAAATGTACAACCAAAATAAATTGTATAAGAACCAATAGGGTTCAAGATGATGATGTCAACCATGGGGGAAGATTCACCATTTTTTGGGTTAAAAAGTAAAAATATTAAAAAATAATAAAATAATAAAACTACTTTTTCAACTTGTATTTTCAACTTATCTCCCTAAGTTTTTACTGAAATTTTGAGTGGGAGTACTCGCTGGATGCAAAATTTTATTCCTCATTCAAGGAGTACCCATGTTGCATACTTTCGATGGACCCTTCTACAAGAAAAATGAGAAATACATGAAAAAGCGTGATTACAATCATGTTTTTCATGTATTTCTCATTTTTCTTGTAGCAGGGTCCATTGAAAGTATTCAACATGGGTACTCATTAGATGAGGAATCAAATTTTTCATCCAACGAGTGTTCCTTCTTGAAATTTGTGTAAACCCATAAGGAGATAATTTGAAAATACGAGTTAAAAAAGTAGTTATTTCTTTTTTCCCTCAAAATTTGATGATGTAATCTAATATTATTTTATTATTTCCACTATTATTTTATAATTTCCTTAGGAGGCCCATTTTATAAGACCTCAAAATTACCCTAATGAATCTAGGAAAATCCCAGACCAATGATAACAAACATAAACAATAAACCAATGGATGTACCATGTATTTGAATCCATGCATAATAAATCACACATGCACATAGTTACCTACAATCCTGTTAGGTCCCTATATTACTAGTATAGTCCATTATTGTTGTTAGTGTAACCCACTTATTGTTATTATTGTACCCCTGTAACCCCCCATATTTTTATTATTGTGCCCTTAAATTATTATTGTTAGGTCGGCTAGGATTACATTGTGGCCCCATGGACTCCTATATATAGAAAGGAGGTTTTGTAATTTGAAAGATCCAAGAATTGTTCATTCATGTAATGTATTGGAGGTTTCCCCCTAGAATTGGCTTATTTCTAAGGCATTGATATCTCTTTTCTTCTATTTTTGGAGCTGGTTTCCCAACATTTGGTATCAGAGCTTTGGATTCTAGGGTTTCGCTGCTCCAAATAGGTCATCGTGGTATTTTCGCTATAACTTTTTTTCTACAAAGGTTCAAAATCTGAAATTTTTAGGGTGCGAAGCCAAACTCCTGAGGAACATCATCACAAAATTTTAGAGCTTCGTTTGCAATATTTTTGGAGATATGATCTGTGGAAGGTTGGGATTTTTTCAGGCTCCTAAATTTCACTTAAACAAGTCATCACGGAATTTTTGCTATAAAATTTTTGCTACAAAGGTTCAAAAGCTAAAATATTTAAAGCATGAAGCCGAGATCCTGAGGAACATCGTCAAAAAATTTCAGAGCTTGGTTCGCAATATTTTGTGAGATATAATCTCTAGAAGTTAGGTATTTTTCAGGCTCCTGAATTTCATCTCAAAGGGGTGATCGTGGGAAAATCTTCATAACTCTCTCTCTGAGCATCGAATTGGAATTTTGTAAAAATTGGTTGGAATTACATGGACTGTAGTTTCCTATCTATATATTTTAGAGCCAAAGGAGCAAACAGTGACACGTGGCAAGTCGTACAATTTCGCTCTACTAAACCAGTCCATAATTAGGTCATTGTGGGACATTGGACATAACTTTGTTTTGAAGAATCCAAATCAAGTCAGACCTGTGGCATTTGAAAGAGGCATTAAAGGAATACTACAGGGCCAAATTTCAGATATTGAGGATATTCAATTATAGAGATAATTCAATTTCAATATAGAGATCTACAAAAGCAAGTAAAAGGTGTGTATTTTTTTTTTTTCTGAATTGCTTAAGTCTTGTTTGAAGAATCAAGTTGAATTGATTCCAAGGGCATATTGTAGAATAGATATCAGTATTGGTTTCTAAAATGGCCCCTAAAAAGAATTCAACACCCATTAAGCCTTTAGAAGGCTCTACTATTACTCATGAAGACGAAGAATGGCAACATGACATATCAAAATTACAAGAGCAAGTGCAACAAATTTCGCTTTCGCAAAGAGTAACAAAAAATGACATGGAAGTTTTGAAGAAAGGTGTGGAAAATAAGATGGATGGTTTGAAGAAAGGCTTGGAATCTAAGATAGATGGCATGGAAGCTGGCATGGAATCTATGATGGATGACATGGAAGCTAAGATCGATGAAAAAATGGAAAACATGAAGAATGGTCTAAAAGGGTTGACAAAGTTGATACAAGAAATGTTTCTTAATGGTGAAAAGATAGTAGAGGAAACTCATGATGAGAACAAAATAAATGTTAATAGTGATTTCATAAACTCTAATGTTGGCGGGAACAACCACCATATTCCAAAAATGGATATGAGGAAGTTTGATGGAAAGGATCCTGTAACATGGATACTACAAATGGAGCAATATTTTGATCTTCATAATGTGCAAAACACACAAAAGGTATGTATTGCAACTTTACATTTAGAACAAAATACATTTGTATGGTATCGATGGCTTTTCTCTTGTAAAAAAAATTTCACTTGGTCAATTTTTACGGAGGAAATGATAGCACATTATGAGGATACAAAGAGAAACACCTTCTTTAGCCAATTGATAAATCTCAAACAAAAGGGTTTAGTGGGAGAACACATTGAGGACTTCCAAAAATTGAATATAAGGGTAACTAATATTCCAGAGGAACACAAGATTGATCTCTTCATAGTTACTTTAAAGGATAACATCCAACATGAAGTTCACGTTTTGGAACCTGATTTATTGGAGAAGGCATTCAGGTTGGCAAGAAAAATTGAATGTAAAATTATGGCAACAAGGAAGCCTACCACTCACTTCTATAAAGAAGGAAGTGTTGCTACGCCTAGATTTCCACAACCTACAAGGTTGAAACCACAACAATTAGAAGAAAAAAGAGAAAAAGGGCTTTGCTACAGTTGTGATAGAAAATAAACTAAAGGTCATAAGTGTGCTGAGAAGAAATTATTTTGCATAGATTGTGAAGAGGAAGAAAATGAACAAGAAGAGGATATACACCAAGAACCAACCCTAGAAGAGGAAGAAATGAGCCTAACCATATCATGTAATGCATTGGCAGGAATTACCACTCCTCAAACTCTCAATATAGAAGGACATATCAAGAAGAAAAAGGTAATAGTGTTGATTGATTCAGGTAGTACCCATAATTTTGTTCATTGTAAGGTAGCCAAGAAATTGAATTATTTGCTATACTCAGCACCAGAATGTCAAGTGATGGTTGCAAATGGAGGAACTATAAATTGCTCTAGAAAATGCCATAATATCAAGCTAACCATGGGGGAATATGTATTTAATAGTCCAATGCTTTCCATTCCTATGGGAGGTGCTGATGTTGTACTAGGAGTACAATGGTTACAAACTTTGGGGATGGTAGCTTTTAATTTTCAAGAAATTTTCTTGAATTTTTTTTAGAAGGAAAGGAAGTCGAATTACGAGGTATTGCAGGGAAGCCGGGAAAGATAGTAAGCTCTAATGTTATGACAAAGCTTCTAAAGAAATAACAACAAGGTGTATTTGCACAATTATGCTCACTAGAAGCTCCAACATCAAAATCGTCTATTTTTGCAGATCTCCAAAAAGTCTTGGACAATCATTCCAAGGTGTTTGAAACTCCCAAAGGACTCCCACCTATTCGTGATCATGATCATGCTATTCATTTGATTCCAGGAAGTGTTCCTCCAAACATCAGACCTTATAGATATCCTTACGTCCAAAAGAGCGAAATTGAACGTATGATTGCAGAAATGTTAGAGGCGGGTATAATTCAACCTAGTCAAAGTTCTTTCTCTGCTCATGTAGTATTGGTACACAAGAAGGATGGATCATGGCGAATGTGTCTGGATTATAGGGAGCTCAATAAGCTCACCATTAAAGATAAATTTCCCATTCTTGTGATTGATTAATTATTGGATGAATTACATGGAGCAATTTATTTTACCAAGTTGGATCTTTGTTTAGGATATCATCAAATTAGAATGAAGACTGAAGATATTCCAAAACAGCATTTCGAACTCATGAGGGTCATTATGAATTTTTGGTCATGCCTTTTGGCCTTACCAATGCACCTTCTACATTTCAAGGGTTGATGAATTCCATTTTCAAACCCTTCCTTAGAAAATTTGTGCTAGTATTTTTTGATGATATACTAATCTACGGCAGGTCTTGGAAGGATCATGTTCAACATGTTGACAGGGTGCTCAAACTATTGCAGGAGAAACAATTATATGCAAAAACATCCAAATGTTTCTTTGGAGTACAAGAGGTGGAATATCTGGGTCATATTATATCTCACGAGGGTGTTAAAGTAGACCCTAACAAAATTAAAGCGATTAAGGAATGGAAAGTCCCCACAACCATAAAGCAGTTGCGAGGATTTCTCAGGTTAACAGGGTATTATCGCAAGTTTGTTAAGAATTATGGGAGAATAGCAGCACCTCTAACAACATTATTGAAGAAAGATGCATTTTCATGGACTCCTGAAGCAACTAAGGCCTTTGAACATCTTAAAGGGGCAATGTGCCTAGCACCGGTCTTAGCTACGCCAGACTTCACAAAAACCTTTATTGTGGAATGTGATGCCTCAGGAAATGGAATTGGTGTTGTTTTAATGCAGGAAGGAAGACCCATTGCTTTTGAAAGTCGTCCAATCAAAGGAAAGTATTTACGAAAACCTATTTATGAGAAGGAAATGTTAGCAATACTGCATGCACTAAAGAAGTGGCGAACTTACCTAATGGGAAGACACTTCAAGGTAAAAACTGATCATGATAGTCTTAAACACTTTTTGGAACAAAGACTATCTTCAGAAGAGCAGCAAAAATGGGTCACAAAGATGTTGGGCTATGACTTTGAAATAATATACAAAAAAGGAAAGCTTAATGTTGTTGCAGATGCACTCTCAAGAAAGAATGAAGAGGTGGAAGCATTGCTTTGTGCCATTTCTATTATCCAACCAGATTGGATAACAGAAGCAAGAGATGAATGGAAGAAGGAAAAAGATGTATGGACACTCATTCAAAAGTTGCAGCAAGATCCTAGTACATCTGATACATTTAGTTGGAAAAATGATTCCTTATGGTACAAAGACCGCTTATATCTTTGTAAGAATTCCCAACTAAAACAAAATATTCTTTTGGAATTGCACACTTCTCCTTTAGGAGGACACTCGGGATTTTTAAAAACTTACCACAGGGTGAAGAAAGAATTTTTTTGGGATGGACTTAAATCTGATATTCAAAAGTTTGAGGCGAAATTTTTGGTTTGCCAGCAGAATAAAGTTGAGACAATTAAGACCTCAGCTCTTCTACAACCTTTATCCATTCCAGGTCAACGTTGGGAGGAGATTTCAATGGATTTTATCATAGGTTTACCTAAGTCCGTAGGAAAGAGTGTCATCATGGTGGTAGTCGATAGACTTACCAAGTATGCACACTTTTGTGCATTATCTCATCCATTTAAAGCAAGTATAGTTGCTACTACATTTATGGACACAATTCAAAAGCTACATGGAAACCCAAGGGTTATTGTGAGCAACAAAGATCCCATTTTTATTGGAAATTTTTGGACGGAGTTATTTTCTTGTTTGGGTACTCAATTAGCTCATAGCTCATCTTATCATCCTCAATCTGATGGTCAAACTGAGATATTAAATAAATGTTTGGAAGGATATCTTCGTTGTTTTGTATCTGATAAACAAACACAATGGGTCAAGTGGTTACCTCTTGCTGAATGGTGGTATAACACTTCCTTCCATACTGCAGCAAAAATGACCCCATTTATGGCACTATATGGATATCATCCACCATCCATCACATCATCTTTAAGGGAAAATTCGAAGGTTCAAGCAGTGGAAGATCACATCGAGCATCAGCAAGAAGTTCTCCAACTCTTAAAGGATAACCTGAATTTGGCACAAAATCGAATGAAACAACAGGCAGATCAACATCGTATCGAGAGAAGTTTTGATGTAGGAGATTGGGTATTTTTACGGCTACAACCATACAAACAAATGTCCCTCAAGCAAGCAAAGAAGGATAATAAATTATCGCCAAAGTACTATGGTCCTTACAAAGTGTTGCAAAAGATTGGTACTATGGCATACAAATTGGAGCTTCCTGCTTCTTCGCGAGTACATCCAGTTTTCCATGTTTCATGCTTAAAGAAGGTTATAGGTAAAAATCTTCCAGTTCAAACAATATTGCCAGAACTTGATGAGGAAGGAAAAATAATATTGGAACCTGAAGTGGTCATGGAAACAAGAACTCGATAGCTACGGAATCAATCAATTTCAGAGTATCTCATCAAGTGGAAGAACTTACCCACTGAAGATTCTACATGGGAGGATGAGAATTTTATACAGAAGCACCCAGAGCTACTCAAGCATTGAGGACAACACTTTTTTGAAGGAGAGGGGCATGTTAGGTCCCTATATTACTAGTATAGTCCCTTATTATTGTTAGTGTAACCCCTTATTGTTATTATTGTACCCCTGTAACCCCCATATTGTTATTATTGTGCCCTTAAATTATTATTGTTAGGTTGGCTAGGATTACATTGTAGCCCCACTAGGATTACATTGTGGCCCCATGGACTCCTATATATAGAAAGGAGGTTTTTTAATTTGAATCATCCAAGAATTGTTCATTCATGTAATGTATTGGAGGTTGCCCCCTCGAAGTGGCTTATTTCTAAGGCATTGATATCTCTTTTCTTCTATTTTTGGAGTTGGTTTCCCAACATATATTTCTCATTTTTCTTGTAGTAGGGTCCATCTAAAGTATGCAACATGGGTACTCATTGGATGAGGAATCAAATTTTTCATCCAACAAGTGTTCCTTCTTGAAATTTGAGTAAACCCATAAGGAGATAATTTGAAAATACGAGTTAAAAAAGTAGTTATTTCTTTTTTCCCTCAAAATTTGATGATGTAATCTAATATTATTTTATTATTTCCACTATTATTTTATAATTTCCTTAGGAGGCCCATTTTATAAGACCTCAAAATTACCCTTATGAATCTAGGAAAATCCCAGACCAATGATAACAAACATAAACAATAAACCAATGGCTGTACCATGTATTCGAATCCAGGCATAATAAATAACACATGCACATAGTTACCTATAATCCACAACTAATCTTTGTCATTACTTACAATTTTCCAAGCTTCCTATTGCACTACCTTTATTTAATTTTTGTGTCGACAATTATCTCAAAAAAAAAAAATTAAACAAAAATTGGGCCTTCATCCTTGGTCTTGACTTAAATTAAAATAAGCTAGTATCACTACAATTGAAAAAAATACCAACTGTTTTCTAGATTGAATCACTGGAATCCAGAATACCACGATGTTTTTTAACCATTGGACGATATCATTCACAAGTAAAAGAGAAATTGGTCGTGCTACGATATCCACCTTCAACCGTGCATAGTTCTCGGCCTTGTTACATTCCCTCAATTTCCAATACATAACCCACATATGGAGGTCAATTTATCAATTCCCATCACATGATTCATCGATAAGAAAGGTCCTCACTATAATTCTTACAATGATGTCTGTGGATGCCTTCCTGTATCACATTCAACCGATGGCACTAATTGACACCTTTGTGGCTTCGATAGGACATATTATGAGAAATTGCACTGAGTTTTCCCATAAGGAAATCTCACAAATCACATATCCATCTCTTGTTTACAGTAAACACTGATGGAAGAGTATAATTTCAACTAAATATACGTCAAGTCTTTAATCAATTGGTCACTATGTAAAATGAATACACAATCCTACCAATCACCTCTATGTAGTTGAATCTCAACCTACCCTTTTTTCAATTGTGATTAGAAAAAGAAAGTGCATCAACAAATCCAAAAATTAATATTTCAACAACTACACTATCAAACTCATAGGAAGTCTCTTATTATATTAATGTGACTACAATTAAAATTACAACATATTATTGTTTAGATCCATAAAAATAGGATATAACTATAGAATAAATAGAAATCATATGCTAACTAATAGTTAGCTCTCAATCTCTAGATGATTGGAGCTACATTTGGCTAATAATCCATTTATTAAAAAACCACATCACTCAATTAACTAAATTAGGCTTCTAGAAATTACATAGGATAAAATTACATGGAATTAAAAAAAAAAAATATGATGCTCTGTCATATTTTATATAAAGGCATATTAGGCTTGATTCTATCACCTTTCCAATTTTTTCGTTATTGGTATCCAATTGTTTCTCTCTCATTAATAATATGTTTGTATTCGGTGCCTCTATGGTACCTTTAGTTTTGATAGGTAGTAACACATGTTTTTTCCATCCTTCTCAAAATTTTAAATGTTCATCCTACCATAATAACTCACTCTTTTGTCGTACTACCAAGGTTTTCCAAGAAAAACATGGCAACTATCCATATGCACAATACATAGAGAAAGTGTTCTATGTAATGACCAATTTGAAGCTCCACTTGGAATTGTTCATTCACCAAAAATTGTTTTCCATTTTGTAGCAATGAAACTTTCTATTTTGCATATTGTGGCATTTTTTCCAGCTGCAACTTCTCCACCATCTCTGTAGAAACCAAATTATCAATACTTATGTTATCAATAATTAATTTGCAACATTTACCTCATTCCTTGAATGTTGTCCTGAATAGGCTTCTTCTTTACACAAATTCATCTGCATCAGACACTTTCTTCAGTATTATAGCTTCTCCTTCTTCTGGTGGGTTAACACATTCTTCCACTACCTTTGGAGGTCCAGAATCTGGCTCGATTTGTGCTAATTTTATCCCTTTTTGTTTTCCAATTGTTTCTCGATATTCAAATGAATAATTTCCCAACTTTCCACAAGTGAAACATCTCACCTAATCCCTTCATCTACCTCTGCCCCTCGAAGGATTCCTTCTTCCTCTATCATCTCTAGTTTTCTCGGGTTGTGACTGCTAGTTTGAGCTGCTAGCTTCTCCCTTTTGTTTCTTCTCTTTTGTTGTGACACTTCTTGTTCTCGTTTTCTGACCTTTATTTCTCATCAACTTTTCCTCAACCTTCAATGCAACCTGGTATGATTCCTCAATAGATCTCAAGGACATTAAACTTAATTCATCTTGAATATCAAACCTTAACCAATTGATATACCTAGAAACTCTCTCGAGTGTATATTATATGTATCATGATCTAATATTTACTTTGTAAAATTCATCCATATACACTCTAACATTCATCATATTTTTCTTAATATTTTTCTAAAAAAAAATTAATTGATAATATTTGGGAAGAAACTTACTTTTCAATTTAGCATTTATCCTACTCCAACTCTTGAACTTGGCTTTATTCTTCAAGTCCCTTTATTCTTGCACTCCATACCACCATAAAGAAGCTTGTCCTCTCAGCTTTGTAACAACAAATCTGACTTTCTCCAACACCTTTGCATACTCAAAATTATTATCAATGGAATTGATCCAATCTATTAATTATTTTGGATCTAAACTGCCATTGTATGTAGGTACTTCTTCCGTTCACCCAAAACCTAGACCAAAAAATGATTTTAGAAATCTAACTTCAGGGATTCTTCAGTTGCCTCTTCTTCTTGAATTTATTCTTCATTACTCGTATCCCCTATGCAATCATGATGCCTCGTATCCTCCATGGCTTCTATACTTCATCAAAGATTTCTTACATCATCTCTCAATTCCGCATTTGCAACCGGTCAACCTCTTCCTTGACCTCTACCTCTTCCAATTCTTAATGTCATTTCTCAGTAAATGAATCAGTTTCAAAATTCAATAAAATCAATTTCATTTTTCCCTTTCTAGAAAGAAGTTTACTGCTCTTATACCAATAATGGTGTTGTAAATTATCTCCAAAAAATAATAGTATTTAAACAAAAATTGGGCCTTCGTCCTTGGTCTTGACTTATCTTAAAATAATATAGTATCACTGCAATTGAGAAAAATACCAACAGGTTTCTAGGTTGAACCATTGGAATCCATAATACCACGGTGATGTTTAACCATTGGATGATAGCATTCACATGTGAAATATTAGCTATTCGTACTACGTTATCCACCTTCAACTGTGCAGAGTTCCAAGCCTTGTTGCATTCCCTCGATTTACAATGCACATCCCACACGTGGAGGTCAATTTATCAATGCCCATCACACGATTCACAGAGAAGAAGGTTCCTCACTGTATCTTATAAGGATGACTTGGGATTCCTTCTCGTAGCACATCCAACCAATGGCACTCTCGCAGATCACATATCCATCTCTCGTTTACAAAAAACATCGACAAAAGAGTTATATTTCAACTAAATATGTCTCAATTCTTTAATCAATCACTCATTGAAAATAAAAAATACATAGTACTACCAATCACCGCTATGCAGTCGAGTATCAACCTACCCTTTTTTCAATTAGTTAAACATAATGATAATTGTGACTAGAAAAAGAAATAATATTAACAAAGACAAAAAATAATATTTCAACGACAGAACTATCACTCTCATAGGCAATCTCTTCTTATATTAATGTGCCCACAGTGAAAATTACAACATATTATTTTTTAGATCCATAAAAATAAGATCTGAATATAAAATAAATCAAAATAAAATACTAAATAATAGTTAGCTATCAAACTCCAGATGACTGGAGATAAATTTGGCTAATAAGCCATTTATTAAAACACCACATCACTCACTTAATTACCTTAGGCTTCTAGAAATTACATAGGATAAATTACATGGAATAAAAAAAATATGATGCTCCTCCGTCACCTTTCTTGCTTATCCAAGATATTATTCCTTCTCCTTAGTTGATCATGATCAAAGAATGAGCAAAATATGTCAATTGATTCTCAGGTGCATTTTTATCATCGATCTATCTTTTTTCTTCATTTTCCTTCATTTTTCCACTAATTTCCCTAGCATGCAAATTTGTGTCTCTTCACCTTCCTTTTCTCCTATTTTCATTTATTTCCTTAATTAAATGCCAATTGTTTCCTCTTTTCCTTTAACAATTCTTTTTCCAATTTCCATAACCATTATAAGCCACAAGTGATTCCCACTATGATTTTTTTCCCACCATTCAACTTGGAATACATGTCTCATGACCTTGATCTTATATATATTTTTTTTTTACATGGAAAATCAAATAGGGGATGTTACATTACTTCCCTCTCTCTCCACCTCAAACTCCATCACTCTCTCTCCCTCCCTCTCAAGTCTTCTCTCTCTTCCTTCATCTCTCTCTCTCTCTCTCTCTCTCTCTCTCTCTCTCTCTCTCTCTCTCTCATCGTCCTCCAACTATTTCACTATCTCCCTCACTCGCTTATTCCCTCTCCCCCTTCTCTCCATCTCTCCTTATTTATCTTTCTATCTCATCCCCAAACATGAACACTCTCTCTCCATCTCTCCATTGTCACTCCTCTCTCTCTCTATATTTTTTGCTCTATATGTATTTTTTCTTCCCTTCCTATCTTTTCCTCCAACTCCATATCTATCTCCCTCTCTTTTTCCTCCACTCTATCCTCCTCTCCCTCTCTCCATATTTTTGTCCCTCTCTCTCCTCTCTTACCCTTCTCTCCTCTCTCTCCTCTCCTTCTATTATTAAATTTTTAATATATGTATATATATATATATATATATATATATATATATATATATATATATATGCTTGGGAGGACTACATCTTCATCATGTCTAATATATCACCCCGATCAGGGCGGAAAATTGAACTAGTTACTTCACATCAAGGAGTGCCTTAATAGAGCATGCAATCATTGTCTATCCAAGACCCTGTGGACAATATCAGATTTCATAATTTAATATTAATAATAATGTTATTTTTTTAATATTAATATTAGATTTAATAAGGTTTCTACATTACATGATAACAAAAATTAAAATAAAATTTGGAATTTTAATGTGGTAAAAACTTTTTTGGGAGGTAAATTTATGATCCATTCAAATTCAAGGTATATGATACGGTATATTTTGAGCATAGATAGACATACTTACACATTTCCCCCACACTGGGTAGTAGAATGTACCTCTCGGTGCAATAACATAAAAATTTTCTTATGTTGTTCATAACCTAGATCAAGTTGAATTTTACTTTTTAGTAAAATAAGATCATATCAACTTGGTTAAATTATTAATGGATTACATTCTAGATATTTATTTATTCTAAAATATAAATTATGGGATTATGGGATTCATATAAGGATTTCAAAATTTGATCAACCTACATAGCTCGATCGAGCTCAGTTGAGCCCCTAGTTAACCACGTAAAGGGCTCGATAAACCCTCGATCGAGCTATTTGAATTTATAATTTAAGCTCTCGATCGAGCTTATGAGATCCTAAAAACCACAATTTTAGCACCCCTTATGCAAATTTTTCTGCAACACCATTTACCCTAACAGACTTAGGGAAAAAAATTTCCTTAGATGGCGGAGTTGATCATGTTGGATTCATGAAGGAATCCTTTGTCAAATGGCATATGAGTTTGACATTTTTGAATTCATATGACATTTTTCATCTAATTCCTCTTAAACATAATGCTTGAAATTTTTTTGGACAGTTTTAAAGAGCCTGAATAAAAAATCAATAACATAAAATATACACAATGAAAAAATTTCAAAAGATACCACTATATTCGTTTACAAGCCCTTTTCAAAAGGGTACTCTTGGTCTTTCAATTTATTTAAATAGTTGAAAAAAACCTTACGCGAACACATGTGTCTACAAAATGCAATTAAAATATTACTCTTCCAACTTCGAAAAATATATAGATATATATATTTTTTTTCATAAAAATAAAGTAAAATTTTAATGTAAAAAAATAGTTCTCTTTGTGTAGATCATGCTCATATATATATATATATATATATATATATATATATATATATATATATATAATTACACACTTTAGACTAATTTATGCTATGTAAACACACACATACCTCTTAATATGTGAAAAAAATTGCAAGGACAAGTGTTTCATTTAATGGAAAATTGACATATTATATGACACATTTTTTTTTCAAAAAATATCATTAGGACAACAACATAATTCTCCACAAATTGTATTTTTGCTCCAAATCAAATTCACAACTCTTCTATGAATTTTGAGGGCTTCAATTTGATAAAAGAGTAAAATTTTGAAATTTCATTGCCAAATTTGGCCCAAAAGTGTAGCCCATCTTCATGCATTCACCCATACCTCAATATGGTAATTTTTTAATTGAGTAGAAATACAATGAATAGAATCCCGCACATGCTTAACTATAATCTCGAAAACACCAAATACAGTGAAATTTGTAACATTAATATTAATATATTTTTTAATCCCTTGGATGAGAGCTTCGTACCCTACAATGATATTATTACAATTGAACTCTAACCTATGATCAATGAGTATTTTATATACCTTTGGATCGAGTAACAAGAAACCAACACCTACACCTTCCTTTGATCTAGATCCATCAAAATATAGTGATCATTCTTCATTATTATTAGTAGTAGTTTGAACATCAATCAAATTTTTACATGGTGTGACCAATTTAGTACATGATGTGAGTTCATATTGTTGTTTAGAATTCATGAAAGGGGAAATTCCAGTAGTCAAATTTCCAAAAAGATGAATTAATACCAATATTTTCCATAAGAATCATTTTTAGGATTGGTTCATTAGGATTGAGATCGGTACTAGTACATTGCATGTACCATTCTTTGTTGACACTTATTTTATTTGGCTGACCTTTCCGAAGTAGCCATGAATGTGACCAATTAGTAGAAAATTAATAATTCATACATTGCGACCAATCTATGCTAAAAAATAAACCATAGGATTTGGTAATATCAACAACAACAATGCCTATTATCTAATGAATCATATGGCCAGAGGATAATCTAAGCACATCATTTAATTCCCCCACAACCTTAACATTTGTGTGATTTCCCCACATGTCTGAGTGAAATCTCTCAAGGATTATCATTTCTCAGCTTTACTTATCATGAAATGTGGCCTTTGTATACTTCCCCATGGTACACCCTTTGCATGTGTATCTCTACACAATTGTGCCCTTTGGAATCCCTGTACAAATCTGTTACATGATCCTCAAAGCATTGTGGTGAAGATGACCCAAACTCATGTGCCATAACTCACTGATGTCTCGGATCACCACTTTATTTGCTTTATTGTTAAATGTTGCACTATCATCCAAATCAATTTTTTAGAGGTTCTTCACCTGAACCCAAATATTTTTCACCTTTCTCGTGGCTTTGTGATAAAGGAATGCCTTTCCCACACTGAAAATCACATCATATCCATGATCTTCCAACATGGAAATAGAAACCAAATTCTTATTTAACCCAGGTACACGCATGCCATATTTTATTATGAAAGTAACTATACCAATCCCTATAGCGTTATACCTCTCGTCATCACCCATCTTGATGTACATTAGGAGATCCATCTCCTCCAGGTTGTTGAAGAATTATTTGTTACAGGTCATGTGGAATAAGGCTCCACTATCCAAGTACCACACATATCCCAACATCGATGACACCATGAATGCAATGAGGGTGAATTCCAACTCAAATTTTGAAGCCAGTACTTCACCTATTGCTTCTCCTGAGGCCTTCTTGTTGTTCTCCTTTTGTGGATAAATTGTGGTTGTTGAAGAATTATTTGTTGCAAATCATGTGGAATAAGGCTCCACTATCCAAGTACCACACATATCCCAACATCGATGACACCATGAATGCGATGAGGGTTAATTCCAACTCAAATTATGAAGCCAATGCTTCACCTATTGCTTCTCCTGAGATCTTCTTGTTGTTCTTCTTTTGTGGATAATTTGTGGCATAGTGTACATGCTCATGACAGTTGAAACATTTCACCTTTGACAAGTCTCGCTTCTTTCCTTCCTTGCCAGTCTCGTATTTGAATTGGGACGCCTTCCCTTTTCCTTTCTTCACCTTGCCAGCCAAGGCACAATTTTCCTCATCATCAGTCTTTGATGAGGACCATTTCTTGTGTTGCACTGAATTTCTTCTTGTGCCAAATCGGACCAAATTCGCTCCCAATCAGGTGGCTTCTCAATCCCATTAATAGAGTCCTGGTAATTATTCTAGCTCTCAGGAAGGCCTAGAAGAGCTATGGTCAGTAAATAATATGTGGAAACAGTGACCCAAACACTTCCAAGATCATCTCGACATTGAGCGAAACTGGTCATGTATTTCTCGATCGTGTTGCCCTTTTCCATTTTTGATCTTCCTGAGATTTTCTTTCAGCGCCATGTTCCTGTTTTCATTTTTATTCTAATACAGATCTATCAAGGCCTTCCACATTTCATATGGAGTCTCCTTCCTATGGAGGCTCGAGAAAATATGGTCTTGAACTCCCTATAATAATATCCTTCTCACTTTCTCAACATTCTTCTTCCATGCATCAAGAAGTTGAGCACCTGCTGCTGCGGGTTTTGAGACATCAACATATATGAAAGCCTCAAGCTATTTTCCTCGAGCACTACCTCCATCCCTTCCTTCCATGCAATATAATTTGAATTTCCCTCAAGTGCATATTCAAGTCTCAATCCATTGAAATACATATTGATCTTCGTTGGATATCGAAGAATAATTCTGGAAATTCGAACCTAGTCAAAACAAAATTTGTTCTTCTCTTCTTATTGTGATTCTTGGCCCTTTGATACCATGTATAAAATCTAACCGCAGGATTCAATTTGATCTTATGATGTACTAAAACAAGATACTGAATGCCTTCTACAATTTTCAGAAACAAAACATGATCACACAATCACATAAACAAGTAAGAGAAATATACAATCAATCACACAACACAAGATGTATCTAGGGAAAGCACACCACCTAAAACCCTGCTATCTGTATATTGTACAAAGTCAAGTATCATGAAGAAATGCAATTCTTTTTCTCACAAGATAACTCCTGCACTCTGCCAACAGTCTCACATTGATCTAGGCAAAATCAGACAAATACTAATTAGTCAATTCTCTACCTCTTCTCAGCCTTCCTTGCTCACACATCTCTTGAGAAATTAAGGCCCTATTAAATTGGAAAATCCCTTGGAGTAATTTTGAAATACTTCCTAGGCCTCCAACTCACTCTATAACCGACCTGTACAATTTTTCTAACTATAAAACAGATACTTATCTTCCCTTTAACCTCTGTCTCAACTGGTTCTTCCTCAAAAATCACATGCAACAACTATTTATAGTGAATTATAAGTTAATTGATTGATCACTAATTGTGAATTAAATCAAATTTAAATCACTGGACCTCTCACTAGATCATCATTGAGTTAAAACTAGTTAAACTTATTTTAACTCAATTTCTTGATTTAGCTAATTACAACTCATGCATAACTGCAACTGGACCCCTTTAAATCATGGAATTACTCTATATGCATCCTCTTTGACCCTCAACATGAATTTACTAAGCTAACTCAGTCATTCTGACTTAGTTAAATAATACAAGTTGTTATGAGATGAAATTACAATTTCTCTTCCAATTTAATGAAGGAAAATTAAATTATAAGCCTCACTTTGGGGTGCCATTTCTTGGTTCCATTTCAACAATCCTTCTCAACAAGAAAGGGATTATCCGCTAGCCTGATCCTGTCTCTATGGAATTTAAATTTCTTCTTTCCAATGCCTTCCTCATGATGTCTAAATCCTATTCCTCCATGGGAATGTACTCTAATGACATAATCCTCCTCTCAACACCAACTCTGAGATGATGTTACCGAATATCAATATTCTTGGACCTGTCATAGAATACTAGAAGAACCAAGAGTTTGATGCAACTTTTGTTTTCACAATGTATCACTGTCGGATCCATATGTTGAACAAACAAACCAACAAGTATATTCCTCATCCAGATGGCCTCGCATGCATCTTGTTTGGCTTCCATGTACTCCACTTCTGCTAAACTGAGCGCAATTGATCTCTATTTCCTGTTGTACCAGGAAAATGTTGTTTATACTATGCTGAAGTTTCTTCCTGATGAGCTCTTCCGGTCGGATGGATTCCCTGCCCAATCTGCATTAATGAAGCCTTGAAGATTCACTCCCTCTATCCGTTTGTACCATAATCCATACTCTGTAATTCAAATGATATATCTCAACACATGCTTCCCTGACTTCCAAAATATCTTGGTCGGATTAACCATAGCTTGGCTCAGTTGGTTAACTGCGTAGAATATGTCGAATTGTGTGTTCACCAAATACATGAGGGAACCCACCAGTTGCATGTAAACAGTAGCATCCACTACTTCACCAAAAGTAGCATCCTCCTTCCTATATTTTCCTGCAAGAGGAGTCTCCATGTTTTTGTTTCCCTCCATGTGTGACTTTCTCAGAATATCCTTGGCATACTTTCCCTAAGATACAAATAGCTCTCCATATCTTTTCCATATTTCCAATCCAAGGAAATAGTGCAAAAGAACCATGTTCTTCATATCAAATTCTCTTGCAATATCATATTTGCAATATTTTATGAGTTTCTCATCACCTGTTAGTATCAGATCATCAACATAAAGTATAATAATCAAAATCTTATCATAAAATAGAATATGATATAGGTTTGCATCCACTTCACTATTAGTGAAGCCCAACCCAGTGAAATAGTTATCAATCATGGTGTACCAAGCATGAGTTGCTTGCTTCAGCCCATACAATTCCCTCTTGAGTCTACACACATGTGAATCCCTGTCCAACGTCTCAAAAAATTATAGCTACTCAATGCACACTTCTTCCTCAATAAATCAAATGATAAAGGTTGCCTTTACACCCATATGATGTATCTTCCATCCCATCTGTGCTGAGAGTGCAAGGATGGATCTAATAGAAGAGTACATTGCGACTAGTGAAAAGGTCTCATCATAGTCAATACCCTCCACCTGAGAGAACCCTTTGGCCACAAATCTATCCTTTTCTTTCTCCACACTCCCATATTCTACCTGCTTCACCTTGTAGACCCATATGGATCCAACCACTGACTTCCCCACTGGTCTTGGGACAACTTCCCATGCATTATTCTTGATAATGGAGTCATACTCCTCAAACATGACATCAACCCAAAATAGATGTTGCAATGCTTCCTCAAAAGACGATGGTTCTATATCAATGCCTTCGCTCATAAGAGCTATGTATTCAGTGTACCGTTCTGGGGACCTTCTCTTCCTATGCTATAATGTGGGTGCTCACACATTATCTCCCACATATAGCAATAATATTTTAGAATCTCTGGTGCACTTCCTTCCATGTCTGGTGGATGGCTCTGCATGAGTGGTTTCTACCACTGTTTGTTCCTCTGCTTGTGGTTGCTTCACATCCTGAGGTTAATCCTTTAGAGTTAAGAGCTCCTCAACTCCATGCAACTCAAGCTCTCTCTCAAGGGAAAATATCATGGTTTTGTATTCATCAAACTTCACATCTCTTATGACCATTGTGATCTGATGTGTTGGAAATTACACTTGATAGTTATGAGGTGTATCATTGTACCCAAAAAATATCCCCAACTCTGTTGTTGGCTCTAGCTTCTTCTTGGCATCTTTGGTCACATGGAAATAGACATATAAGCCAAAAAATTTAAAATATGAAACATCTGGTTTCTTACCTGGAAAATCCTCCTTTGGTGTACTCATCCCAAGTATCTAATGAGGAATTTTGTTCTGCACAAATGTTGTTTTATTACACGATTTCGCCCACAAATGAAATGTAGGCCCTGATCATGCAACATAGATTGTGTTTCTCCCACAATAGTTCAGTTCTTTCTCTCTGGAACCCCATTTTTTTCTGGTTCATGAGGTGAAATCAATTCTCTTTGAATTCCTTCTAAGGCACATAATTTATTGAATTCATTAGAGATGTATTCTCCACCATTGTTGCTCCTCGGAGCCTTCACCTTCCTCCCTGTATCTTTCTCGATGATTTCCTTGAACTCACAAAACTTGGAGAACGTCTGATCTTTCTTCTGCATGAAGAAAATCCAACACTTTCTTGAAAAATCATTAACAAAAATCACATAATACATGTGATTTATTGTGGAAGATGTTGAGAACGGTCCACACACGTCTTAGTGAACTCTCTCAAAGATTTCCATTGCTCAACTTTCCTTATCATGAAATGTGGCCTTTTTATACTTCCCCAAGGTACACCCTTTGCATGTTTCTCTATGCACAAGTGTACCCTTTGGAAGCCCTATAGAAATCTGTTGCATTATCCTCAAAGCGTTGTGGTCAAGATGACCCAACCTCTTGTGCCATAACTCACCGATGTCTCAGCTCACCACCTTCTTTGCTTTACTACTCAATGTTGCTGCTAATTTAAATTCTTAACACAAGTGTACGAAAAGATATCACTTTAGCTATGTGTGACAAACATCTCTAGGAATGGAAATGGTTTCTTAAATTCTTTATATCTGCAATTGATAGTTATAATAAATGCTACAAAAAACCAGATCTATGCAGTAAAAGCAGTTAAATAGTGAAAATAAATAGTAATTACTCCATGCATCCAACAAACAAGACAATATTTAAAGAATGTTTCATATATATTATTACACCTAGTGAAGGGAACAAATAGGTGTTACTAGTCCCCCTCAATGGGATGGGTTATTGGTTGTCCTCAATGCTTCAGTTCCAGAAGTCTCTCTCTCTCAATGGTGCAAAAACCCATAATGTGTTGAACTCTATGAGAGCTCAAGAAGAAAAATAAAAAAGTAGCAGCAATGAGAATGATCAAAGCCCGACAATGAAAGTGATCAAAGTGAAGAATTAATGGAAAACCCTCCTATTTATAACAAAATATTGAGCTATCCTCGATAATGGCAAATAATAAAATATTATTAACCAAGATCTAGATCTAACCGCTTGGAATATTTTATTATATTTTGTTGGAGGGAAAAGAAATTTAAGTTGGTTAAATACCTTTATTTATAAATAATAAACAAATAAATGATTTATTTATCATTTCAAGAATGTGGTTAAGGAATAATTAACAAATAATGGTTTCTTTAATTATTCCAAGGTGATTTAGTCAAATTTAACAAGGAATAATAGCTAAATAATAATTTAATTAATTATTCCTAGAGAAAAATAAGATAAATAATGATTTATCTAATTATTTCTCATAATGGGGTTAAATATGACCCAGAATATTATTTAAACAATGGTTTAATTAATTATTCCTAGAGGAAAATCAAATAAATAGGATTTGTTTAATTATTCCTCGTGGGGTTTCTTGTTTTAACTAGAAATAACTTAACAAAATATGGTTTATTAAATTATTTCTTATAGTGAAAGCAATTTTACTATGGTAAAATTGGTCTTACATGGTGTACTTCGATCCATGTAATTTTAAAAGGTTAGATGACCAAATTTTGGTGATAACAGTTGTGTAGTCATCCACATCAATTTTGTAGAGGTTCTTCACCCAAACCCAATATTTTTCACCTGTCTCGTGGCTTTGTGACAAAGGAACGCATTTCCTTCACTGAAGATCAAATCATATCCACCATATTCCAACATAGCAACAGAAACCAAATTCTTATTTAAAATAGGTACATGCATGGCATCTTTTAGTATGATGGGTTTACCTGAAACTCTCTGAAAAGTAACTTTACCAATCCCAGTAGTGATATACCTCCCATCATCACCTATCTCAATGTGCATCTGGATATCTTTCTCCTCCAAGTTGTTGAAGAATTCTTTTTTTCTCTAGTCATGTGGAATGAGGCTCCATTATCCAAGTACCACACAGATCACAACATTGATGACACCATGCATGCAATGAGGGTGAAGTCCAAGTAAAATTTTGAAGCCAATGCTTCACCTGTTTCTCCTCTTGAGGCCTTCTTATTGTTCTTCTTTTGTGTATAATTTGTGGCATAGTGTCCATGCTCATGACAGTTTAAAATTTTCACCTTTGAAAAGTTTCGCTTCTTGCATGCCTTTCCTGTTTTGGATTTGGAATGAGATGCCTTCTATTTTCCTTTCTTCACCTTTCCAACCAAGGCACAATTTTCCTCATCATCAGTCTTTGACGAAGATCCATCTCTAGTGCTCTTTTGAGTTTATTCTTGTGCCAAATCGGACCAAAGTCGCTCCCAATATGGCAGCTTCTCCCTCCCATTAATAGAGTCCTAGTAGCTATGCTAGCTCTTGGGAAGGCCTAGAAGAGCTACGCTCACCAAATCATTCATGGAAACAGTGACCCCAACACTTACAAGCTCATCTTGACATTGAGTGAACTTAGTCATGTATTTCTGGATCGTGTTACCCTTTTCCATTTTGATCTTCCTAAGCTTTTATTTCAGCACCAACTTCCTGTGGTCGTTTTTATTCTGATACAAATATATCAAGGCCTTCCTCATTGCATATGAAGTCTCCTTCCCATGGAGGCTCGAGACAATATGGTCTAGAAATCCCTCTAATAATATCCTTCTCGGTTTTGCAACATTCTTCTTCCATGCATCAAAAATTTGAGCATTTGCTGCTGCGGGTTGTGACAAATCAGAATCTATGAAAGCCTTCGTTCCATTGTCCTCAAACACTACCTCCATCATGTCCTTACATAAAATATAATTCACAATTCCCTCGAGTGCATATTCGAGTCTCAAGCCATTGAAAGTCATCTTGATCTTCTACTGGATACCGAAGAATAATTCTGCAAATTCGAACCTGATAAAAATAAAAAAAATTATTCTCTTCTTATTGTGATTCCTAGCGCTCTGATACCATGTATAAAATATAACCATGAGATTCAATGAAATCTTATTATGTACTAAAACAAGATATTGAATCCCTTCTACAATTTGTAGAAACAAAACACGATCATACAATCACATAAACAATTAAGAGAAAGAGACAATCAATCGCACAACACAAGATGTATCTGGGGAAAGAACGATGCCTGAAACCCTTCTATCTGTATATTGTATAAATTCAAGGATCATGAAACAATGCAATGCTTTCTCTCACAAGAGAACCCTTGCACTCTGTTAACTGTCTCACACTGATCTAGGAAAAATCGGACAAATACTTAGCCAATTCTCTGCCTTTGCTCAACCTGCCTTTCTCACGCATTCCTTGAGAAATTAAGGCCCTATTAAATAGGAAAATCCCTTGGAAAAACTGCGTAATCCTTCCTAGGCCTTTCAACTGACTCTATAACTGACCTGTACAATTTTTCTAATTATACAACTGATATTTATGTTCCCTTTCACCTCTGTATAAGGTCTTCTTCAGAATTGACATCCAAGAACTATTTATAGAGAATTATCAGTTAATTGATAGATCACTAATTGTGAATTAAATCATATTTAATTCAGTGGACCTCTCACTAGCTCATCACTAAGTTAGAACTAGTTAAATTGATTTAAACTCAATTTCTTGAGTTAACTAATTACAACTCATGCATAATTGCAACTGGACCCCGTTAAATCATGGAATCACTCTACATGCATCCTCTTTGACCCTCAACTCGAATTTCCTAAGCTAACTCAGTCATTCTTACTTAGTTAACTAATACAAGCTGTTATGAGATGAAGTTACAATTTCTCTTCCAATTTAATTAAGGTAAAATTAAATTAGAAGCCCCTCTTTCGGGTGCCATTTAAACACTCCCTCTCAACAAGAAATGGATTATCTGCTACCCTAATCGTGTCTTTATAGAATTCGAATTTGATTCTTTCCAATGCCTTCATCAATATGTCTACATCTTTCTCCTCTATGGGAATTTACTCTAATGACATAATCCTCCTCTGAACATAATCTCTGAGATGGCGATACTAGATAAATATTCTTGGACCTATCATGGAATACTAGATTATGTCCTGTGGTATTTTCCTATCTACAAAATTATTATACCACTTCTCTCCTTATGTGGGTAAATGTGTGGCTTCAAATACAAAATAGTCGTTTACCGAATCTCCTCATCTCTTACTTTCACAATTTTTTGACTACAAGTCTGCTCTAAAACCATAGCAACCTCAACATTATTCCCTCAAAAATCCTGAATAAACTCCCACTAGATGAATTCTTTAAAAGGGTATAAGTATTCCTCGTAGGCCTCTGCTATCTCACTACCATAAGGTTATATTCTCACAACCGAAGCCATTAAGCAAGAAAAAAGTTTTCCATAATTTAGTCACAAAGAAATGGCATAACGTTTGGCATATTTTTAATAAGGTGAAGCTTGACAGAGTAAAAAACCATAGAACTCTATGAAACAACCAAAGTGAGGTTGCGAATAGGGGTAAATAATCGTTGATTGGACAATTAGGTTTTGGCATCAATAGGATGAAATGACACCATGGGTTGAGTATTGATAGTACCAGAGTATTGTAATGGATATTCTGCAACATAAGGGTGAAATCTACCCTCGGTATTTTTCACTTGTAACCCTAGGCCAAATGTTGAATTCATAATGTGCCACTACAAATGACGTTGCCATGTAATCATGGAGGCTAATCAAACATTGAATACAAATACTTTTGCATATGAATGCACCATAAATGATATGAATGTGAGCTATTATATTGTATAACATAAGAATCAATGCAATTAAAACATTGTAACCCAATAAACCAAATTCAAATTGCATGAGATATACAAAGGTTTAATTCTTTGTTTAAAAAAGATCCAATCATATAAAATGAAATTCACACCAAAACATATGATATGCCATATAATAAAAACCTTATTCAAAGTGTTACAATCTTCTTATCAGGTCAATTTCCAATGGTGTTAAAATTATAAAACAGTAATTTCGATATACTTAAAATTATAAAACAGTAATTTCGATATACTATGAAGGTAATGAAAAAAAAAATGCATCCAATATTTCAAGGGAAAAACACCAATTCATATATTGCTCATGATGACCATTGGAATTGCAATAATATACATTAACTTGTTGAAGATAATCGTTATAAAATAAGCTAAAGAGCCAATGTAAATAAACTTGTTACAAACTCCTTTCAAGCATCAATCACATATTCGTAAAAGCATGAAGACCTTTATCATAAATAAGCTAAAGTGTCAATGAAATAAACTTGTTACAAACTTGTTTCAAGGCTCGATAAGATAGTCAAAAAAGCATGAAGACCTTTGCCATTCGTCGAAAAATCAATAACCTAAAAGAAGGAAATATTGATGTTGAAAATAAATAATGCAATCGAATAACTTAGGAAAGCAATAAAAGAAAGGTGGGGATTTTCATGTAGAAAAAAATGAAGGGGAGTTGTTGGGCAACAAATAATGTCATCATAACCATTTTGAAGTACTGCGTGAGTTACAAAATTGTAAAGTTGCGGTTCTATTAAGCCCCAACCTTGTAGAAATATAAAAATTATTAAATATAAATATGTTAGGCCCTCACATTAAGGAATATAGAGATTTATGGGAAACATATGTGGAAGAAACCCTTCGAAAATAAATTCTTTAATATGTTATTAGCTATGAAGAGTGTAATAAATATTTTTATTGCAACTTTAAGATGTGAGAAAGGGAAAACATGACCACTCAATCCTTTGAATAATTTATAATTAAAATTATTTACGGTTGATTAATTATACAAATTATATGAAGATTGTCTACTCCTTTTAAATTATTATTAGAAAACAAATGTGAAACCTAGTTTAATAAAGGAGTGTTATTAGAAACCACTATTTCCAATTTAACCAAGGATACATGTTGACAGTGTTGGATTTGCCAAAATTTATGTGATCTCCCTAATATGAAGTCCCAACTAGACCACATCGTTTGGAGTAGGAGTCCTAGTGGTGGGGTGTTAATGATCTACCTTGGTTTGCAAACTGTATAGAGTTGTGCACGATGTATTTGGTTATAACAAGCGTGTGACCCTACGGAGAGTCAAGTGAAACATATGACAGTTTCAACACACAAAGGGAAAGGAAAGTGCACCCCTTGGAAGCCTGTAATAGTATGCAACTTAGAAGGAACACATGAGTGGAAAGACATCACGCAGAACAACAAGCGGAATAGTCCACAAGTTAAGGTGACGGATTAACACATCAACACGCATCCAACAAGATAAATACAAATGCAAACGAAATAGTTCATAATAATATGCATAAGTTAAATAATGTACATCACAAATACAATAATCTTAATCCTACTATATTCACAATATATGCATGAAAGCGTGTTGGCTCTGAATTTTATTAAAAGTGATAGCTCCAATCATACATACAACATTAGACAAGCCACTAGCCCCAATAGTGGAATGTGAAGTATACAACACCTACTCCTCCAAATAATTATACCCCCCCTATGCTACGAAGAAGCCAAGGCTCACATAAAACTCCCAAGCTCTCTTTGAGCGTAAGCCTAGCCAAAAGCTTGGCTCCCAAAATCCTATTACAAGATTTATGAGGATATATTCATAACAAATTGGGGTGACTCTTAGAATGCTCCATTTGTGACCCTTGGACTCCCCTCGTGACTCTTCAACTTATTACATATGACCCTTCACATTCCATCAAGGACACTTGCAATATCACTTTTATAATAATCACAAATAATATTATATTCTCCACTTGTACCCATATAAGACAAAATAGGGTAGAGACAACTTGACAACCTAACAAGACAAAACACTATGATGCTGGAGTTGAGGTGAAATCAAGCCAATAAACTTTGACTTGGTGTCTCTTAGTCACATTTTGGTACCAAGACTGGTACTGCTCGATGGTCTCCGCAAACTGCGAGATAGTGTCAGGCTAGAAGTGGGATCTTGCCTCCATAGCATACAGGTACAATGTTTTGGAACCGGTTTTGGCCTCTTCCTGAATTAGGAGAAAAATTGTTTTGATTTGAATCGAGACACCGATGTAGGTCTGCATGTTCTATCTATTCAACTCCAAATCCTCCCGGGTGTTCATCTTCTCTAGTTGCTCGAAGTACTGGTCTATATCCTATTGGACTTGCAGTTTTCGTTTGATCTTGGTAAGAGCACCAACTGATGGGATCCGGTGGGTTCTCACCATGAAGTCAAAACTGCTATATATATGTACATATCATGCCTAAAGTTTTTCCATGAATGAGGTGATTTGATTGTTGTTCTCGATCAACATCCAAACTCTTTCCTTCTCTAGCTCCACCTGCAACTTCATCTTCTTCATTAGTGTAAGTGGTGTCGGCTTGTATCGCATTTTCCACTCCTTCACATCAGTGATTGCATCTTATACATTCTTAATAATCTTGAAAAATCTTTGCTTTACCATTGCAAGTCATGTAAACATACAATTTCCTTATGTATGTTCAAAAACTACTCACAAAGGTCTCATATAATGTCTCCAAGTGTGGATAATTCAACGAGTATCACTGCTCTCTTCTCCTCCACATAGACCAGTGTGGACAATGCATTATGCGATGCTACATGGAGATTCTCATTCTCTTGTTGGTATTCCTGTATATTATGTGCTAATTTGTTATTCTTGCTCGACAAATACTGAGTGTTATATATCACCGCACCTATGAAGGCCAAGTTGGCATCGACAATGGCATTTGGATTCTTGCTAGTGTCTGCCAATATCACCCTTTCTCTCATGAATGTAGGTGATGCATGATCATCTGAGAAATTATTTCTTTTCGCTTGTACAATATTCTTCGAGAGTCCATCAAATTACAGATTGTAGACATCCATCACCGGATCATCATCAAGGGGAATTATTTCCCCTTCCTCGCTTGGGGCTAGCTCTATGGCTGGAGGTGGTGTAATCTAAATGGTGACATGTGGTGTGTCAAGCATCAAGCCCACATATTCACCTTGCGGCTCCGGTACCAACTCCATTTCCGCCACTTCAAGCAACTACTCAATCTCTTGAGCAAGCTCTTGATCCTTTATTTTTTCACTCACTCTTGATGTTGGTTGATCATGCACCTCCTCCTAAACCTATATGTGTGCCATATCTTCTTCTGTGGCACCTTTCCTTCCTTCTTCTTCATGCTTCTACTTCTCTTCCTTCTCTCTTCTTCTTAACTCTCACTCTTCCCTTAACTATTATTATGCTTTATGCACTCTTAGTTATGCTTCCTCCAAGCTTTGCTTCTCTCTCTTTCTCCAGTCTTCTCTTTGCTTCCTTTGCCTCCTCTTTACTTCTATTGCCAAAATTTCTTGCTAAATGATAGGTTATGCTTGCATATTCCTTCTTTGTTCCTCCTTTACACTTTCAACAATCTTCCTTGTTCCCTTATCCTATATCTGGTTGTTGTCTTATGTTGTTGTCTCTTCTAGAACTGTTTCATTTGAGGGACAACTTGAGAATTCCCAGCTATACTGATCGACTCACGGGGTCTGGAGAAGTTATACCATGGTTCCTCCTCTAGCCACTGGTATTCCCCACTAACCCAGTCATAGTATCTTTGAGCATAATGGTCCTTGAAAATTCCCCTCGGATCATACAGGCTGAAGTCTTTTGTACCGAATTCAAACTTCACTATGGCTTTCAATTCAATATCTGCAACTTTGAGATTATTAATTTCATACAATCTGATCTACAAACGAATATTGGGCCATGGTGCCTTCTTCGTCCTACACAGTGCTATTGAAAAACCTGTCGTGATGTGGTAAGATAATTCTTGCATGACAAGTTTGTTAGTGGCATATCTTGGCAAAAGATGTTGCAACTTCTTCCCAACGAACACTCTAATCAATGTTCCATCTAGTAAGGAAAACCAATATGCAATATCTGATATCGCCTCCATCACTCTTCTTGACATTGTTAGGAAAACAAATCCCTTCTTGCATACAAAAGCGATCTCCCTATATTTCCAAAAACAACTAGTAACAAACATCAAAATAATCGCTACTTTTCCTTAGATTATCACTAAAACATGAAACATGTAGTATGAGAAGGATAACTTACCTATTAATGAAGTTCTTGTAGTATTCCTTTCAGTGCTTTCCACAACCAACTTTTTCTCAATGCCTTAGAGGCTTCCCAAATTCTTTCCACAACTTCTCCATGATGCTCCAAAAGAGATCTGCATAGGCAAAAACATTCAAAGGGATCAAAGCATATCGCATATGAAATCAAAGGTAAATGAAATACTTATTTTAATACAACGTAGAATTGAATCAATAATCATTCATAAACCATGTGAGTGATCAAGTAATCTCGCAAATAACATCAACATAGACAGAATTAGGAAATTACAATAACTTTATATTAAATTGAAAGGAAAAAAAGCTTACAACCTAGTTGCCTTGATGTCACACACCTCTTCCAATGGTCTCCTTTCTGTCCCTTGATGACAAACTCTTCAGACCTTAAACTAGTAGTATAAGTTTAAAAATCAAAGACTTTCCATTCCTCCAGTCCTATGCTCAATTTATAAGCAAGAGGAGGAGGTTTCTAGTTCCTCTTCTCAAGGGATATGATGCCTAAAAGGAGGAGATTAGTTCCATGATCCAAGGGATGAGGAAAATATATGTAGTGGTTCGAGGTTTCTAGCTTGGATAAGATTCCTCCACCAAATATTGTATAATTTAATTTTTTCTTTTTACTTTCTTGAACAGAACTGTGCAGTATATAGTTGAAGACAGTGTGCAGATCTGTGCACTTTATAGTGGAAGAAACTGCACATGTGCAGGAAATGCACAGGAAAATTGCGCAGATGCTAAAAAATGGTTTTACAACAATGCAAGCCAAAATTACTTTTGTCCCTGGTATTTTTTTATTTCAATATTCATACGGGATTCACTTGAGACACTCATCGGATGGTGAGAGATTCGAATCGACAGTCATGGTGACAAAATTTAATGTAAAATATTTCCCCCTAAAGTGAAAAGCCAAAAATATGTTTGATGACTGAAACACTTTATCACGTCAAAGGTTCGAATCAAAAACCAATTATTTGAAGACCTAAAACAAATAATCAAGGATTACCATATCATGGTTTCATATAAATAACACTGATGTAGGAATTCCCATACTCAGAGTACAAGTATATCAAAGAATGAGTATGGAAATACATATGAAGATCCATGTCAATAGAATACACGGTATGGATGCAGCCATAAATGGATCTATGTTTACAATCGTGAATGTTTAATAACTCCATGCAACTCAGATGGATGAAACTAGATCTAGGGTCTTGATCTTCATGTCTTGACGTACAAATATAACCATGTGAGTAAATGTCTTGAATTTGAACACGGTAGAAACCACCTAATTACCGATCAATGATGTAAATTGTAAACAGTTGTGAGAGAAACCACCAATAATGACAATGGATATCAAGGAACTCCAATACAATCTATGAAGTGTGATTAAATGTTTTGAATTCAAACACTCATAGAATCATTCAATCAAAGGCCAATGATGAGAACATATCGTCGAAAGCGAGAAACCTACCATTGAGGCATGCAGACTCCAAGGCACTGAAAGGGTTTTTCTAAGTAAAATTCCTGAATAATAAGCTGGCATCGGCAGTAAGAGACCTGTCGCAGGAGGGCCTTCATGTATCCCCCATCAATGATGCAATATTCATCATATAAAACAACATTTAGTCCTTCACAATGCATTCACAAAGTAAATATAAAAAGAACCATAATCCTGTCCAAATAATTCATATAAATAAATAACTTAAAGATACATAAGAAATACGCATAAATTCCTTCAAATCCTTCTTTTATTAATTAGTATCCTTCAGTTACAACCCTTCTCGCCCTGCGCACTCATTTACAGGGGTCTGCACACACAGCTACAGACTTTCTAAGGCCTTCGCGCACACGGCCATAGAGCCTTCCTTTTACCCAAAATATAGAAATATAGAAATAATTACAGACTCATTTCATGCTCATCATTACTAATTATGCTTCCATTTCATTTATTCTATGACTTGACTCCCTAAGACATCAGCTTATATAGCATTATTTCTTACAATACCATGGTCTAAAAACCATGGGCAGAGCTCAAAATATCCAAAAAAAACCCAATACCTTTACAAAAAGAGGGGCTTTGACCCGCCCCAAATCCCTTAAGACTCCTACAACTCTGCGTGAAGCTCTTTAAACTACACACAATTTTATTCTTTCTGCTAGATTGCACACTCCATTTCCTCAAAAATTGGAGTCTCTTATTCAAAACAAAACCAAGTTGGGTCCTTCCCAACAGGCCCCCAACACTCACATGTGGCTCGTCCTGAGTCACTTAACTCGTGCAACTATAATTCCTTCGTAACTCCCTGATGAAAATCGCGCAGCGCCTGGATGGGCAATGCAACGAGATTTAAATTAATGTTTCAACAGTGCTGTGTGCACTTGCGATCTTCTGCGTTATCAAAATTTAATGCCCCTCTAGGCACCTACAGATGATGAAACTCTGTTGTTAGTTCCATTTTATGTATTGGTTGCACTGTTTTCTTTGGTGAGGTCGCACTCGCTTAAGCCACACTCACTTGAGTCATGCTTTCTTCTGTCACCCTCTCTTGGAACATTAAATCATTGAGGCCTTGTTGGAACTCCGCCAATACGAACTTGTACTGGTCTTCTATGTGACCCCAACTTTCCTCAGTGGCATTCCATACTTTGTCACCAATATCTTGGAGGTACCCTTTAGTAAGGACCATCAGCTCTGCTCCTATTGATCGATCAGACTTGTACTACTTGCACATTCCTCCCACGGTAGGTGTTTGTCACTTCTTGATAATAAATTTGGGGTTTATTATCATTGTTGTACCGTCGAGGGGATCCTAGCCACCCTAATCAACCCCCGCAGTTTCTTTTTCATCATGCCCAATCTCTAGTTCTACTTCCTTCTCGGTTCCTTTCTCTATTTCTTTCGCAGTTTATTTTTCTGTGTCCTTTCCTATCCCTACCACTTTCTTCATAGTGGTAGCCTTCCTTTGGTTCTTTCCTATTCTTTGTCTGGGGGATTCAACCAATGACTCGTCTATTTGCATAGAATCTGCTCAAGATCATCCTTTGTAAACAAATATGGAAGTGGGTACCATTCCTCTTCATCATCCATGCATGCATGAATGTACATGCGATGAAAATATTCTTTGAACTATGCAATCACGTGATATTCTTCAAACAAAATAGGTGATAGCCTTGGCTTCTATCTCACCACCATGCATAAATCCATCTCGAATAAGACCCAAAATTACTTGTTCTATGTCGCCCAAGTCGGCTCCTTAGAAAACCATAGTGAAGTGTACCTCGCAAACGTCTAGATCCGCATTCATGAATTGTGACTCCTTGCACTCTCTCCATGCCATCAAATCTATCAAGAAGAATAACCACATGTATTGGAATTTCTTTCCATCCTCCTGGGCCTCTCGAAAATCATCCAAAAAATCCTTACATAAATAACCAACCCAGTTATATTGGACTCCTTTGCTACACTTCACAACCAAAGACACAACTGGTGTCTAAACCTCTTCTGCTCGACACTCTCACATAATATTTCTAGCCAAAATGTATGCGTTGAAGCACACATACTGATCAGTGATTGAGTTGATAGCGTATCCTCGAAATTTATTTATCAGGTTATATTTCTCCTTCATCTTATCAACAAGCCCCTTATCCTGATTTTTCCTACAAATTCATCGGCGGGGTTCAATCCTTGACATGGAAGCGTGGTTATGCATTGGATCAGCATATCGTCAATGGGAATTATCTCACCCAACCGAAGACACATGCCATGCACTAAAGCCAACAACTAGTGCACACAAATGGTGTTGATATTTTTGCGCCCGAAATGTGGAACATAAATCATATTCAGCAGCCCGACTTGTTGAATTCCTAGCTGAAACCTAAGGGCCTCGAACCTTGTCACTGCGTTTTCTTGGCTCATAGACTAGGTGAAAATATTTGCTAGGTTTTGAATTAGGTATAATTTATGTAAGTAATTAAAATACCGAGTCCTCCATGTGCAATTGTGGCACCTTCACCCAACAATTATCTATCAAGGCAGGACCTACGGTAGCAATGGTGTAAAATTTTTAGACGGTAGTGTCAGGTTCCTTTGTTTCTTTGGTAGTTGATTTCCTTGGAGGCTTATATGGTGGCAACCTGGAAATGGGTTCCACACCTTCTGCGTCAATACCTTCTAGCCCACTGGCCATAACTTCTTCTTTGGATTCTTGAACCTCCATTGGATTTTTCTGCTTATCCAACCTATCCTTGGTTCATTGTTCCTTAGTGATCTTATTTCTTGGTGATTGTCTTACAACGGGCTTCTTCGACTCCTTCATGCGCTTCTCACATATAGAAGACTTCTTCACAGGTGACCTTGGCAACGCATCACATTAGCTGATTTGTGTAGAATGCATCATGTATCCTAGCCCTCTTCTAAAATTTTGTTGACTCCCTCAAAATTCTTTCCGACATGCTTGGTCGCTCAACTCTTACGTAGGTAGAAAATTCAAAAATATACTTCTCGGTTAGACCAATTGTTTTAATGTGGAGTGTAATGAAATATTTATAACCAATTTTAATTTATAACTCCATGATCCTCTTGATTCATTTTGTCTAACTCCATGATCCTCTTTAGATTCATTTCATTAATGCATATTTGGCAGCATATTTGCCCATCTATGCTCATTAAATGTGTTTTCCTTGCTTCTTTTAACAGAAAATTTCCTGTCAAATCCGTTTTTACACCTCCGACGGTCATATTTTTTGTGTACTTCGACGGACCTTGCTTCATGTCACAGTCATTCCTCCCTCATCTCAGTTTCTTCGAACTCCACCATCTTCCTCAAAATCGTGTAGTACTTCCACCTTTTCGAAGCCCTTCTATCACAATAGAACCATTTGTTGGCTTGAGGGGGTCTAGACCCAGATTCAGAATAGTATTATGACAAACAAAACCCTCTATTATCGGCCCTTTCAACAACGATTTGTTGCGCAAACTGCAGTCTCCCTCGAGGCAATATTGGGGAATGATAGAACTAGGTTTCTGCTTCCAGAGGGACTATGGAGTGTGGCTTTAAGGCTTATCTCTACTTAGGGCTCAATCTGAGATTCATTGAATCATTAACTTGCTATGAAAAAATTTATGCAATTACTCACTTAATCACCTTGTGCACTGTGCATTTCTATTCTAACATGCAGTATTCATCATATGAAAGAACATTTAAGCCTTCGCGATGCATTCACAGAGTAAATATACAAAGAACCCTAATCCAGCACAGATAATTCATATAAACAGATAACTTAAAGATACATAAGAAATACATTGAACTTCCTTCAAATCCTTCTTTTATTAATGAATATCCTTTAGTTACAACTCTTTTCTACCTGCGCACTCATTTGCAGGGGTCTGCGCACACAACTATAGAATTTCTAAGGCCTCCACCCACACAGTTGTGGAACCTTCCTTTTACCCAAAAAACATAAATATAAAAATAATTACAGACTCATTTCATACTCATCATTCTTAATTATTCTTCCATTTCATCTATTCTATGACTTGACTCCCTAAGACATCTGCTTATATAGCATTCGTTCTTACAATACCATGGTCCGAAAACCATGGGCGGACCTAATCCCTTTACAAAAAGAGGGGCTTATTTGACCCGCCCCAAAGCCCCTAAGACTCCTACAACTCTGCACAAAGCTCTTTAAACTCTACCCAATTTTCTTTTTCTGCTAGATCGCACACTCCATTTTTTCAAAATATAGAGTCTTTTACTCAAAACTGAATCATGTTGGGCCGTGCCCAACACTTACGAAAATTTGAGTGAAATTACTTGGCCACATTATTACCACACCATTGCATAAGGGTGTAGCTAAAGACAAATTTTGAACTAAAACCACTAGTCAATTTTTCCTAGGGAAAATGAAGATATATGCAATAAATTGCATTGCTACAAATTCTTTCAAACATTACATAAATAAAATACCATGTGAAAGATGTCAGTTTTGAATAGAAAGGGGCGGTGTGAATAAGCCTTCACCTTGTTCAAAAAAGAGAATGTGGAAATACGTATTTTTAACATTTTCATGTTATAACAGCCTTTTTTTAAGATAAAAATGGCAAAATCATCTACTGCTAATGAAGTAATATAGAGGGGGGAATATGAAACTCGAGTCACTCAAAATATGTTCTTGTCATATGCTATCAAAATTTGGAAAAGAATTATATAAATATAGAGAAAACTAAATATTATGGTTTATCGTCTAAAGAAGACAATGAATTTTTATTTAGTAAATAATCAAAGATTTGTTGATGCGCAAAAGAAAATAGATAACCATACCTTACCAAACATTAGTCTTTTTCAAAGTGGTTTATAGCAAAAGATGTAAAATATCTTTGAGTTAAAACCATATGGAAGACATATTGATCACAAGATCAAATGTGTTAAGAGAGATGGAAAAGATAGTTAAGCAAGTGAAATAGAATTTAATAAAAGCATATTTAGATTTGGAAATTGTGCCACACAACGTTTCAAAGTTGTAGCCAATATTGGACTATTTTATTATTAGCTCACCCTTCCAGCAAAAAACAAAATAAAAAAATCATAAAGTATCTCATATACTCGCGCTAAAGAATTATGTACATGGTCCAACTCACATCATTGGTTGGAATGTTATCCAATTAGAAGTACAATTAGAATGTTGTACGCATTCTAAATCAGAGGAAATACATACCTCTAAATAGAAATTAAGACCCAAGTTAAAAATTCAATGAAACCAAAATTTATCCTAATAAAGGTAATTTGAAAATTGGAAGGTATCTTCAAAGAAAACATATCCATTTTCATTACTATAATATATATATATATATATATATATATATATATATATATATATATATATATATATATATATATATATATATATATATATATATATATATATTAAAAATGAATCTTGAGTAACCAATTAGTGAACCTTGATTTTAGGTTTTAATACCAGCTGGAAAATTGTTTTGATTTATACTTGTACAACACCTGAATGGGCCTAAAGTAGCATTATTGTTGGCTTTGCATCTTGGAAAATGATATGCCTAGAGGATGCTTTAAAAGAATCATATCATTCCTATATTGATAAAATTGAAATATGTTTCCAAAAAATATGTTAATAAGACATCGGGATTGTTATAGGCCATTTTATCACATCTGGTCAGCCAGCCTATAAATTGGATCAATCAACATCCTTTTACCACTTGACATCATCATGGCACAAATCCCTATCAATGAAACTCTCATATACCAAAGTTTATTCCTGAAAACACCTTGTTTAAGTCATTTTAAGGGCCAACGCTTCATGGCCTCCTACTGGATAGTGTTCATATACAGGTTTCTCCATTCTGGCCTGCATTGATCACCTAAAGGTTGCTCCACTATGCACCTGCGTTGGTTCTAGAAATTTGGGGAAAAGAGATAGATTCTGGAAGCCTCTTCTTCCAGAAGCTTCTAGAATTTGTTACAATTGTTTACCTTGGATAAAAAATTCAAATCCTATCCTATCCTACCTTGGATTTTCCATCCCTTATCCTTTGATCCCATCCTCCCATCAAGAGTGGATCTCAATCCCTAGATTGGTAAATGGATAAGAACTCCCATACTTACCTCCCTCTCCTATATATTTGTGGCCATCCATAAGATAGAGGTTAGATTTTGGAGATATAATTCTACCCTCATGATGTTGTTGTGAAGATTTGGCATTCCATGTATTAGGGTGATTAGAGGTGCACTTTGTGGAAAACAAGGAACAAGTGTCAACTTGGAGAAGCTCTTCTACAATATCAACTCCTATTTCTGGTTGTAACTCCTTCCATTTCTATTAATGCAACAAATTCTTTATTTTCCTATATGTGATGTTATGATTTCATGTATTTTGATGCCATGTTGATCCATTGAATGAAGTATTTAGATGATGCTACATATATACGGTAGATCGTTGGCTTGTGTTGTTTGATTGTGCAGGTTATAATTATAGCAATGAGATCTAGTATTTGAGCATTCAAGCCAAGAAAGGAGTGAAGCATACGACATATTACAGGTATGCTTCATCCCATAATCCATTTACTTTAAGGGAAACAATAACTTCTTTGTCTTTCTATTGTTCTAGGCTAGGCCACCCAGTATAGGGAAGATACTTATGTCTGCAATCATAAATTTTGTATAAAAAATTTGTGACTCTATTGGGGAACGATATATTCCATTGGTGGTTTCTTTGTCCTTAGTGTTTGTTTCACCTCTTCTTTAGACCTTCACTGTCATATTCAATTAAGAACAGACCTAGGGAGACCTTTCATTGAGTCTTAATTGCAAAATTTGTCTTGAAACTCTATTATTCTTGACCAACGCTCCCTTTGGTCTAGGGACAAAGTGTTTCACCTTTCTAGAGACATCTATGTGCTTACGTTGAAAGGCACTAGTGCCTCTTCTGCACCTACGTTGGCCCCTAGTCATGCATGAATTTTCCTTTGTCTTTATTTTCTCTCTGATTAACCTTGTTCAAGTTTCCCTTACTTGAGTCTGTGAATGTCGTGTGGTCCCTCTAAAGACTCTATTTGGTTTGCTTTTGTTTTGATACCTTTGGTAAGGAATTGTTTTAATATATTCCTTTTTTCTTATCATTAGGTCGCTTGAAAACTAATTTTGTTGGATCATTGGTTTCTTTGATGAATTTTCATTCTAGTCCTCATTCTAAAAAAATTATTTTAATCAATGATTAAACTTTTCATCTCAGTTTTCTTCATTTTCGAAAATTAAGAATCTTGAAAAGTAAAATATTTTCATTGGAATTTAGGGTTTTGTGTGTGCATTGAAATTGGAACAGTTGCATTAGAAAGTTATTTCATTTACACATTTTTTGCTACATACTCTTTGTCTCTTCCCTTCCCTAGATAGGTTTTCATTGAATGATAAACATTCCATTTCCTCATGCTAGTTTTCATTTTAGGATATTCAGGTAACATTCTCAGTGAGCCCCAAAATTGAAACTTAATCAAAGATATACAATAAAATTTATTTAATCAACCTAAAGGAACATTTGAACATTAACGCAAACATTTAGAGGTCTAGGCTAGAGATGTGTTTCGGCGCCATTAAACGTAGGAGTTGTCATTTTTTTCCAGTGTTGTATCCCGAGGGTGATATCTTGGTCCACGTACTTAAGTGTATCATATCGTTCTTCGCGTACCTTTGGGTATATTGGATGGTGCTCCACACATGAAAAGTATATGGGAATTCTCTCATCGAATGATTATGGATTAGACAACACTACTACGGACTACACTCACACGTACCGTCAAGTATATTTTGGGAGTCCCCTATAGGTTTTTATCTTGCCCTAGGTAACTGAATCATTCGCCTTGTAAACTTTGATACATCGAACACATCATTTGGGGAGATTTTATGCACGTACATTAAGTCCTTGGTTCGCCAAGGTGTATATTGCATTTCACAGTTGCTTGGTAAACATTTATGCCTAGATTACCCTCTTTGATTTATTTTGTTGTTAATTTTTAAAATCAATTAATTGACCGCGGAACAACATACCCAATGTGGAATGGATCCTTAGTGTATTTTTTGTTGAGACTAATGGAAATAGTTTCAGAGTTAACCAATCAAGCAAACCCCTTTGATGGGAATTGTGGTCCTTTTCCTCCTTTTGGAAATATTGGTGCTCCTTATGTTATGCAACCACCTCACAAAATAGAAGAAAATATAGATAAAGGACTTAAAAATTATCCACTTCGAGGGGGAAACCTCCTTTACATTACATAAATGAACAATTATTGGATGATACAAATGAAAAAACCTACTTTCTATATATAGGATTATAAGGGGTCACAATATAGTCAGAGCCTACATAACAATAATAATGTAAGGGCACAACAATAACAATAACGGGGGTACACTAAAATTAACAATAAGGGGCTACACTAGTATTATAGGGACCTAACATGCCCCTCTCCTTCAAAAAAATGTGTTGTCCTCAATGCTTGAGTATTTGTGCACATAGGAAGATGCAGGAAGCTCCAATTTCTATTCCATAGTATCAATATTTTGCAACACCTTGTAAAGACCATATTACTTTGGCGATAATTTATTATCCTTCTTAGCTTTCTTGAGGGACATTTGTTTGTATGGTTATAGCTGTAAAAGTACCTAGTTGCCTACATCAAAACTTCTTTCGCTGCGATGTTGATCTACCTGTTGTTTCATTCAATTTTGTGTCAAATTTAGGTTATCCTTTAAGAGTTGGATAAAAAAATTTTGATGCTCGATGTGATCATCCACTACTTGAACCTTAGAATTTTCTCTTAAATATGATTTCGATGTTTGAAACTCTAGTGAGCATAATTTTGCAATTACGCCTCGTTTTTATTTATTTAGAATTTTTTTCATGCCATTAGAGCTTATTATCTTTCCTAGTTTCCCTGTGATACCCCTTAATTCAACTTTCTTTCCTTCCAAAAAAAATTCAAGAAAATTTCTTGAAAATTAAAAGCTATCGTACCCAAAGATTGTAACCATTGAACTCCTAGTACAACATCAGCACCAACCATTGGAATGGAAAGCATTGGGCTATTCAATAAACATTACACCATGGTTAGCTTTATATTATGGCACTTTCCAGAGCAATCTATATTTCCTCCATTTTCAACCATCACTTGACACTTTGGTGTTGGATATAGGAATAAATTCAATTCCTTGGTTATCTTACAATGAATAAAATTATGGGTACTACCTAAATCAATCAACACTATTACTTTTTTCTTCTTTATATGTCCTTCTATATTGAGGGTTTGAGGAGTGGTAATTCCTGTCAATGCGTTACAAGATATGGTTGGATTCATTTCTTCTTTCTATAAGGTCATTTCCTGGTGTATATCCTCTTCTTTTGAAGTTTCTTATTCCTTTTCATCCATGTCTTCACAATCTATGTAAACTAATTTCTTCTCAGCACATTTATGACCTTTAGCGTATTTTCTATCACAACTGTAACAAAGAAATTTTCCTATTTTTTATTCCAATTATTATGGTTTCAACCTTGTAGGTTGTGGAAGACTAGGAGAAACAACACTTACATCTCTATAGTTGTGAGTGGTAGGCTTCCATGTTTCCATAATTTTTCTTTCAATTTTTTTCTAGCCGGCCTAAATGCCTCCTCCAATGAATCAGGCTCCCAAAGGTGAACCTCATGTTGGATAATATCCTTTAAATTACCTATGAAGACATCAATCCTATTCTCTTCTGGAATATCATTTACCCTTATATTCAATTTTTTGGATGTCCTCAATGTGCTCTGGCATTGATCCCTTTTGTTTGAGATTTATCAATTGGCTAAAGTAGGTGTTTCTCTTTGTATCCTCATAATGTGTTATCATTTCCTCCATAAAAATTGACCATGTCACAACTGGTTTATGAGAAAAAAGTCATTGATACCATACAAACTAATTGGGTTCTAAATATAAAGTTGTGATGCGTACCTTTTTTGTGTGTTGCACATTATGGAGATCAAAATATTGCTCCATCTTTATTATTTATGTTACTAGATCCTTGCCATCAAACTTCCTCATATCGATATTTGGAATATGGTGGGTATATAATCCAATGTTATAGTCTGTGAATTCATGATTAACATTTATTATTTTCTCATCATGAGTTTCATCTAATACCTTTTCACCATTAGGAATAATTTCTTGTAGCAAATTTGTCAAACCTTCCTTCAATCCTTCCATGTCTGCTTTTAAACCATTCTTCAAATCTTCCATGTTTCCTTTAATTTTTTATTCTATACCATACATATTAGCCTTCAAACCTTCCATGTCTGACTTTAAAATATTCATGACACCTTTTAAACCATCCATGTCTCCTTTTGGATCATCTTTGGTTGTTCTTAGTGAGAGTGAAATTTGTTTCACTTGGTCTCGTAATTTTGAGATATATATCATGTTGTAATTCTTCCTCTTCATGCATAATATTAGATATTTCTTAGGGCTTAATGGGCATGTAATTATTTTTGGAAGGCAATTTATAACCCAATACTGATATTGATGCTCCAATATGCCTTTGGAATTAGTTCAAACTGATTTTTCAAACAAAAGTTATGCAATTTAAAAAAAACAATACACACATTTTTCTTTCTTTTGGGAGTTAAATATTGAAATTTTTGTATCTTTGTGATTTTGGACCTCCAAGATCTTAAATTAAGTCATGTAGTAGCCCTTTAAGTCTTATTTCCATTTCCATAGGTCAGACCTAATTTGGATTCTTCAATATAAAGTTATGCCTTATCTCCCACAATGACCTAATTATGGACTGATTCGGTATAGAGAACTTATACGATGTCCCATGTGTCACTTTTTCAACCTTCGGCTTTGAAATTTATAACCATAAAACCAAGGTTTGTGCAATTTTTTCCACTTTTTACAGAATTCAAATCTGATGCCTGAAACAAAAGTTATGACGATTTTCCCTAGGTCACTTGTTTGAGATGAATTTTTGGATCCTGCAAAAACCCTAACCTACTCAGATCATATCTTTGAAAATATAGTGAACCAAGATCTGAAATTCATACACGAGGTTCACCAGTATTTCAAGTCCACAAGGTTTCAATTTCAGCTTCTAAAATATTCGTAGAAAAAAAGTTATAGCTAAAATTCCAAGATGACACGTTTGAAGAAGAAAAACCCTAGAATCCAAAGCTCTAATACCAAATGTTATGTAACCAACTCACAAAATAGAAGAAAATATAGATCAATGAATTAAAAATCATCCACTTTTAGGGGGAAACCTCCTTTACATAACATAAATTAACAATCCTTGGATGATGCAAATGAAAAAACCTAATTTCTATATATAGGAGTCTAAGGGGTCACAATATAATCAGAGCCTACATAACAATAATAATGTAAGGGCACAACAATAAAAATAGTGGGATTTTATGGGGCACAATAATAACAATATGGGGACTACATGGGCATAACAATAACAATAAGTGGTCTACACTAACGATAACAATAAGGGTCTACACTAGTATTATAGGAACCTAACACCTTATATGGAAACATTGTCTCTTCTCAAATTTACCATTGGTTTGCTAGTTTGGTTGTTTTTTACCCCTATGGTTCCAAATATCCAAACTCCTCCTCAATCAAGTAGTCCTCCACCTGAACAAGTTGATCCTAAATTTTACCCTTCCCCTTCTTCACATGTTGTTTCTTCATCCCTTTCTTCCTCTTTGCCTGGTGAAAGTCTTGATTCTAGTAACCAAGAAGTTAAGAAGAAGAAGAAGAAGAAGAGGACAAAGAAGAAGAATAAAAATAAGAAAAGGGGAAACCAACTACAAATGTAACTGATTTTGACAAATCTTCCAATCATCCCCTCAAATTTAAATTCCCTTGAAATTTATGTAAGGGTGATCACCTTCTTAGAGATTGTCCTAGTATTCCCAAGATATTAGAAGTGTGGTCCACAGGCTCACATCAGCCTTTTTCATCATCTCTCGAGATCATTCTGGTGATAAAAAATCAACTAGTGATAGTAAGGTCCATGGGAAAAAGGGTAAATTCAAATGTCCATGTAATTTATGTGAAAGGGAATCATCCTAATCACCTTTTTCCTTATATGGATGAAGCCTTAAAAGTGTTGGAAAACCTTACAGCTTCTCAGCCACGACTTCCAGCTAGTTACTGGAAGATTTCTCCCAATCATCCACTGGTTGATGAAATGATTGATCAGAATCTGAATCTAATAAATCCCACTCTCTCTAAATGTTAATCCCATGAGTTTTTTCTCGACCAACCATTGGTTGAGAAAATGGTTGACTCGATTCCACCTTCAATAAATCGTACCTTTCTCGTAGAGAGTGAACCTCATATCGATCAGGTTCTTCTCGTTTCTTCATATTCCAATGAATAGGGGGGAATTCCTCCTATTCCCATGGTACATGGGATCAATTCTCCCATTCCCATAGTGTAAGGGGGCATTTCTCCCATTCCCATAACACCCCCTCCAAGTAATATGATCACTTCCTTTGATTGGAGTCGACTAACGGGATATCATCTTCCTCCTTACATGCCATTCCATATCATAGTATAGGCTTATAATACAGTCATACCTATCATAATCATAAACATGAGGTGCATTTGTTAGTATTTTTTCCTCAAATACTTGGCAAGCTTTCGTTTCTCCGCAACTTGTGCATGATACCGAGAATTTGTTGGCTTTTAATGGAGGAACCAGTCAACCATTAGGGATCCTTCCTAAGTTTCTTATTACTTTGGGAGGAAAGAATATCTATATCGATGTGATGGTAGTCCAAGGACCTTTGTAATTTAATTTACTCCTTGGGCATAATTATTTTTATGTCATAGAAGCTCTTGTGTCTTCACTCTTTCATGTGATTTGTTTCCCGCATGAAGGAAGAATTGTGACCATTGACCAACTTTCGTTAATTGGTCCTAATTCAACTACCAATCAACCAGTATCCCACCTCAAAATTTCTGTCATTTGCACATTTATGGAATAATTTTGTGTTTGAATCCCCCTCCTTTAGCCACGTAATCCTGCTCTTAAGCTTCCATGTAATCTCATCAATTTTATGAATTTCCTTCTTTCTATCCCTCAGCTTTTTTAGAATTTCATATGTTTGTTCATTAGGCACTTGAGAAGAGAAACTTGAAAGTATATTGCTGATATTTTCTGTTATTGATCTAAGCTCTGCCTTAAGAGACGACTTCTTCTTTATTTCCCATTCTTTAGATGCAAATTTTAGCTTTTTTAATTTGTGGTGAAGACGTTCCCATCCCAATAGAGACATGTCATTCGATGCCTCTATCCACATATTTTTAATGAGATTAACATATCCATCATCCTCCATCCAGGCCCGGTTAAATTTATAAGGTCTTCCTTTGCACACATCCCCAATATTCCAAGTTAAGAGAATTGGCACATGGTCGGAGATATCAGATGGCAGCACCGAAGATCTAGGAACTCCAAAAGAGTCCAACAGGGTGTCTTTAACCATAGCACGATCCAATATTTTACCAATACACATGTCCCCTGCCCGTTTATTTTTCCAAGTAGGAAATAATGGACATGGACAAATGTCAATAATATGATGATGATTGAACATATCATTCAAGAAATTTGAGATAGCAGTCGATCTGGCTCTAAGACCATACATTTCATTAGCCTGCAAGGTGATATTAAAATCACCCAGAATGATCATATTTTTCAATGTAAGAATCCCGGAGGCCATAATACGGTTCCAAAAAGAAACCCTATCTTGAAAAGGAGCATATATATTGACGATGTTGAAGATGCCATCAATACCCCTGATATGACCAGCTAACATAATACCAGCAAAAAATCGGTATGCTTTAAAATTGGCCAAGTCCGGGTTCCAATAGGCAATAGTTCCACCCGAATGACCAGAAGCATTGACAGCCACTACATTCCAACCCTGATTAATACTTAAAATAGCATTGATAGCCTTCACCCTACAACATAGAGTTTCTTGTCCAAAAAATAGAACAGGTCGAACAAATATCAAAAGATCCCTTAGGCAATGAATTTTAGAGGCATCACCCAACCCCCAAATATTTAGAGAGAGCATTTGACTCATGGGGAAACCTCTTCAGGGCTACTTGCTCTAAGCGCCCTATGGGATTCGTCAATGTTGTCGGCCATGGCAATGGGAATATCCGTGAGATTATCCTCCTCATCAGAAAAAAGAGCAATGGATTTCATCTTACCCTTTAACCGTCTTGTGTCCCCTTTTGTCTTCTTCCGAACCTTGATGTTGGATAAAGGAGCCAGGGGAATAACATCAGAGGAGGTCATGGAAGGTTTATCAAAATCCATAAGAGTATCTAAGTCAATATTGGGATTGTCCATAAGGGATTCAATATCGCTCCCAACAGTGTTTCTAAATGATTCGTACAAGTTGTCAGGATCAAATTGAGTGCATGGGCTATCAGGGTCCAAAGGAGGTTCCGGTGGGAGCGAAACATGCCAAGACGAGGATGGCTCACCAATCATATAATTGGTGGATGGAAAAAGAGGAGGGTCATTAGAAATGATAGGAGCAGAGGAGACAGGCCTCGATAACTTGACAGCAGACAAGGCTTCAAGGGGCTGATTGTCACTAACTAAATTTGACTCCGGTTCAAGTACACGAAACTAGGAGAAGGTGGGCTCAGAGATACCCGATTCCCTTGCATTATCAGCATGATCATGAATGATTTGGTCACTACGCCCAGATGCAGATACATATTCATCATTATCAGGAGAGGATACAATAGGAATACCTGAATTGTAGCTGCCCAAAGGATCAGATGCCGAGATGTGCCTTTGCCCGTCAGTTGCACCAGTAACACCACCACGGTCACAACAAAAATGGAAAGGGCAGTTTTCCCTGAGGTGACCAGTTCTATGGAAAATAAGACATCTGAAAGGTATCCCCCAGAAATCAATCCTTTGCCTGTGATGTTGATGACCCAAAATTAAATCCACATCCCCTGGAAGACCACCCGCAAAGTTTACTTCAACCAACAACCATGCAATTCTCTTATCACTGGCTCCAACTATGCTGGGGTCAATGTATTTTGTTGAGCCAACAGAATTTCCAATTTCCCGCAGAGCTTTCAAGGTCTAGAATTCTAAAGGTAGACCTGGAAGCTTTACCCATACCACTCTACTACGCGGAGCTTCCATTACTAGGTTGAAACCCAAGTACGATGGCACTAGTTGCATGAAACTGCGGCCCCTCACCCATGTATGATGTATAATCTTATAAACATCTTTGTCATCCATAAAATTCACACTGAACCATCCATTAAGCAGCGTGTTGACCTTAGGGGTGTATCCAATGATGGGATTCTAGTATTGTTTAATCCAGCTGCCCGTGTCGAAATCACTTTCATCCGGAAACATCCATCGGCCTATGAGTGCCCGCTTCTACAGGCTCGCCACCATCCTGCAAAGGTCGTCATAATCCAGATGAATTTCCTTAATGTCCATGTTGTGCTCGTAAATTTTCAACTTCCTTCGACGACGATTCTGACCCTTTCTATGGCAATTACCAATATAATGGCCCTACACATTCACTTCGTCCTTAGGCAGAATGGAAATGGCTTGTTTGATGATCAGCTCAATGGTCACTCCGCCAACCCATTATTATTTAAACCCAAATGCAGAGGCCAGACGGGGGGAGATGCGGGCATGATTTTCGAAGCCAAGGTGGCACGTAGTTCAAGGCAACACATATTTCGAGCATGCACACACTTCAATGCGGGCACATATTTCGATGCAGGTGGAACCATGAGCAGGCCCAGAAATAGGGAGTGGAACCATGAGCCTTGAAATTTTCCCTGGGAGGTAATTTTTCTCCATGTCATAATATATTCAAGATTACAGTCATTTTTCACGGTTTTTTGCAGGGAACATAATGGCAAGGTCGGATTCACCTTTTCAGTTGCAGATTTCCATTCCATCCATGGAGCAGAATTTTGGAGGAATCTAGGGGGAATCTAAAATATTCATTTTGCCCCAAATTTCACTTCATCATAATTCATAAAATGGACAGTCGATTTTTCACTATTCGACGCCACGAATAGACTGATGGTGTATTTAGATTTTACATCTAAGCTTTATATTTTTCGATCACTTTTTGAAGTGAAGTTGCAAGTGTCAGCTTTCAGCAAGTGAGCAGTCAATTTCACACCTTTCGACGCCACAATTGTGTTGGTGATTTCATGTATTTCTTTGTCACTGAGATGCATAGTGTTATGCATATCCATGTTGATGTATGAGTCATGGGATCTTGTTTGTTTATTGATGTACTTTATGTCATGGTTTGTATTATGTCTAAGATCCCTTTGATGCCATGTTGGCAAGATACTCATTGTCACATATATGTTGTTAGAGATCCCTTTGATGCCATGTTGGTGGGATACTCATAGTCATTATGTGTGAAATATTGTCATAATGATAGGAGTCCTTCTTGTGAATGAGAGTTTCAGTAGTGGAACATCTCGTAGATAGGTCTAGCCACTCCTGCATGAGGGAATTTTTCTTGTATGTCAAAGAAAACACATCCATGTACATCTTCACTCCTTACAACACTTAATGCAGCGGCCTACACCATCTTGACACCGAGGCCCGAAGATGTAGTCTCTCTTGGGCGAACTCCGTTATCAAACGAAGTGTTCTTATGATTGTTCATCTTGAAATATTATGTTCCTCTTCTTTACATCATGTAGTTGTTCATTTATGTTCATTGACGCTTTAATTAAATGAAATTCTAACACATAAGCTGAAGTGAAAAGCCTTGGTTAAGGGTAACAGGAATTTACCCTATATCAAGTGGTATTAGAGAAAGTCTTATTGCTGACTGGATTGCAGGCGTGAACTATTGGATGATCACTGAGTTGAGCCATGGAGAATTTCAAGGACATGTACAAGACCATGTTCAAGGGGTCTGAGAAAGAAGACATGTTGTACGAGGCTTATGAGAAAAAATTCGTAGAGAACGCCGAATTGAAGACCCTCCTACAGGATAAGAAGGATGAAAAACATCGATTGCATCTTGATTTGCAAGCCACGATAGAGGCGTGTGAATAATTGAAGTGTAAAAATGAAATTATTCAAGCAGATCATGATGCATTGAAGGAATTCCTACAAGAAGAGAAGGAGGAGAAGCATCAGTTGCAACTTTAGCTACAAGCCGCAACAGAGGCCTTGGGGGAAGTGAAGCACAACGAAGGCTTACGGAAGCCTTCTTCACCTATTTCGCAATCGAAAGCTAAGGTAAACAATGTTGATTTCTCTTTAATTCATTCACATGATATCATTTCGATTGGAAGTGTGGAGATATCCATTGTAGGAACCGGCATGAGACTCCTCACCAAAATGGGGTACATAGGAGGAGGACTTGGCGTTCGTGGCCAAGGCATAACCAGACCATTGGAGGTTGTGCAGAGACCTTGCTATGCAGGTTTGGGGTACACTAAAGGAGGATGTTCGAAGGAAATCAAAGACAAAAAAACTTTTTCGAACTCACTAGAAAAGATAAACAATGGGAACACTTCGCCCTCGTTCCATGGTAACAAATGTTGCAGTGGAAGAGCTGAGGCAAGCTCCCATCACCATGATCGCACCAGAGACCACCAGAGAAGGTATAATGAATCTCATTATTCCAAAGTGAATTTTTATTATGATAATGTTGATAACCACAGTCGTAAATCATGGCATCGCGAAGCATGTCATTTTTGTGGTTTACATAATAATGTGTTTTCAAATTGTTGGAAAAGGATGGCAGCACAAAGGAGGATGAGGCATGGAAAGCCTTCTCCCCAGCAGGAAATGAATCGATGAAGCAGGTTTGGAGGAGAAAGACCTTTTTCACCCATCGCAACTGAAGTAGCCATCAAAGAGCCACGTGTTGGAGGCTCCATCCATAGCAGTGCCTTAAGGAGAAAGCGCCTCTACATGAACCAGTCGAAAGAGTTGATCGACAAGAAAATCTCCCATAGGGGGATGACCCATTCACTTTGATAAGTGAGAGATGGTTTTTCTAGATTTTTTTTCTAGAGGTGTTAGATTGTCATGGCCTTGTTTTTGTAAATCATATATTACATATTTTAAGTGTAAAAGTGATGATGTGTTTTTCCATCACTTGTTTAAGCAACAATGATATTTTTTCCTTATGAGTTGTTCGATGCATTTCTTTCATGTAAAAGTGATGAGGTGTATTCCATCACTTCGAAATGCAACAATGATGTCTTGTCTTGTAATGATAGTTGGATTGTGATTTCCATTTTGATGTAAGCTTAACCATCGAGTACATGTTATAAACTCGTGGAAAGTATGGGAATATTTGTGTCATAGTTGGTCAATTTGAGCACATTTGCGTCATAGCAGTTGCAGGTGTCGACTTTTCATCTTGATTTTGAAGTACATGAGGAGGAGTCTTCAAGGGATGTGCCTTTTCAGACATTTGCATTACATTAGTTGCAAATGTTGGCTTTGCATCCTGATTCCGAGGTACGCCAGGTGAAGGAGCCATGTGGGGATGGGCCTTTCAATGACATTTGCATATAATTGATGATAGATAGAAATTAATTCTTTTGGAGGACCAAAATATCCTCAGTGGGGAGGAATGATCCAGGTGGCTCCAGACACATACAAAAGTCTAAGAGGGCTCAGAAATTGTCAAAATTAAAAGTGTTCAAAACACTCTCAAACCAATTTCGAGTCAGAGAGCTCGATGAGAGCTTTCTGGCGGTGCAAACGGCACTCGAAATTGAGTCTGTATGATCAACTTATGGCTCTTTAAAGTTTGATAAGACAAGGGAAAGTGAGGCCCACAGGGTGCCACATGACATCCCAGTCAACAGGTGGGACCCACACGTACATAACAGCCTATTAGACCATGACACATGGCGTGCTAGCATTTTCTCCTTGCCCCTTCACAAAAAGACAAAATATAAAAAACAAAATCATTTAATAATAATTATTTTAATAACTATATTATAAAATCAAAATAAAACAAAATTTTGATTTTACCACACCCACTAAATTCAAGTCAAGTCAACGAATATAAATGTGGTGGGTCGAATATGGTTATGGCATATGTATTATTAATAAACCAACCCATTCCACACACACACACACACACACACACACACACACATATATATATATTAAACAAACCACACTAAATACGTTTCAAATGCATTCCACCTCAAACTTATGTATGGGCATTTTAAAAAAATCACATATATATTATATGTCATATTTAAACAATTCCACCGCACCTTAAGCCAGGTGCTATGACCTCGAAAACATGGTTAGGGCCATCGTTGTAACGACTCTAAAAAAATTAAATGATGCGTTTATTAAAACAATATAACACCACGGAGCGCCAACTTTAAAATTTTAAAACAAAATTTGATTAAATGTAAGGCAGCGTGGATGGGGATTTAAACCCGAATCCTCAATAGCCTAATCCAGGCCTCCAGAAACGGCCTAAAGGCCACCACTTTGTAAACTTCACCAACCCATTATTATTTAAACCCAGATGCAGAGGCCAGACGGGGGGAGGTGCAGGCATGATTTTCAAAGCCAAGGTAGCACGTAGTTTGAGTGCACACACAGTTTGAGGTGGGCACAGATTTCGATGTAGGTGGAACCATGAGCAGGCCCAGAAATAGGGAGTGGAACCATGAGTCTTGAAATTTTCTCAGGGAGGTAATTTTTCTCCATGTCGGAATATAATCAATCATTTTTCACGGTTTTTTGCAGGGAACGCAATGGCAAGGTCAAGTTCGCCTTTTGAGTTGCAGATTTCCAGTCCATCCATGGAGCAGCATCTTGGAGGAATCTAGGGGGAATCTAAAAGATTCTTTTTGCCCCAGATATTCACTTCATCAGAATATAGAAAATGGATAGTCAATTTTGCACTATTCAACGCTGCGAATCTGATGGTGTATTCAGATTTTACATCTGAGCTTTATATTTTTCGGTCACTTTTTGAAGTGAAGTTGCAGGTATCAGCGTTCAACGAGTGAGTAGTCGAATTCACACCTTTTGATGCCATGATTGTGATGGTGATTTCAGATCCATTAGCAGAGCAACTTATTCTTCAGTCATATTCAACGTGAGGTATATGATGTGCTGATTTCATGTACTTCTTTGTCCCCGAGATGCATAGTGTTGTATAGATCCTTGTTGATGTATGAGTCGTGGGATCTTGTTTTTTAATTGATGTACTTTATTTCATGGATTGTATTATGTTTGAGACCCCTTTGATGCCATTTTGGCAGGATACTCATTGTCACATATATGTTGTTTGAGATCTCTTTGATGCAATGTTTGCGGGATACTCATAGTCATTATGTGTGAGATATTGTCATACTGATAGGAGTCCTTCTTGTGAATGAGAGTTCCGGTAGTGGAACATCTCGTAGATAGGTCTAGCCACTCCTGCGAGAGGGAATTTTCCTTGTATGCTTGAGAAAACACATCCATGTACATCTTCACTCCTATCAACACTTAATGCAGTGGCCTGCACCATCTTGACATCGAGGCCCAGAGATGTAGTCCCTCCATCTTATGATTGCTGATCTTAACATGTTATGTTCCTCTTCTTTACAGCATGCAGTTGTTAATTTATGTTCATTGAAGATTTAATTAAATGAAATTCTAACACATCAGCCGAAGTGAAAGGTCTTGGTTAAGGGTGACAAGAATTTACCCTGGATCAAGTGGTATCAGAGCAGGTCTTCTTACTGATTGGATTGCAGGCGTGAACTATTAGATGATCGCTGAGTTGAGCCATAGAGAATGTCAAGGACATGTATGATACCATGCTCAAGGTGTCCAAGAAAGCAGACATGTTGTACGAGGCTTATGGAAAACAAGTCGCAGAGAACGTCGAATTGAAGACCCTCCTACAGGAGGAGGAGGAGGATAAACATCGATTGCAGCTTCAGTTGCAAGCCACGATAGAGGCATGGGAAGAATTGAAATGCAACAATGAAATTCTTTAAGCAGACCATGATGCATTGAATGAAATCCTACATGAAGAGAAGGACGAGAAGCATAAGTTGCAGCTTCAGCTACAAGCCACGACAGAGGACTTGGGGGAAGTGAAGCGCAACGAAGGCTTATGGAAGCCTTCTTGACCTATTTTGCAATCGACAGCTAAGGTAAACAATGTTGATTTCTCTTCAATTTCTTCACATGATATCATTTTGGTTGGAAGTGTGGAGATAACCATTGTAGGAACCAGCATGAGACTCCTCACCAAAATGGGGTACAGAGGAGGAGGACTTGGAATTCGTGGCCAAGGCATAAACAAACCATTGGAGGTTGTGCAGAGACCTCGCTATGCAGGTTTGGGGTACACTGAAGGAGGATGTTCGAAGGACATCAAAGGCAAACAAACTTTGCTGAACTCACCAAAGAAGATGAATTATGGGAAAACTTCGCCCTCGTTCCATGGTAACACATGTTGCAATGGAAGAGCTGAGGTGAGCTCCCATCACCATGATCACACCAAAGACCACCAAAGAAGGTATAATGAGTCTCATGATTCCATAGTGCATTTTGATTATGAGAATGTTGATAACCACAGTCATAAATCATGGCATCGCAAAGCATGTCATTTTTGTGATTTACATAGTCATGTGTTTTCTGACTGTTGGAAAAGGATGGCAGCACAAAGGAGGATGAGGCACGGAAAGAATTCTCCCCAGTAGGAAAAGAAATCGGTTAAGAAGGTTTGGAGGAGAAAAACATTTTGCACCCATCGCGACCGAAGTGGCCATCAAAGATCCACATGTTGGAGGCTCCATCCAAAGCAGTGCCTTAAGGACAAAGCGCCCATGCATGAACCAGTCAAAAGAGTTGATCAACGATAAAATCTCCCACAAGGGGGATGACCCATTCACTTTGATAAGTGAGAGATGGATTTTCTAGATTTTTTTTCTAGAGGTGTTAGCTTGTCATGACCTTATTTTTGTAAATCATATGTTGCATATTTTAACTGTAAAAGTGATGATGTGTTTTTCCATCACTTGTTTAAGCAACAATGATATTTTGGCCTTATGAGTTGTGTGATGCATTTCTTTCATGTAAAAATGATGAGATTTTTTCCATCACTTCAAAATGCAACAATGATGTCTTGTCTTGTAATGATAGTTAGGGTATGATTTCCAATTTGACGTAACCTTGACCACCGAGTACATGTTATAAACTCATGACAAGTATGGGAATATTTGTGTCATAGTTGGTCAATTTGAGCACATTTTCATCGCAGCAGTTGTAGGTGTCGACTTTGCATCTTGATTCCGAAGTACGTGAGGAGAAGGAGTCTTCAAGGGATGTGCCTTTTCAGACGTTTGCATTACATCAGTTGCAGATGTTAGCTTTGCATCCTAATTCCAAAGTATGCCAAGTGAAGAATTCATGTGGAGATGTGCCTTTCAACGGCATTTTCATACAGTTGATGATAGATAGAACTTGATGCTTTTGGAGGGCCAAAAGATCCTTAGTGGGGAGGAATGATCCAAGTGGCTCCAGACACCTACAGAAGTCCAAGAGGGCTCAGAAATGGTCAAAATTCAAAGTGTTCGAAACACTCTCTAACCAATTTCAAGTCATAGAGCTCAGTGAGATATTTCTAGTGGTGCAAACGGCACTCGAAATTGAGTCTGTATGATCAACTTATAGCTCTTTAAAGTTTGATAAGACAAGGGAAAGTGTGGCCCAAAGGGTGCCACATGGCATCCCAGTCAGCAGGTGTGACCCACACGTACATAACAACCTATTATACCATGACACATGTTGCGCTAGCATTGGCTCCTTGCCCCTACACAAGAAGACAAAATATAAAAATCAAAATCATTTTATAATAGTTATTTTAATAACTATATAATAAAATCAATATAAAACAAAATTTTGATTTTACCAGACCCACTAAATTCAATTCAAGTCAACGAATATAAATATGGTGGGTTGAATATGGTTATAACCATGCCAACGAGATTTTTCATAAAAGGGAAATATGGTTATGACATATATATTACTAATAAACCAACCCCATGCCATATATATATATATATATATATATATATATATATATATATATATATATATATATGTTAAACAACCCACACTAAATACATTTCAAACGCATTCCACCTCAAAATTACGTATGGGAATTTAAAAAAATTCGCATATATATTATATGTCGTATTCAAACAATTCCACCACACCCTATGCCTCGTGCTATGACCTCGACAACATGGTTAGGGCCGCCATTACAACAGCTCAAAAAAAAAAAAAATGATGCGGTTATTAAAACAATACAACACCATAGAGCACCAATTTTAAAATTTTAAAAGAAATTTTGGTTAAATGTAAGGCAGCACAGATGTGGATTTGAACCCGAATCTCTACTAGCCTAATCCAGGCCTCCACTAATGGCCCAAAGGCTACCATTTTGTAAACTCTGCCAACCTTTATTATTTAAACCCAGATGCAGAGGCCAAACGGGAGGAGATGCAGGCACGATTTTTGAAGCCAAGGCAGCGCGCACACAGTTTGAGGCGGGCACATATTTCGATGTAGGTGAAACCATGAGCAGACCCAGAAAAGGGAGCGGAACCATGAACCTTGAAATTTTCCCGGGGAGGTAATTTTTCTCCATGTTGGAATATAGTCAAGTTTACAGTCAGTTTTCACAGTTTTTTGCAGGGAACACAATGACGAGGTCGGATTCATCTTTTGAGTTGCATATTTCTAGTCCATCCATAGTGAAGCATCTTGGAGGAATTTAGGGGGGATCTAAAAGATTCCTTTTGTCCCAGATTTTCACTTCATCAGAATTCAAAAAATGGACAGTCAATTTTGCACTACTTGACACCATGAATATGATAGGTGGATTCAGATTTTACATCTGAGCTTTATATTTTTTGGTCACTTTTTGAAGTGAAGTTGCAGGTATCAGTGTTCAGCGAGTGAGTAGTCGAATTCACACCTTTCGACACCATGATTGTGATGGTGATTTCATATCCATTAGCAGAGCAACTTATTCTTCAGTCATCTTTAGTGTGATTTATATGATGTGTTGATTTCATGTACTTCTTTGTCCCCGAGATGCATAGTGTTGTATAGATCCTTGTTGATGTATGAGTCGTGGGATCTTGTTTTTTAATTGATGTACTTTATTTCATGGATTGTATTATGTTTGAGATCCCTTTGATGCCATTTTGGCAGGATACTCATTGTCACATATATGTTGTTTGAGATCCCTTTGATGCCATGTTGGTGGGATACTGATAGTCATTATGTGTGAGATTTTGTCATACTGATAGGAGTCCTTCTTGTGAATGAGAGTTCCGGTAGTGGAACATCTCGTAGAGAGGTCTAGCCACTCCTGCATGAGGGAATTTTCCTTGTATGCCGGAGAAAACACATCCATGTACATCTTCACTCCTTACAACACTTAATGCAGTGGCCTACACCATCTTGACACCGAGGCCTGGAGATGTAGTCCCTCCTGGATGAACTTTGTTATCAAACGACGTGTTCTTATGATTGATGATCTTGACATGCTATGTTCCTCTTCTTTACAACATGTAGTTGTTCATTTATGTTCATTGACGCTTTAATTAAATGAAATTCTAACACATCACCCGAAATGAAAGGTCTTGTTTAAGGGTAATAGGAAGTTACCCTAGATCAAGTGGTATCAGAGCAGGTCTTCTTGTTGACTGGATTGCAAGCGTGAACTATTGGACGATCGTTGAGTTAAGCCATGGAGAATTTCAAGGACATTTACGAGACCATGCTCAAGGTGTTCAAGAAAGCAAACATGTTGTGCGACGCTTATGAAAAACAAGTCGCAGAGAACATCAAAATGAAGACCCTCCTACAGGAGGAGGAGGAGGATAAACATCGATTACAGCTTCAGTTGCAAGCCACGATAGAGGCATGGGAAGAATTGAAGCGCAAAAACAAAATTATTCAAGAAGATCATGATGCATTGAAGGCATTCCTATAGGAAGAGAAGGAGGAGAAGCATCAGTTGCATCTTCAGCTACAAGCCGTGACAGAGGCCTTGGGGGAAGTGAAGTCCAATGAAGGCTTACGGAAGCCTTCTTCACATATTTCGCAATCAACAACTAAGGTAAAAAGTTTTGATTTCTCTTTAGTTTCTTCAAATGATATCATTTCGGTTGGAAGTGTATAGATACCCATTGCAGAAACCAGCATGAGACTCCTCACCGAAATGGGGTACATAGGAGGAGGACTTGGCGTTCATGGCTAAGGCATAACCAAACCATTGGAGGTTGTGCAAAGACCTCGCTATGCAGGTTTGGGGTACACTGAAGGAGGATGTTCGAAGGACATCAAAGGAAAACAAACTTTGTTGAACTCACTAGAGAAGATGAATTATGGGAACACTTCACCCTCGTTCCATGATAATGCATCTTGCAGTGGAAGAGCTGAGGCAAGCTCCCATCACCATGATCACACCAGAGACCACCAGAGAAGGTATAATGAGTCTCATTATTTCAGAGTTCATTTTGATTATGAGAATTTTGATAACCACGGGCATAAATCATGGCATCGCAAAGCATGTCATTTTTGTGGTTTACATAACCTTGTGTTTTCGAAGTGTTGGAAAAGGATGGCAGCACAAAGGAGGATGAGGCATGGAAAGCCTTCTCCCTGGCAAGAAAAGAAATCGGTTAAGCAGGTTTGGAGGAGAAAGACCTTTTGCACCCATTTCGACCGAAGTGGCCATTAAAGAGCCACATGTTGGAGGCTCCATCCAGAGCAGTTCCTTAGGGACAAAGTGCCCATGCATGAACCAGTCGTGTTGATCAGCGGTTATCATTGATGTCAACCCAAGCAACACCAGGGGCTAACCCAATATTGAATGAGAATTTTGACCTACCAAATTAATATATTCTGGGTAAATAATGCTTTTGATGGTTTCTAATTGTCAAGATGTTTCCGTTGATATATGGAACACCATGTAATTCTTCACGGTTTGAGAGATATTCATGTTTGAAGTTTGTACCCCAATTAGTGGACTAAAACCCCATGGGGTTGGGGCATGGGTCATTGAAAAGTCATAATTAATATTTTTTATGCTCCTAAAATCCCTCCCACGCTCACTTGTTGAAGCCCCTCTCAACTTAAACATTCATATAAATTGTGATCTTCATTTCCTCCTTATGCAAGGGATTCGGCAATCTGAAACAGGTCATCTTGGAATTTTCGCTCTAAATGTTTTTCTACGAAGGCTCAGAAACTGAAATTTTTAGGAGGTGAAGCCGAAATCCTGAGGAAGCTGCAGTAAAAATTTCAGATCAATATGCGCAACATTTTTTGAGATATGATCTGTGTAAGTCAGGGTTTTTGCAGGCTCTTGAAATTCTTCTCAAAGAAGTGACCTTGGTAAATTCGTCATAACTCTCTCTCTGAGTATTAGATTGGAATTCTGTAAAAAGTGATGGATACTACATAGTCTGTAATTTTTCTCTATCAATTTTAGAAACAAATGAATAAACAGTGACACGTGTCACGCCGTACAAGTGCGCTCTGCTGAAACATTCCATAATTAGGGCATTGTGAGAGATTGGGTATAACTCTCTCTTCAAGAATCCAAATTGGGTCAGGCCTATGGCATTGGAAATATGACTCATAGGACTACTACAGGACCAAAAATCAGATATTGAGGATCTGAAATGACAGAGATACATCAAATTCAATATCGAGCTCCTAGAAGGCAAGAAAAAGCTAGATCATGTGTTGTCAAGGGTTGCAAAGGACCAAAATTTCTACGGTAGAAAATCAAATCAAGGTGCAGCAGAGGGTAGCATGACAAGAGCAACAACCAAGGTGCATAACAACAGCAAGAAGTTCATCATATGAAGTCTTCAAGTGGACGGCACTGCATACAATCATTGTAAAGGTATCATTGTACTTAGTGATTGTAAATACATTATTGTATAAATTGTACTAGTATCTATCTGCCAAGGGTTGAAGAGGCAGTGTTGGGAGGTCTAGGATCATCATTAGGTGGTTTTGTTAAAGTTGGGGTTATGGTCTAGTATATCTTCTTCTTCTACATCATTCTATATCATTGTAAAGTGGACCATTTTCCCTGGTACGGGAGTCCATTCTTCTTTTATTCTTCTATAGGGTAGTAGGGTGGTGCTAGGGTGAGTTGCAGCTCATTGGGTGTTGGGGAATCCATTCAGTGACTACTGAATAATCTCGGGCGTTGGAGCGTCCATCCAGTGGGAGTTGGAGAAGAATGTTTTTCTAGATTCTAGGAAGTTGGTGCTTTATTTTCAATTGGAGTTGAAAAGAATTATTAGAAAAGAATTAGGTGTTTTTTGTCCCAGAGTGGGTTTCCACCTCAAAAATTGTGTGCATTTGTGTTCCTCTTGTTTGCTGCTATCATTGTACAAACATTGATAATAATTGAATATTAACTAATTCTCTAATTGAAAGAAATATTGATTCACCCCCCCTCTTAGTATTTCCAACAAGTCGAAAGAGCTAATCGGAAAGAAAATATCCCACAGGGGGATGACCCATTCACTTTGATAAGTGAGAGATTGTTTTTCTAGAGGTGTTATTTTGTCATGGCCTTATTTTGTAAATCATATGTTGCATATTTTAACTGTAAAAGTGATGATGTGTTTTTCCATCACTTGTTTAAGAAACAATGATATTTTGGCCTTATGAGTCGTGTGATGCATTTCTTTCATGTAAAAGTGATGAGGTGTTTTCCATCACTTCGAAATTCGATAATGATGTCTTGTCTTGTAATGATAGTTGGGGTGTGATTTCCATTTTGATGTAATCTTGACCACCGAGTACATTTTATAACCTTGTGGCAAGTATGGGAATATTTGTGTCATAGTTGGTCAATTTGAGCACATTTGTGTTGCAGCAGTTGCAGGTGTCGGCTTTGCATCTTGATTCTGAAGTACGTGAGGAGAAGGAGTCTTCAAGGGATGTGCCTTTTCATACATTTGCATTACATCAGTTGCATATGTTGGCTTTGCATCCTAGTTCTGAAGTACGCCAGGTGAAGGAGTCATGTGGGGATGTGCCTTTCAACAAAATTTGCATATAGTTGATGATAGATAGAACTTGATGCTTTTGGAGGACCAAAAGCTACTCATTGGGGAGGAATGATCCAAGTGGCTCTAGACACATGCAGAAGTCCAAGAGGGCTTAGAAATGGTCAAAATTCAAAGTGTTCAAAACACTCTCAAACCAATTCGATTCATAGAGCTCGGTGAGAGAATTTTGGTGGTGCAAATAGCACTCGAAACCAAGTCCATATGATCAACTTATGGCTCTTTAAAGTATGATAGGACAAGGGAAAGTGGGGCCCATAGGGTGCCACATGGCATCCTAGTCAGCAAGTGGGACCCACACGTACATAACAGCCTATTAGACCATGACACATGGAATGCTAGCATTGGCTCCTTGCCCCTGCACAAAAAGACAAAATATAAAAAACAAAATAATTTAATAATAGTTATTTTAATAACTATATAATAAAATCAAAATAAAACAAAATTTTGATTTTACCACACCCACTAAATTCAAATCAAATCAATGAATATAAATATGGTGGGTTGAATATGTTTATAACCATGCCAATGAGATTTTTCATAAAAGGGAAATATGGTTATGGCATATATATTATTAATAAACCAACACCATGCCATATATATATATATATATATATATATATATATATATATATATATATATATATATATATATATATATATATATGTATGTATGTATATGTATATGTATGTATGTATGTATGTATGTATGTATGTATGTATGTATGTATGTATGTATGTATGTATGTATGTATGTATGTATGTATGTATGTATGTATGTATGTATGTATGTATGTATGTATGTATGTATGTATGTATGTATGTATGTTAAACAACCCACACTAAATTCATTTCAAACGCATTCCACCTCAAACTTATGTATGGGCATTTAAAAACATTCTCATATATATTATATGTCGTATTCAAACAATTCCACTGCACTCTACGCCTCGTGCTATGACCTCGACAACACGATTAGGGTCGTCGTTACAACGGCTCTAAAAAATTTAAATGATGTGGTTATTAAAACAATACAACACTACGGAGCACCAATTTTAAAATTTTAAAACAAATTTTGATTCGCATATATATTATATGTCGTATTCAAACAATTCCACTGCACCCTACGCCTCGTTCTATGACCTCGAAAACATGGTTAAGGTCGTCATTACAACGGCTCTAAAATTTTTAAATGATGCGGTTATTAAACCAATACAACACCACAGAGCACCAATTTTAAAATTTTAAAACAAATTCCATTTTTATGTAAGCTTGACCACCGAGTACATTTTATAACCTTGTGGCAAGTATGAGAATATTTGTGTCATAGTTGGTCAATTTGAGCACATTTGTGTTGCAGCAGTTGCAGGTGTCAGCTTTGCATCTTGATTCCGAAGTACGTGAGGAGAAGGAGTCTTCAAGGGATGTGCCTTTTCATACATTTGCATTACATCAGTTGCATATGTTGGCTTTGCATCCTGGTTTCGAAGTACGCTAGGTGAAGGAGTCATGTGGGGATGTGCCTTTCAACAAAATTTGCATATAGTTGATGATAGATAGAACTTGATGCTTTTGAGTTGAATGATGTGTTCGCTATCATCAATGTTTTTCCTGCCATTGCACTAATGGCTTATGGATTCTTTAACAAAGGCCTTATGCCAAGTCTTTGCTTTGGTGTTGTAAGTACCGGCCTCTGTTTTGTCTGTTGTTATCATTGAAATTCACACAATGTCTAAATTTACAGTAAAACATTCTTTAAAGAATGTTGTGATCCCTGTAAATCTCAGCCAAGTTTGACTTAATAGTGATGTCACAGTGATTTTCAACAACAGTATGTTAGTAATGCTTTTATCAAAATTTACCATGCGTTTTGAAAATTTACTCAGGGGCTTGGTATCACCGTTTTTGGGATGGCATATATGTTTTTCCATGATGGGCTTGTTCTTCGCCGCTTTCCTGTTGGACCTATTGCCGATGTTCCATATCTTCTTAAAGTAGCAGCTGCATGTTAGGTTTGTTCCTGGATTCCTTATCACGGCTCTGTAGATTTATTCATCTATTTGAGACATTCACATGGATTTATTTGCAGTAAAATATAAAGTCCGACATGGATTTGTTTTAAATGCAACTACAGCTTCATCATGCGGATAAGTTTAATGGTGTGCCATATGGTCTTTTCCTTGGACCAAAAGTGAGTTTATTCTTCCCTTGTAATTATTTGTAAGTGTATTTCATTATTCATATGTGAATTTTAGTGAATATATATATTGATATTTATTGATTTTTGAGTGTCACAGGAACTGGAAGAGGTTGGGGGCCATGACGAGCTAGAAAAATTGTTTAATTGTAAGATGAAGGGCCTCCAAAAGCACCAATGAAGGCTTTGAATTTCATGCTTAGGTGTTCCCATTATGTATCTTCGTTGATAGACGTCTTCATATTCCTTAAGAGGTAAATTTTAACATTCTAGGAGAGCATGCAAATAAGTATTTGAGACAATAGTCAGAAAATAGGGTTTTTATCATGGTAATGGACATGACACAGGGGATCTTTGGCATAAAGGATCCAGAGAAATCCTATTCATCTAGCTCATGCAGATAAGATAATTCTCGTGTGAATGTTAAATTGAATTTAGTTTTAGGAGATCACATTATGGTCCATGCCCTGTTTGCAGGTTTTCTAAACTTTGGTTGAACGTAACCAGTTCCTTGAAATTCTACTGATGTTTTCCTAATGAGGAATTTGTTTTAAAGAACCTTTTTTAAGTCAATTCACACACACAAGAAAATTTTAAACAACCTGCATGGAAATGACTTCAGTAATTTGTGTTAGATTGAACCATGTAGTCTGCATAATTTTTGAAAGTATCAATAAATTTAGAAACTTTATCCATCATTGAAATTCACACAATGTCTAAATTGACAGTAAAACAGTCTTTAAAGAATTTTGTGATCCCTGTAAATCTCAGCCAAGTTTGACTTAATAGTGATGTCACGGTGATTTTCAACAACAGTATGTTAGTAACGCTTTTATCAAAATTTACCATGTGTTTTGAAAATTTACCATGTGTTTTAGTGAATATATATATTGATAGTTATTGATTTTTGAGTGTCATAGGAACTTGAAGAGGTTGGGGGCCATGACAAGCTAGAAAAATTGTTTACTAGTAAGATGAAGGGCCTTCAAAAGCACCAGTGAAGGCTTTGAATTTCCTGCTTAGGTGTTCCCATTATTTATCTTCGTTGATAGACATCTTCATCTTCTTTAAGAGGTAAATTTTAGCTTTCTAGGAGAGTATGCAAATTAGTATTTGAGACAATAGTCAGAAAATAGGGTTTTTATCTTGGTAATGGACATGACATAAGGGATCTTTGGCATAAATGATCCGGAGCAATCCTATTCATCTAGCTCCTGCAGATAAGATAATTTTCTTGTGTGTATGTTAAATTGAATTTAGTTTTAGGAGATCACATTATGGTCCATGCCCTGTTTGCTGGTTTTCTAAACTTTGGTTGAACAGAGGGTAACCAGTTCCTTGAAATTCTACTGATGTTTTCCGAATGAGGACTTTGTTGTAAAGAACCTTTTTTAAGTCAAGTCACACACACAAGAAAATGATAAACAACCTGCATGGAAATGACTTCAGTAATTTGTGTTAGATTGAACCATGTAGTCTGCATAATTTTTTGAAAGTATCAATAAATTTAGAAACTTTATCCATCATGAAATTAAGTCATTGAAATTGAAGCTTATAAAAGAGCAATGGATTGATGAGATATTGATGTTTATACTCGGTTTTATGTAAGCAGAGTGGGTCGCAAGTGCACAAAGCAGACTAGCTTATGGGTCATCGGTGGCCTTCCAAATTATATTTATGTGATTTGCACACGGTCATATAACCCAAGGGGAGGGGATTGGCTATGGTTGGAACTATTGCACTATTACAAAAAATTCGAAGAATTCTAAGAAAAACAATACACATACTTGAAAGAGATACACAACGGAAAATGCGAGCTAAATGGAAAGAAGTCCTTTCTGAACGTGGAGTCAGAATATACACCAATTGGTGTTGCCGATGCCGTGCATCATCATGTATTTATGATCAGATATTTACTTTTATTTGCATTTACATGACATCGCAAACTTCTCTTCTACACATGTATATATCTGCAGACCTTCAAATTTGTATATCTATCTGAATATAAATGGTACTCTATTTCCATTTCAAAGTATTCAAATTTTACTCATCGTATTATGCTCTATTCTATGTTCAAACCTCTATATCTGTCAACAGATTTCCTCTTTGCTTATTGCCTTTAACACATATTCATATACTAGTTCTCTACAATTCATAATTGACATTGGTATAAGTTATTCAAAAATAGCACTAAAACATTTTTTTTATAGTCATAAAACACTTCCAAGAATCTACTCATTTTCTCTCTAAAAGTATGATGTATCTTCATTCTTTAATTTCGCATTAGAGTAACAGTTCTGTGGGCTTGCAATACTTTTTTTTCATTGTTTATTGCTTGAATAAAATATGAGACTGTATGAACTAGGAAAAAAGACATCCCTATCATCCCCAGAAGGTGCTGCTATTCTCTGGATAAGTTTTAAAAACTTTTGCTTCTCTTCACCATTTTCTGGCACTCTCCAGTGAGCAATCATAGGCTAATCTTTCTAGAAGGGTTAGTAGGTGACCTTCACCATATGGTGGTTCTGAATTAATGGCACAAAATTCCAACGAACTTTAAGAAAAAAAATTAGAAATATACGTTTTTAATTTTCGCAATTTTTTTAACTATATATTATTAAATGCAATAAGAAATCAAAGTTATTAAATGGTTTGTAGGTCAATATTGAAAGGATCTCCTTGCACTATGGGACCTCGTCTAGGAGTGATTTCTTCAGCTACTCCCGCTCCCATTAACATTAGTTACACTATGGGGGACCTGTTCTAGGAGCTCCTTCTTCAGCTACCACCACTCACATCAGCCTTATTACAATATTATCCATGTTGCAGTTTCCTTTGTATGCCTATCACTATTAAGCATGGCTGCATTAAGGTATTTTTTCTCTTCTTCATCTTTCATTAAACTCTCACTACAATGTCTCATTACTGCTACTGCATTATTTCCTCAAAATTAGCTAACTCAAAGTGCCTTGAAATTGGGCTACAAATGACAGAATCTACATCAACAAACCCACCAGAAAGGAAAAACCGCTAAAATTCTGTTGAAAGCATGAGTCAATGACTGTAAGAGCACCTGATTTTGGTGCAATATCTCTGCCTGCATAGAATATATAATATAATCCTTGAAAGCTCTCTTCTTTTTTTCCTTCATTTAATTTAATCTGCATTACACAGGTAGATCCTTCTCACACTGGACTATAATAACAACTGGTTAAGGTGCAATATCTCTAACTGTATAGAATATATAATGCAATCCTTAAGCTTTTCTGGTCTGTTAATAATTCTCTGCAGGGATTATATTATGGTGGTTGGTTTCTCAATATTGTTTTTTTGACTTTTCGACTTATCTAAATATGAATATGCATTAAAGGTTCTAACTAGGAAATCATTCCATAATAGTGATTGTGTTCATGGAAGGCATGTTCTATTTGCAGCACAAATATCATACTGTTGTAGTAAAAGGATCAGTTGGTGACCCGGATTGTGATAGTATCAGCTAATAAAATTATGCAAAATGGAGAATATTACCTCTTAGTTGCAAATAGTTTTCCTTCTTTGGTGCTTGCTTTTTTTGTATTTGTGGCAGAAGCATTGTATGGAGCTGGAAAAAGAGCCATGAATGGGTGTAATCGAGGAGTCAGAAACGAAGATTGTAGTTCTAGCCTTTTATGCAATGGTTGGTTCGATTTTTATAGCTTATTTTATCATAGTATCATTTTCTGTCATGATCTCATATGGTAGGTTTTCATTGTATGGTGCTAAGTCCTGCTTATCTTCGTTCAAAATTAGTATGTTTATGATTATGGAATTATATTAGATGATTAAGAGATTGTTTGAGAAGTTCTGTTTTGTCCTTATTTATTTATTGCAACGAGGTTTTGAATATTGAATATTTCTTCGTTTTGCTATGTGGGTAGCTCCCCTCCCTGAGATTATCCTACCTTTACCCTGTTACTATAGATCCATGTTAACCCCAGCTTTATTAATCAAGGAGACGGATCAAGGAACTCTGAAATGCATACCTTTCCGTCATTAATAAATCTGGTATTAGCATGGATATTGGATTTTTGGAATACTCTGTTATATTTAACTGAAACTAAAGCTAATGTAAAAAAATAAAAGCTCTCTTCTTTTTTTCTTTTATTTAATTTAATAGGAATTATACAGGAACATCCTTCTCACCCTTAACTGTAAGAGCACCTGGTTTTGGTGCAATATCTCTGCCTGCATATAATATTACCTCTTACTTGCAAATAGTTTTCCTTCTTTGGTGCTTGCTTTTTCTGTATCTGTGGCAGAAGCATCTACAGTGTAATCTGAAAAATATAGGACCCTGTCATGAAACAAATGCTCAGTTATTACTAAACAGATGGCCTTTAAGTCTATGGCAATGGCAGGGAATTACAATATCAATTTTGAAAACCAGAATATCAATTTTGCACACTTGCTGGAAAGAAATATTTAATGAAAAGGTGGCACTCATTAATGGCCTTTATATCAACTCCACATCTGGTGAAAGATGGAAAGAAGAGCCAAACTCCTGTTATGCACATGAATATGAAAACCAAAGGTACTGCAATAAATCTTGGCAATTTTATGTAACAAGAGAGGCTGCTTCTTCTCAAACCAATCTCAATGACTCTACAGAAACCATGGAAGATAAAGAAAGTTGTAACTTCCCAACTGGTTGGACTTGTCTCTGTGTAACAGCAGAGCATCAGTTCATGAATCAATCCAGAAACTGCAAATGTCATCATTACTGCAACTACTCAAGCCCAGAGAGGAGGCTTTGCACTTTTCTTCTCTGATTTCTTGTAGGGGGTTTTCCAGCAGATGTGCAATACAGGATCATACACAGATTGGTAGAGAATATTTGATACAACGAGATTCCATCTCTTGCTCCAAAAATCTTCCAGGGATGTAGAAAGACAGGGCCTCTTGAATTAGGGTTCTAATTCTACTCCTAGGCTTGCATCTGCCATAGCTCTTTGGCTAACCATAGATACATCAAGAAATAACAAAATTTGAACCCCATAAAGCAAAAAGATCAAACCATGGGGAATCTGATTTCAGAATGAATACAGGTATAAGACTACTAATAAAAGAAATCCTTCTACAATCACTTTGTTCAAGGTAGTTGAATTCAATTTTTTTTTCTGAGAATCGTTATCCTATCTGGATTGGTGAACCCTGATGGGAAAAATAGCTACGACCATGAAATGAAAGAGATTCGATATTTCCCATGGCGTTGCAAGAGAACCCACTTCGAAATAGAGCATTAAAATCTTGAATGAGCTGACCCACATGAACACAAATGCAGTTTAACTATGCTGAATGTTCTTTTTAAGGAATGTAATGTTACTGGCTCAGCGCCATGTAAATCCTATGATGTTTTGTAGCTCTTTCTTGTAGGCATCTATCTTGTGGTTGTTACTTGTCATGTGTTGTCTGTCATTGTAAACTTGCATCTGTTATCTATGTAATGTGCATAATAACAGTGCATGATAAAAATTATTACAATAGAGCTATATGTAAGGGCCATGCAGACTCCTTATCATTGTTACCAAAAATGGACAGAAATTTCAACAGGCAAGTTGAATTCATCATTCCAACCTCTCATACATGGCTCCATCCATTTTGTAGCATGTGATTATGAGAAGTGTGCATGATGGATCATGTGTGCCCTTCATATTGGGATTTTGTTCCACTGTAAGGCGCTCACTCGTAAAGGTTGAGAAACTCTACTTCGCCCATGAGAGATGGTGGGTTGCCCTTTTCATATTTATTTTGTATGGTTTACATTTATTTCCCATCATCTTTGTGCAAAAATTCTACAAAATCTCCTTCATTTCAAAAACTACAATTACTTCAAATTAATAATTCACAAACAATACTCCTATCGGCCTCTCTTTGCACCTTCTAGGGCAACTGCTAGTATATGTCATATTCAAACAATTCCACTGCACCCTACGCCTCGTGCTATGACCTCGACAACACGGTTAGGGTCGTCATTACAACGACTCTAAAAAATTTAAATGATGCGGTTATTAAACCAATACAACACCACGGAGCGCCAATTTTAAAATTTTAAAACAAATTTTGATTAAATGTAAGGCAACACAAATGGGGATTTAAACCCGAATCTCTGCTAGCTTAATCCAGGCCTTCACCAATGGCTCGAAGGCCACCACTTTGTAAATTCGGCCAACTCATTATTATTTAAACCCAGATGCAAAGACCAGACGGGGGGAGATGTGGGCACGATTTTCGAAGACAAGGTAGCATGTAGTTCAAGGAAGCGCATAGTTCAAGGTAGAACATAGTTCGAGGCGGGCACATATTTCGATGCAGGTGGAACCATGAGCAGGCCCCGAAACAAGGAGCAGAATCATGAGCCTTGAAATTTTCCCGAGGAGGTAATTTTTCTCCATGTTGGAATATAGTCAAGTTTACAGTCATTTTTCAGGGTTTTTCACAGGGAACGCAATGGCGAGGTCATATTCGCCTTTTTAGTTGCATATTTCCAATCCATCTAGGGGGAATCTAAAAGATTCCTTTTGCCCCATATTTTCACTTCATCAAAATTCATAAAATGGACGGTCAATTTTGCACTATTCGATGCCACGAACCTGATGGTGTATTCAGATTTTACATATGAGCTTTATATTTTTCAGTTACTTTTTGAAGTGAAGTTGAAAATGTCAGCTTTCAATGAGTGAGAAGTCGATTTAACACCTTTCGATACCACGATTGTGATGGTGATTTCAGATCCAACAGCAAAGCAACTCATGCTTCATTCATCTTCAGCGTGAGATATATGATGTGTTGATTTCATGTACTTATTTGTCCTTGAGATGCATAGTGTTGTATAGATCCCTGTTGATGTATGATTCCAGGATCTTGTTTTTTTATTGATGTACTTTCTATCATGGATTGTATTATGTCTGAGATCCCTTTGATTCCATGTTGCCAAGATACTCATTGTCACATATATGTTGTTTGAGATCCCTTTGATGCCATGTTGGCAGGATACTGATAGTAATTATGTGTGAGATATTGTCATACTGATAGGAGTCCTTCTTGTGAATGAGAGTTCCGGTAGTGGAACATCTCGTAGAGAGGTCTAGCCATTCTTGCATGAGGGAATTTTCATTTTATGTCAGAGAAAACACATCCATGTACATCTTCACTCCTTACATCAGTTAATGCAGCAGCCTACACCATATTGACACCGAGGCCCGGAGATGTAGTCCCTCCTGGACGAACTCCGTTATCAAACGACGTGTTCTTATGATTGTTGATCTTGACATGTTATGTTCATCTTCTTTACATCATGTAGTTGTTAATTTATGTTCATTGATGATTTAATTAAATGCAATTCTAACACATTAGCCGAAGTGAAAGGTCTTGGTTAAGGGTAACAGGAATTTACCCTGGATCAGTCCTTAGAGCATAGTTCCTTTCCTTGTGTCAAGCTCCTTAAAAATGAAACAAAATCATTGATCACAATTCATTTTCTTATGCCAATCTCATTAAAAAAATTAAACAAGGTCCCATGAGCAGAGTTCCTTTTCCCTATTTTAAGCTCATTAAAAAATGAAACATATCCCCTTCTAGTTCGAGTCTTTGCTTATATCTCGCAAATTCTCATTCGATTCATTCACTTAATCTCGTAAATGAACCTTCATTCCATCCACCTGTTAGCAACCAGCAGTATACTTAGGTGAATGAAATGAAGATTAGGGGGCATGTACCTTGAATTGAGTCATTATGCTGGGGCCATGCAAACTTATTTCAAGAATAATTTTCTTTGTTTCCAGGTTGTGTAAAAATGAAATCAATTTCAAGCATAGTTTCCCATGTTTCAAGCTTATGTAAAAATGAAACCATTATCATCCTATCTCTCATGATTAACAATTTTTTATCAGCCTATTTTTTCCAGATAAGCCTTGGTTTTCTCATTCCATCGTCACCATTTACTTGGCCAATCATAAGCTTTCACTTGGTTGTTTTTTCCATTTCCTTAGGAACTGCTATGATTAGTGGTCTTATTAGCCAACCTCTTGTCCTTTGTGTGGTTTGAGAAGTTCCACCATGACCGGAACCAGTTGCTACCTTTTATACCTCTCTTTTCTCCAGGAGGAGTCCTCTTTTAGCTCTTTTTCAAACTCCCAAAATATGAAAATATTGTCGAGCACTTGTCTTTTCAAACTCATTAAAGTAAAAGAAAAGACGTCTACTCAGTATAAGTTTAACCCTTTTTCAGACTGATATAGAATATTTACAAAAAAATAATACCTTAGTTGAACATGACTAAGAGGTTCTCTTGAGTATTGTTTTATACCTTTTAGGACTCAAGGGACTATCTACGAAAAGGAACATCTAGAGTTTCTTTTTCGTATCTTTTTCAAAATATCTAAACATGAAAAAGATGTCGATTTTTACCTTCGCTAAACTCGTTAAAAAAATCTAACAACGATGTAATTATTGAACATGACAAGACTAAACCACTCCTTCTTAGGGTTCGTAAAACATAATCATAGTTATTTGTTTGAAAGATGAACTTACATATCAATCATATGTTATCCTCCTCAAGCTTGTTAAAAAAATAAATGGGTACTAACCAGTATGGTTGGGGAAATTGGGAAAACATGGTACTCCATTTTCTAATGGAAGTGAGTCTCTCTTGAACACGACAATCTTCCACCTCATCTTCATGGATGTTGGGTTGGGTAGTCTTCTTTTCTTTTGGTTTATCATACCATTTTCAAAGCCTCTATTTTTCGGTTTTGGGTCAATGCTGCCAACTTCATTCAGTGTCATCGGTGTGTTCAATATAATTCATTCACTCAATATCTGCTACAATACTCTTAATCTTTCATTCCATGTCTACCATGCTTGATATAGTTTCGTATTGACATCATTCTGTCTCAAATCATGATATTTGTTTCGTGTCATTGATGGGGGATACATCAATACCCTCCTGTGATGGATCGCTTCATGTCGACATCAACTCATTATCTAGGAATTTGACTTAGAAACAAGCCATCGGTACCTTGGTGCTTGCATACATCAATGGAAATTTTCCTCACTCTAAGAGATAGGTTTACATCATTTGCCTTCGACCAAAATATTCTATGTGGTGTTCGACATTAACTCATTTATTCACACCATACAGATTGTATTGCAATACCTTGAGAGTCATTAACATGATTGGTGGTTTATCTCACGTCTATTAATGCCTTACATCATTGGATGGTAATCAGATGGTGTCTACCATGTTCGACTTCATCTCATTGATTCACATGGTTATACTCATACATTGGACGGTTGTGTGAACAAGATAAAAGACCCTGGATCTAATTTCATCCCTCCGGGTTGCAATTTCAGGATAAATATAAGACCACAATGTATGATGGTTATGGTCATACAAACATCCCTCTAGTTATGGGTCCACCATTTGTCATCAATGGACATGTCTTTTGATCATTTTACATGTAATGTTAGCTTATGTGTTGAGTATGGGTATGTCTCCTTCAACAAATATATCATGATGTCAATGTATTGTAACAAAATATGATCTCGTTGTTTTTTCTTGATCCTCACTTGTCACAATGTAAAGCACTTCAGTCATCAATCACCATTCTTTACTTTTCACTTTAGGGGGGATTCTGTTATAGAGAATTTTGTCACATCTTGTCAGTCAGCCTAAAAAATGGATCATTCAACATTCTTTACCCCTTGACATCATCATGGCATAAATCCCTATGCATGACACTCTCATATCTTATATTTTATGCCTGAAAACACCTTGTTTTAGTCATTTTAAGGGCCAACTCTCCATGGCCTCATACTAGACAATGTTCATTTACAATTTTCTCCACTGTGGCCTGGTTGATCACCTACAGGTTTCTCCACTATGCACCTATGTTAGTTCTAGAAATTCGGGAAAAAGACAGATTCTGGAAGCCTCTTCTTCCAAAATCTTCCATAATTTGTTACAACTATTTAACTCAAATAAAAAATTTGGATCCTATCCTATCCTACCTTGGAGTTTCCATCCTTTATCCTTTGATCCCATCCTCCCATCAAGAGTGGATATCAAGCCCTAAATTGGTAAATGGATAAGAACTTCCAACTTACCTCCCTCTCCTATATATTTGTGGTCATCCAAAAGCTAGGGGTTGGATTTTGGAGATAGAATTATACACTCACATTGTGGTTATGAAGAGTTATCATTCTATGCATTAGGGTGATTAGAGGTGCAATTTGTGGCAAAGAAAGAACAAATCAACTTGGAGGAGCTCTTCTACAAGATCAACTCTTATTTTTGGTTGTAACTCCTTCAATTTCTATTAATGCAAAGATATATTTGTTTTCCTATATGTGATGTTATGATTTCACGTATTTCGATGCCATGTTGATACATTGAATGAATTATTTAGATGATGTTACATAGATATCGATGATCGTTGGCTTGTGTTTCCTAATTGTGCATATTCTAATTATAGCAACGGGATATAGGATTGGAGCTTTCAAGCCAAGAAAGGAATGAAGCATACAAACAATTACATGTAGGCTTAATCCCATCATCCATTTACTTTAAGGGAAACAATAGCTTCTTTGTCTTTCTATTGTTCTAAGCTAGGTCACCAAGTCTAGGGAAGATACTTTTGTCCGTAGTCGTAGTTTTTGTATAACAAGTACAAAGACAAATTTAAGCGTCTGAGGATGTGATATCCCTTAGCTGAATGATGTGTTTGTAAATAATTATGTATAAGTTTATTTTTTTTAGTTAAGTATGCTACATTGGAAAATAGATAAAAAATTTAATTATCAATCATTTATTATTGATAATGGATATTTGTAAAGTTGTAATTATTTTTTATTTTGTAAATAGAGACAAATTTGTGAAATTAATGGCTAAGTCCATATGATTGAAAGAGAAAATGATGTAGTTTACTAGGAAAGTTGTTATTATCCATCAATAATTCCTAGGCATCTAATCTACACGATCAAATTTAATTAAGAAATTATGATATTGACAAATTAAATGTTTCCTAGAAGGAAGGAAGTTGTCCTCAAGAGTGGGAAACAGAAACTCATTAATGAGAAGTTAACTACCTACCACATGTTGGTGAGGTAGAGGAAGTTACTAACCACCAAAAGTGTAGTAGATGGATAATATATGTTTTTACTTGTTTTTGTCTCAGAATTCTGAGAACAAAATTGAAGAATTTTGAAGTGTGATGTTCCGTAAATGAATCCACATATGCCATTATAAAAAGTCTACATTTTTAGTCACAAACAAGACTCATCATGAGAAATTTCTCGAGAGAAAAAAGTAAATAGAAGAAGAGTAAATATGAATATAAAATAAGAATATATATATATATATATATATATATATATATATATATATATATATATATATAATAATAAGAAAATTTAAATTTCGAAGAATAAAATAAAAACAAGATAAGAAAAAATAAACACAATAAAAATAAACAAAATAAAAGAAAGAAATAATAACCCAGGAAAAACAAATTATAAAAAAAAAATGATAAATCTCATACATTTTAATTTTATTATCACAGTTGTAAGAATAATGTAGTAGAAATACAAATGTGACACACTTTGATTTTCAAATAGAAAAAGCATTAGAAAAATTGTAACAAAGGACTTTAGTATATCATTTGATATAAAATCAGTGAAGATACTCACAAAATCAATGTTTTTATACATATAGACATTACTATAAGGAAAAGGACTAGTGAAAAAAGGGACAAAAATTCAAGAAATTTTAATATTTCTAGTCATTGCATAAAAGACAGAAATTATGTAGAAAACCATATAAAAACAATTGAACGCATAATTATTTCATGAAGTTGGACGCTTACAATTAAAAGATAACCAGCATAGATCCATCTAACTCCGGATCTATCATGCGCCGAGAGGGATCAAATCTCTCGAGGTGCAAACCTATTTTTGAGTGCAAAACTTGAGGAAAGGTTTGCACCTCGAGAGATTTGATCCCTCTTGGCGCATGATAGATCCGGAGTTAGATGGATCTATGCTGGTTCCAGTGGGTGGCATCAACGTCACATTTTTCAGATTATTAAATTTTCTGTATATTTTTGAGATGTACATCATACTTTGAAATTTTTAAGATTAGAAATACAAATTCTAACAAATGTTATTAATATAAATATGTTTGGTGATCTGAAAAATGAACTAATTAATATATTAAATAACAAATACACCTATCATATCATTGAAATATCAAATACACCTATATTAAGCCGACATTTATTTTTCAGATTATTAAATTTTTTGTATATTTTTGAGATGTACATCATACTTTGAAATTTTTAAGATTAGAAATACAAATTCTAACAAATGCTATTAATATAAATATGTTTGGTGATCTTAAAAATGAACTAATTAATATATTAAATAACAAATACAACTATCATATCATTGAAATGTGATATGAAGAATATATTGAAAAATACATGAAAAATACATAATTTATTTAGTATTTAACCTTAACCCGACTTCTTCTTCTTTTCTCTTAGAAACACCGGCACATTTTGCCATCTTTTCATATCGATCATATGGAAATGGTGGTTGAAATCGAAGACCATCCAAAGATTTAACTCGAGATATTGTAGTAAAAGTGAGACCTTGTCGCTCTGTCCTTCCAATATCAATAGTTGCCTTCTCTAGTGTCAATCCCCGGGACTTATGAATTGTTAATCCCCAAGCAAGTCGCAATGGAATTTGTTTATTATTGCCTCTTTCAATAGGTATAATAGGAATAGTATGAGGGAATAATTCATCCCACGCAACTCCGACATATTTATCAAATGTTACTAAAACATATGTAGGAGGATTAGGAGGTGATGTTCCAGGATTATACACAATATCTTCAACTACTCCAAGAGCACCATTGACAATTCCTGCATCAGTCCATAAATTTGAAGTTAGCATAACCCTAGCTCCAACAGCAAGAAGGACCTCATTATCCAAATTTTCCTCATCTGCTTCCATGTTGTTGTTGTTATTTGATCTTGTAGCAACACTACGTGCAACAGGGTGATTTAGGGATACCAAGCAACGCTTATTGTGATTGGGCACATCATCATTTGTTGCAAACAAATGTGTAGCCTTATTAAATGACTCTTTTGTTGAAGCATCCAATTTGGAATCTGTACGTGTCATTAGTACTTTCCAATCTTCTATTGTTGGAATTGCATCTCTAACGTTCATTAATAAATGACGAAATAATCTTTGATCATTGCTCTGTCCATCTTGCCTGTATACTATATCAAGAGTTACAACAATTGTGAATAAATTCCTCCTCCTCTCCCTCCTCCTCTCCCTCCCTCTCTCTCTCTTGCCCTTCCCTCCCTCTCCCCTGCTTATATCTCTTTTCCCTCCTACTATACTCTCTCCCTCTCTCTCCATATTCCTTATCTCTCTCTCTCTCCAGCTTTCACACTCTCTATATTCATTCTTACCTCCCTCTCTCTCCCCCTCCATCTCCATCATTATTTCCCTACCTCTCTCCACTCTCTCTCTTCCTTTCTCTCCCACCTCTCTCTCTCTCTATCTTCACCTTCCAAATTTATTAATATATGCCTCTCTCTCTCTCCTTCTCTCCTCCCTTGTCTCCATCTCTCCTTTTTTATCTCTTTATCTCACACCAAACATACACACTCTTTCTCCATCTCTCCATTATCACTCCCTCTCTCTCTCTCCTCTTGTCACTATCTATGCATTTAATCTTCCCTCCCTCTCTCATCCTATCTCCCTCCCTCTCTCTTCCTCTCTCTCAAGTCCCCTCTCGTTTCCTTCCTCTCTCTCCCTTTCTCTCCTACCTCCCTCTCTCTTCTCACATAACTCACTCTCTCTTTCTCTCTCGTTCCCATACAATCCTCTCACTCCCCCCTCATTCTTTTTTTCTCTCAACTCCTCTCTCTCGGCATTCATATCTCTTCCTCTGTCTCTCTCTCTCTCTCTCTCAAATCCTCTCTCTTCCTCCATCACTCTATCTCTCTCTCCAAATATATTACTATATCCCTCCCTTTCTTCTTCTCTCTCCTTCTCTCCCCCCTTGTCTCAATCAATCTTCCTATGTCTCTTTATCCCACCCTACACATACATAGTCTCTCTCCATATCTCCATTGTCACTCCCTCTCCCTCCACTTCTCACTCTCTATGTCTTTCTTCTTCTATCCCTCTCTCTCTCCCCCCTCCGCTCTCTCTCTCTCTACCCTCCAATCCTCTCTCTTTATCTCTCTCTCCCACCTCCATATTTATGTCTCCCTCTCCCTCTCTTACCCTTCTCTACCTCTCTCACTCCTCTCCCTCTCTCTCTCTTCATTCCTCCTCTCCCCTCTCCTTCATTTATCTCCATATCTCCTTTGTCACTCCAGCTATTTCTCCACCTCTATCATATGTCTTCGTTCTTCCCTCTCATATATATATATATATATATATAACAAATTTAATATTGTTTTAATATAAGTTATTCAATTTAATAATATTAATATGAATATTAGATTTAATAATATTAATAATATTAATATTAATATTTTAATGTTAATGTTGGGATTAATAATGTTTTTTTTGTGTGCTATTATTATTAATTTGGTCCATAGGATTAATTTATTATTAGATGTTGATTTGTACTCCTATTTGATATTTTTTTATTTATTTACTTTACCTTTTTATACTTCTTTTATAAATATAGTATTGGGCCCATGGTATTTGGCCTATGGTATTAATAATAATTTGTCCCATGGTATTTGGCCCATAAGATTACCCTAAATAAAACCTCTTTTTTGAGTTTTTGTAAATATAAAGAGGTTTATGGAGTAAATATAAAAGGAAGTTTATTTATTTACCATACCTCCGGAGTAAGTAGAAAAAGAGGTTTTATTTAATTACCATACCTCTAGTTTATTTATATTTATATTTATTTATATTTACCTTTTTTATAAATATGGTATTTGGCCCATAGGCCTTTAGTTTATTTACCATACCTCTAATTTATTTATATTTTTATTTATTTACCATATTTTTTTTAGTGTTTGTAAACCTCTTCATATTTTGATAAATTTATTTTTTAATGAATTTTTAATTGTCCCATGGTATTTGGCCCATAAGATTACCCTAAATAAAACCTCTTTTTTGAGTTTTTGTAAATATAAAGAGGTTTATGGAGTAAATATAAAAGGAAGTTTATTATTTGTACCAAACTCAGAGGCAGAAAAAGAGGTCGTATTTAATTACCATACCTCTAGTTTATTTATATTTATATTTATTTATATTTAATTTTTTTATAAATATGGTATTTGGCCCATAGGCCTTTAGTTATTACTTATACCTCTAATTTATTTATATTTTTATTTATTTACCATATTTTTTTTAGTGTTCGTAAACCTCTTCATATTTTGATAAATTTATTTTTTAATGAATTTTTAATTGCTTATTTATATGATTTTCTAAATTATTGTTTAAGCCAACATTATTGAGATTTTATTTTTAAAACTTTCTCTAGTTTTTGTTATTTTGGCTTCCGACACACATCGCAGTCATACTGGATTGTAAAATGCGCCTCTCGGCTCAATAAGAACCATTGAGAAAATCAATCAATACTGATAGAGGTGACTAAAAAGACCCTGAAACTCAATTACTTCCCCCAAAAAATTTCCTTTATAAACCCTTTTTATTTTTTAAACCTTTCATTAAATCCATATAAAAATCTCTCTTTTATTAGAAATTTTCAACAAATATTAGTCACTATTTAAAGAAATATTATTTAATATGCTTTCATTAAATCGATATAAAAATATCACTTTTATTAGAAATTTTCAACAAATATTAATCAATACATAAAAAATATTATTTAATATGCCAAAATTTTATAAAGAATTTGATCAAATCCTTTAAATAGAATTACTTAGTTAAAAGTTATGGATAAATTTACCATATCAATAACTTTTCAAACATTCAAACCTGGACGAATACGATGACAACTGTAGGGTTTTCAATTCACCCATGTTCCACCAACACGGCAACAGCGCAAGGTGAACGTGCGTGTGGACTGGTCCCTCTGATTGTCCCAGCAGAGACTCTCCTAGGTGGAAGCTCAGTAAATACTGAGCAGTTCTGCACTTTAGTTACACAGAAAAAAAACTTAGTTCTTCTCAATTATAATAAGATTGTCAACTTTATAACAAAATGAGAATAAGGTTGTCATTTTTCAAAACACTATTACCTTTTTACATTTATATTAACCAACTCAGTTAACAAAATGATAATAAGGTTGTCATTTTTACATTGATATTAACCTTTTAAATTACAGTAATGTTGAAACACTTTGGTTAATATCAATTATAATAAGATTGTAATTTTTACATTGCTTTTAATTAACAAAATTATAGTAGAATATGTTTTTAGTTTTGAATAAAATATCAAAAAACCTCTACTCAAAATCCAATAAACCATATTAATTTCAGTGAATATCATATATATATATATATATATATATATATATATATATTCTTTCAAAAATGCGCGTAATTTTTATCCCAAAACATAGTTACAGCTGCTGTCATAAGACAGAATGAAAGGGTAAAACAATTCCAGCTACAGGAGAAAACATCCAAATTAAAATAGCATACGGTCATATTAAAACAGAAAGCAAGCGACCAAGTTTTTAGTAGGAATGTTTGATAGTACCTTTCCTCTCCTTGGAACGAAAACATAATAGGTGAGTGAGGTATTGCAAGAAGAAGAGCTGGCTAGAGCATATTATCCGAAGAAAAATGGTATGGCTTGCTTTAGGTAAGACGACAGCGTTATGAGCTGCAGTTTATTTCCACTACGAGACCAAACAATTTAACAATTCAGCTCAACCATTTTGTTTTAAATTAACCCCCTCTGTACAGTGTATTTGGTATTCAGGTAATTACTTTCAGAAATTAGTGGATACTGGAGGGCTTGACGTTTCAGATTATTTCCAATCTGGGTCCAATCAATTTAACAATTTCAGTCGTAAAATCAACCGCATGGTACATGAAATTTTCTTCTAATCAAGTATTTCCAACTATTGTTGGAGGGCATGAATTCTCTCGCAATTTTCTCTTCCTCGCTTTTGGCATGAAGTCTCTGGCAATTTTCTCTACCATTTCCTTAGATTATCCTCCTTGTTTGGGATTTCCTATCAGCAATTATTGGAGGGCATGTAGTCTCTGGCAATTCTTTCTACCATCTTTTGGCATGAAGTCTCTCGAAATTTTTTGGTTTATTTATATAATTATTAAAACTTATTTGTTAAGCCGACATTTATTTTTTATTTTTATTATTTTAATTTAAAATTTGAGCCGACATTAAGGGGACGTGACAAACTCGACATCGGGGGTCATCATTGGTGCGAGATGCGCTTCTCTCATGCAATAAACTACACATAAAGAGTAATTCGTTGAAATTATTGTGCCTTTATATAATTAACTATTAAAACATAGTAAAATGTATAATACATAAAATTCCCAAAATAACCATAGAGTTTGACTTACGAAGAATTATAAAAAATAAAAATCCTCAAAATAGAAATTATAACTTATATTAAAAAGAACTTCATTTTAAATTATATATATATATATATATATAGAGTAGAGACTTAAACCCTGTAGGGCAAAATAATTGTTTCAGTCCATGTGGAATTGTATTTTTGTAAAACTCAAAAAAATATAAATTATACAAAGAAAATGGTAGAGACAAAAGCTGCGCTAATTGTCTTTACATAGAACAATCCACCCCGGTATAAGTAGAACCCAGAGAGGTGGAAAATTTCTCCAATTCATTCAGTGAAACTGAAGCGGAGGAGGTCCATGGTCAGAAATGCTACAAGGAATAAAACATTATCGTGGCAGACTATTTTTTAATACAAATTTGAAAAGTTAGTAATGAAACACATAAATTCAAAATCTATATTAAATTAAATAAATAAATTGAGGTTTATACCTAGCACAATAGTTGTAGCTTCTTGAGAACATCCTACACAAAAACAAAGAAGTTAATATTTAATAAAAGGATAAATTCAAAGGAATATATGATTGTGGATAATGGAATAGTGAAATGAATGTAGAAAAAAGCTTATAAATTGAAATATGACACTTTCAGGTAACAAGATCCACGTTTTGTGGCAAAGTGGGAAAAAACTTTGGAAGATTGAATGGGTAAAATGAAAATTCAACTAAGTCATTAACACCACTATAAAACTCTAATGCAACCTCCACCGTTGATTGGCAACAAACAAACTGTAATCGTTGCCATGTTAGGCCAAAGTACCATACGTGGCAGCAAGATACAATTCCATGCGTGAAGGTAGAACCATCCACAGACATTAATGTTAATATTTAATAATTCCAATGAGGAAGTGTACGAGTGTTTTTAAGAAAATTATTAATATCATTTTCTCGGAAACATTAGTCGTGGAAAACCATATACAACGAACCATGGTTGTAGTTCGAATAAAAACTAAAGTTTGAGACTGTATAATTAATACAAATTTTATTATTAAAAAGGTATGACATAGAAATAGAAGATGCAATCCACGATTAATATCTTATATTTCAATATTAAACAAACAAACCAAAAAAAATACTAAGGATCGTACCTCTGACCAGAACTTATAACATATGTATCTACCAAATTGTTAATACCACATGCATTAGGACAATGACCTTGTGATATCATAAGAGTTGACGATGTCAGAAGTGGCAAAAATATTTGGTCTAGCACCATGTTGCGGTGGTAATATCTATATATATATATAAAATGAAAACATAATTGAATAGTGAAAGTTTGGAATTGATATCTGATAACAAAAGCCATTGATTTATTAAAAACTTTATAATTAGAGTTGTTTTGATAAAAAAAAAAATTAAATGGTTGAAGAAAGGAAAATAAGATTCATTTTTAATGTTTTAAAATAAATTATCATACAAAGCATATTTAATGTATTATAAGGATATAGGAGAAATAATGTTATGATATATCAATTAAGTACATGTATGTATAACTAAACATTAAAGGTTTATATAGATGTTAAGTTTTAATAAGAATTATAGTAACATTGGTGGTATGATCATAGCAATATATGATGGTGGATTTTCTTTTTTGTTTGAACAAAAATATATATATTGTTAGAGAGGGTATTTATAATTATGTTTTAAAGTTTGTAAATAGTTATTTCCAAAACCTTAAAGTGAACTTGGAATCTCTGTCCAAAATGATTTTGTTGGGGACTCCATGCATCCTCACAATCTCCTTAATGAAGATTTGAGCCACTTCACTATCCAAATTGGTGGACTTGACTAATACACATTAGAGGAATCCTAAAAGTAGCCTCCTAAGGAAAAATAATAAAATAATACGAAAAATAATAAAATAATACTTAAAATAGTAAAATAAGAGTTATGCATTTTGGAGGGAAAAGAAGACAAATGCTTTTTTTTTATTTGTATTTACGGCTTATCTCCTTATAAGTTTACTCAAATTTCAAGTTTAGATACTCGTTAGATGCGGAATTAAATTCCACATCCAACGAGTACTCATTATTCATACTTTTGAGAAGACCCACATTGATAAAAATTGCAGATACATTAAAAAATATGTTGAAACACGTTTTTTTTAATGTATCTACAATTTTTGTCAAGGTGGGTCTTCTCAAAAGTATGCATAATGGGTACTCATTGGATGTGGAATTTAATTTTGCATCCGACGAGTGTCTACACTTGAAATTTGAGTAAACCTATAAGGATATAAGTCAAAAATACAATTAAACAAAATATAGTTTTTCTTCTTTTCCCTCCAAAATATTTACATGTACCTCTTTTTAAATTTAAAGAATTTTGATTGGTTTACATATTATGACATGGAAATTACATGAAAATTTCATGGGCACTTGTAGGCTGAAATTTCCTCTATTGAAATGAGCCACTTTCCTCAACTTGTCAATGGCCACCATAATTGCATCATGTTGCCTACAGGTTCTTGGAAACCCAATAATGAATTCCATGTAGATCACTTCGCACTTCCATTCCAAAATGGGAATGGGATGCAATAAACCTATTGGATGTTTACAGTCATCCTTCACTTGTTGGAATTATGTGCATTTAGCAACAAAATCATCCATGTCTCTTTTCAAAGTAGGAAAATAATAAAACTTTTTTATGGTAGTGAGAGTCTTTTGGTGTATCGGGTGGCTGGAATATAGCATAACATGAAACTCTCTCATTATGGGCCTCTTCAAATCAACACTACTTGGTACATAGATTCTATTCTTGAATCTAACCAAGCCATCACCTATGAGGTTATATTCTCTTTCTCTTAAGCGGGTGAGGGTGGTTCTTAGAGGGGGAGAGAAACTCCGGAAATAATCACCCTCACCTGGGCTAACAACCAACATTTGACTAGATCCTTCAATCCAACCAACCAATCTGGGCAAGTAAGGTCCTAAAAGGTCAACCCAATCAACTCATTGAGACCTATGAATCAATAGTAATCGATAGCCTACATCACCTTGCTGAACCACTCACTTAGCTATATTCCACTAACCAATGCATTGAGATGAAGTCCAGTCACCAAGATTGAACAATTGTTGCTTCAAACGGGAACTACCGACGAGTACCCTGCCTTATTAGCAAGATCAGCCCTCCAACCAAAGGATCAATCCCTGCCTCGCCATCAGTTGTTGCTTTAGGGGAGGAATTTCACAAGGGGAGGAACCTGGTATTTTACACCCTGGGTATGTTTCCTCTATAGGTTATGCATCTGAATCTCTAAGCATATTTTCCCATGTATAGGGTGTTGCTTATAGATCAATGGATTCATAAACAAGGTATGTTGGATCATTAACTGATACTGGCTCTAGGTAAACTATTGTATGTGGCTTTGCAGGATCATCAACTGATTTTTTTTGGTCAAGTGCCTCTCAAACAAGCGGGGATGCTGGTGGATTTGGAAGTAAAATGGATTCTTCATATCAAACTTGCACATTAACAGTTTCTGGGATTCAATATCGATCAAATGAAACTGTTGCTTTTGATTATATATATATGGATCTGCATCTTTAACTACTCGTGATGCTGGTGGTGTTTCAAGGTCATCAACTAGATCAACAGAATTGGTTGATGCACCTACTCTTGCTTATGATGAAATAGGTTATGCTCCTAGCTTTATCTTTGCTTCTCTTGCTTCTGGGTCTTGCTCTCTCAGTGGAAATGAACTTACAAAACTAAAAAATGCAAATATAACCTACTAACTATAGATTTAACAGAAAGAAAATCAAATTGAAAGATACATGACCTACACTAACCTACTCCCAGGAAAGGGAAGGATATCCAGTTTATTGAAAGACCAGGGTGAAATGTTTCAGGAGAGCGTCATTCACCCATCCCAGTCAGAGTATTCCATACAGTTGCACGAGTTCAACAGTCCCAGAGTTTGTGATATCTGCAAACATGCCTAGATGTTTCAAGTACTTGCTAGCATAAAGAATAACCATATTACATTTGTAAAATGCCTTCTTAATGAGGTCGTGATCATGTCAGGCTTTCTATCATGCCTTCTCTATATCCTGGTGAAATGATGAAAAAATCTGTATTATTCTAGGGACATTAGCTTTGCAAGACGTTCCTTGAGTGATTCCTCATCTTTCATATGGGTCACTTGTGCTATTAACATACCAAGAACAATGAACTAAGTTGGTACGACTGCCTCTATATTGCATACCAACCTTAAAGGTGTATGCTTTGTTAAATTATAAGCGGTAGTTCGATATGCCCACAATACAACTGGGATTCACTCATCCCATTCATCTCTATTCAGAGCATAAATCTTGGTTCAGCCATGTTCTAAGATCTTGTTTAAGGCCAATACTATCCAGGTTCCCTGTGGGTGGTATGGAATGATTTGATGGTGTTGGATCATGAACTCTCTATTAACAAAATGTGACCCTTGGTCACTCATTAGGCTCCTAGGGCACCCAAACCTGGTAATGACGTTCTCAAAAGTGAATTGGGTTGTCATATCATAGGAACAATTAATGGTTGGAGCAGTCTCAACCCATCTCGTGAGGTAGTAAATCACGGTAATGATGTAGCAGGTTCTAGAGTGTCATGTCAGTGGATCGATTGGCCCAATAAAATTCACTACCCACTTCTCAAAGGGTTGCAATGCAAGGAACTGTAAAAAGGGGCATTTCATCCTAGTTGAGAAGGTTTACCAATCCGCTAACACATGTAACAACTCCTTGTATAATCCTTGGCATATTTATTTACTATAGGCCACTATAATTATGCCTGTAAAAATTTCCTTACAGTAGTTGTCCCTCCTATATTGCCTCCAACAGCTCCCATAAAGCACTCCCATAAAATATCTAACCACTACTCATGATCTGAAACACATCGGTAGGTGACACCATCGCAACTGAGCTTGTATAATTGAGGGATTCGATCCATCCAACGTGATTCATTTCGAAGAGATCATGATTTGTGAATCAAAAAGTTGAAATGCACTAATTTTATTTTATTTATTTTTTGTTCTTTCTGCACCTACTTTTGTTATGAATGGATCAACTCAAATTTTTTGTGCCTTTACTATTTCCCAATATTATTCTAGTTCTATGAAACTACTAAATATACCTCTACTTTTGGTGCTAATGGTGCTAAAAATCTCGCTTTTCCCATCATTCCAACAACTCATATTCCAGCTATAAATTAGCATATTTGGATTATTATTAAGACACACAATCATTCCATCATAACCCCTCATAATAAATCCAAAGCATTGAAATGAAAAAAAAAACTCTTAGATAAATATGAAGTAGCTATCAATTAATTAATCAATTCATTATCTTGGCAGTCTCTCTCTTATATACCCAAGGGAAGATTTAGGCCATATAGGAGGCAAAATGCATGAAATGGGAAAAGCAAAGAAGGGGAAATTTGGGGCTCATCATACCCCCCCAACTTGAAGGGTTGCACACCCCTGTGCAACAGATACAAAAATGAATCAAAATGTGAGAATAGTCTTTAGTATTTTATTCCTCATCTGGTGGTTGTACTTCCCTACACGAATCCCTTATATTATAAGCCAGGTAGTGGGTTACTTCTCCATTTCTATAGTTTATATAGTAGCATGAGTTTATCTCAATTTGTTTCCATCTCTCTTCCTCATCCATAGTGTTGAACTCTTCTGTACCCTTCCAATTAGGAATCATATGCAACAATAATGTATATCTGAATCTTAAGCCTATCCAGGTGAATGTAAATCTCCCAATAATGTCATCATTTAGTTGATACCTAGACAGGGTTACTCTAAACCCTGGGAAAGAGTGAGGCTCTACTCCCTTGATCCAAGGTGAAAGATCTTCCCTTCTGGATTGGGAACATTGAAGAAACTCGTTTATAAATGTTCTCATAATTTTGTCATACTGAGCAAGTGTTTCCTACTACCTATTTTCCAAGATAGTTAAAAATTACAGGTTCATTATCAATCATGTGCAATTACTCAATACTTCCCCTGGCCTTTAACTTTTAGATTTAACCCATAGATTGGTTGTTGTCTCTTCTTTTTTCTACTATTGATTTTCCTAAAATCGACCTTTTTTTTCATTTTTCAACCAGGATATGAAGGCCCTGAGTTGCACATCCGCTACATAGGGATTTGGATTCTATTGCTTAAATTGAGGAACTGCATAATTATAGATCTCAAACTCATATAACATATTTTTTCCCTTAGGATTACAGCTGACATAGATATCAAAAAACTTGTTCTAATTTTGCATCCCAAAGGGTAAATTATAAGAAATTCTTCCCAGTCAAAATTGAAACCACTAATCCCTTAGGTACAGTGCATATACCTTGGAAGGTGGTCTACAGGCCAACATTTCATCATCGTACTCTGCCACCTTTTAATTTAGATGTTCTAGTGAAACTATAATGTCATCCTATTATTCCATTTCATGATTCTGTGTTTCTATTTCTCTTTTTAAAATCAAATTGGCATTTTCCAATCGCTTCATAGTTTGTAAATGTTACATATTAAAGATATTGGACTTTTCTTGTAATGAAGAAATTACCTATCTGTGATGTTCTACTGAGATGACTCCTTTATAAATTTACTCTTTAATTCATTACCATTTAGCGGCTTCAGCTTCAAAAATTATGAGTTGTTTAGTCATATTAAAAATCTCCTTTGTTTACTAAGTAGCATGTTTTGTGTCTCCTTTAATGTGCTTAGATTGTGATATGATATTTTTGGCTCTTTTGGACGACTGAGCCCTTGTTATTATAGATATAATTTGTTTTGTAATTTTCTCTACTACGTGTATATCTGGCTTTGTTACAGACTTAGGGTTTACGGCCTTAACAGGGGAATCCCCAATATATATCAGTAACTCAGCAATATTATCGGCATAAGGCTCCATTTCTTCTTCTTCTTCCATCACAACTTTTATCCTTTTTTTAACCCTCTCCCTCTGTGGGGTTTGGGTAATATGTTACGGTTTTTTCTCTACAACTTTTTGTGCAATAGATACAAAAATGAATCAACATGTGAGAACAATATTTAGTATTTTACTCCTTATTTCATGGTTTTACTTCCATACATGAATCCCTTATATTAGAAGTCAGGTTGTGGGTTACTTCTCAATTTCTATAGTTTATATAGTAGCATGAGTTTATCTCAATTTGTTTCCATCTCTCTTCCTCCTCAATGGTGTTGAACTCTTTTGTACCCTTCCAATTAGGAATCCTATTCAACAGTAATAGATATTTGAATCTTAAGCCTATCCAGGTGAATGTCACTCTCCTGAGAGTGTAATCATATAGTTGATACCTAGACTGGGTTGCTCTGAACCCTGTGAAAGAGTGAGGCTCTACTCTCTTGATCCTAGGTGAAAGATCTTCCCTTATGGATTGGGAACATTGAAGCAACTCGTTTATAAATGTTCTCATAATTTTGTCACACTGAGCAAGTGTTTCCTACTACCTATTTTCCAAGATAGTTAAAAATTATAGTTCCATTATCAATCATGTGTGGTTACTCAATGCTTCCCTTGGCCTTTAAATTTTAGCTTTAACCCATAGGTTGGTTGTTGTCTCCTCTGTTTTCTACTGTTGCTTTTCCTAAAATCGAATTTTTTTTTCATTTTGTAGCCAGGATATGAAGGCCCTCAGTTACAGATCCCCCACATAGGGCTTTGGATTCTATTGCTTAAATTGAGGGACTAAATAATTATAGATCTCAAACTCATATAACATATTTTGTCCCTTATGAGTACAGTTGACATAGATATCAAAAAAATTGTTCTAATTTTGCATCCCAAAGGGTAAATTATAAGAAATTCTTCCCAGTCAAAATTGAAACCACTGATCCCTTAGGTACAGTGCATATTCCTTGGAAGGTGGTCTACATGCCAACATTTCATCATCATAATTTTCCACCTTTTAATTTGGATGTTCTAGAGAAACTATAATGTCATCCTTTTATTCCATTTCCTACTTCTGTGTTTCTATTTCTCTTTTTAAACTCAAATTGGCATTTTTCAATCACTTCAAAGTTTGTAAATGTTATATCTTAAAAATATTGGACTTTTCTTCTAATGAACCAATTACTTATCTGTGATGTTCTACTGAGATGACTCCTTTATAATTTTACTCTTTAATTCATTTCCATTTAGCGGATTCATCTTAAGAAATTATGAGTTGTTTAGTCATATTAAAAATCTCCTTTGTTTACTAAGCATCATGTTTTGTGTCTCCTTCAATGTGCTTAGATTGTGATATGATATTTCTGGCTCTTTTGGATGATTGAGCCCTTGTTATTCTAGATATACTTTGTTCTATAATTTTATATACTACATGTATATCTGGCTTTGTTACAGACTTAGGGTTTACCTTAAAAGGGGAATCCCCAATCTATATCAGTAACTCAGCAATATTATCAACATAAGGCTCCATTTCTTCTTCTTCTTCCATCACAACTTTTATCCTTTGTTTAACTCTCTCCCTCTATGGGGTTTGGGTATTATCTTATGGTTTTTTCTCTATAGCTTTTGGTGCTTCTTCATCGAGTGATTCAAGCACCATTTTCCTTCTTGAAGAATTCCTTTGGAATTTTTATTCTTTTATCGTTCAGTAGCCTCATCATGGGTGCTTTAGGAGATTGTGCAGCTTATTCATCATGAAGGGCTTGGATTCCTTCCTCGGATGATCCTGGCACTACTCTCATTCTTTCTCCATGAAGAATTTTTTTATGACACTCCAGCCTGACTATTGAACTGTGGTTCAAGTGACTCAGTAGCCTCTGTCATCTCCAAGGCTTTAATTTATTCCTCGTTTAATCCAGTGAATCCTTCCCAAGTAATTCCAGGTTGTTGTTGTGATAATGCATCAATTACGAACAGACTGATAACCCCACGATGAGTTAGGGCTCTAGTATTTCCTTCTTGTACCTTGGTAGTCATTTCTTTAAGAGAATGAAACATATAAAGCGGAATGCTAATGCAATCTTCAAGCTTTCAATATGTGTATAAATGAAGGTACCTCAACATATGAAAATGGTAAGGAGGTACCAAACTGTGTCTACCCTCGCAGGTGATATACCTGATGACATGCAATGTAACTTCATCCCAAGGCACAAACATACTAGCACATTTTAATCCTTGACTCGTGTCTTCCAGGTATTCATATGCAAGCCCTAATTTTGGCTTCGCTTCATGAGACTTCTTTCTATCTTCCTTGTCCCATTCTTCTCATGTTGGCAAGCCTGTGACTCTATAAATTGAGATTTTATTGATCCTGATTCCAATCCTTTAACAATGGATATGCACCACCGAAATTGTCTTACTGTGATCTTTTCCCTCAATTCTTAGCAAATTCTAATGTTATTTAATCACTATATCCCTACAATTTATTTCAATATACCATCCATCCCGCTTCTTGGAAATTTTGAAGGACCCGGGGGTTATTCCTTATCAACAAGGTATCAGTTAGGTCCCTTCTATTTAATTAATCCCCTGCCCATTTTGTTCTTTTAATGGATGCTTTGTGACTTATCCTCTATTTTCTAGGTATATGAAGCTTCCATGCTTTACAAATGAATGCATTTCTATATAAAATTTCATTTTTTTATCTGTCATGCAAATTCAAATTTCAATATGGCATTGAGGCTTATAGCTGTCATGATAGGAAATAATTGCAAAATCTTGTATTACCCCACTGAAAAGTGAAATTTTTCATTTATCACTTCAATTTTCAAATAAACCAACACATCATATCACCCCATCATGAAGTTCGAACATTTTTTCATACGGAGCTTTGAAGAGCTAAAGGGTACAAGGGTGATAAATAAACTGGAGCTAGAGTTTGGGGCATAGAAAGAGCAAAGGCTCGGAATCCTATCCTATAGCATCAATTTGATCCATACACACCTGCTACCAAGATCCATACCATGATAAACTACAACACTTTGCAGGTAATGGTATATTTCCAAAACAAAAACCTCACTCCCCATTATTTTCCACCTTTAGGTGCCACCTTCTCCCTCTTTATGTTTCCATACTGATAGGCCCCCAATAGGCCATATTTTCTTACTAAATTTACCATTTTCTATTGGGACCTTACCTCACTATGCCTGGTAGGACCACAATATTCTTCCATAAGATTTTGGCAAGGACGAGGGCAATGCATGGTATTCTGAGGTCCCTTTTGGTCCTTTCTGTGGTGCATGAGTCGGGGGTGTCAACATTGATATGAGTGGCCCAACATGTCGAATATAACTACCTTCTTCTACCATTGGGGAGGGGGGGGTGGGTTATTGGGTGAAGGGGTATGAGTCATAGAGCTATATGTGGGGTATGTTTATAATGAAGCTCATAGTAACCAAACTCATGATTATAGTTACAACCATAGTGTAATCATACTACTAAGAAGAATTATAGTAATTAAAAGTAGCTTTGAGTTACAACCATAGTGTTATCATTCAAGTAAAGGGTAATCATACTAATAAAACCGATACGATGTGAATCCCATACAATAGGGTAATTATTGGTTTATGCTTATACAAGTATAATGATTTCCATTACCTAAGCTCTGAATACTGGTTAAGCTTTTCTATAAATAAGATCCTATATTACTGATATAACGTAATATCTAACCTCACTACAGATCCCGAGAAATATACATATAATATTCATTACAGATAAACAGAGGGTTATAACATGGTGAAATCACTTTTTTAGAAGGTATATTATGGCTTTGATTACTGGATAACCTATAGCTCTTGATATGAGTCATGCATTGATATCACATTGATGAAAGATATAACATAGATTACACTTACAATATCTATACACGATATAAGCATTATCTTCAATGTTATTCATACTATTTTAATAGGGGTGTACTATCATGTATAGTAATATTGGTAACTATTTTGTATTTTCTTGTTATGATACTATGTTTCCATAAGATATAACCTACAATTTGTGAATTCCAACTACTCAGATTTATTTTAATAATGGCTTATCTACCATATCATGACTAAACCATGCTTATCGAGCTCTAAGCTTACATAACCCTATCATGAAGTCAGACTAATACATACCACTCATCTTAATTACGTAATCAATGGTAAGGATAAAGTGATCGTACCATTCATTATGTTGGGAAATCCTAGATAACGTGGCCAACGGTGTTCAATAATAGACCTCACGGAAATGTCTTGGGCATCCTTAATTATGATAGGAGCATGTGGAATACCAGTCTTATCCTTCTTATTGCTATCGATTACTAGGGAAAGAGGTATAGAAATGATTTATCACTATTGTGATAGTGAGAAGCATCTGAAACATGTGATAGTAATCTTCCTCCTCTCCTTATCAGTCGAGAGCCTCACACCTCTACCCCGCAATGTAATTTTCTGGAATACTACTATTGAATAGCTACTGGGCAGGGAATGAAGTTCAAGACAATGATCATGGTTATGAGATGGAGTTATTTTAAATGTATGAGAGAGATGGGAAATAAGCTATACTCTATGTAAGTAAGGGACTCTGACTCGGCTAGTGGGAGCGCTATGTCCCGAGTTGAATGAGAAGGGTGGCTTAATCCCATATTATGGTAAAAATAAAGATAACCTTTTGGCTCCAGAAAGATAGATATTTTAGTACATATCGAGCAATATTTGCTTCTTCTAGCTTCTTTCATTTTATTCTTACTTATTTTATTAGCACAAAGAATTATAGGCTCCTTGATCCTTTTCTTTTTATCAGCTCGTCTTGGTGATTGGAAGAATTCCCATGTGGATTTATGTAATTTTCCCACTCCTCACTCTTGGAATCTATCAAACCCATTCCTATGGAGGTGGCAAGGCACAAATAATAGCAAGGCTTCGATCTGACCAAGACGGATTGATTCATTAAGTTAATTAGGATATTATGGCACTTTCATGTTTATGAGCCCGTCCCTGGACCAAGAAAAGGGAATATGTATCATTATCATTACGAAATGAACCCTGAATAGCCACACCACTATGGTGGTTATTTTATAAATATAATATCAAAGTAGGCCTCTAAGAGAGCAGGCTATTCTTAGTTCGGAAAATGCATGTGCATGTGCTTCTAATTGGCATGGGTGGAGCATATCTATATAAAGATCTGTTTAGTTCTAATCATTGGTAACATAAATTTCAAACATCTTCCACACTCTAATATGTATATTATCCCTCCATAATAGGGATAGGTCCGGACAAGGACCTAAACATTGCATTAGGGAGTGGCGCCAACCAACCACCGGATCGGATCCCCCCTCCCTTATGTAAATCATCAATAAGGTTGACTTCTTTTACCCCCATTGCTGGTGAGTGACAGGTCACTGAGTCTATAGCTGAAAGAACCTGAGTGCATCTGATCAACACATTAGAACTCTGGTCGGTTCCCATGGAGGAGTTGGTCTTATCGCTTCTCTCACGGCTCTCAGTGCTCCCGTTGCTCACTCAATATATTGATATACCCTTATTACAAAATATAAGATTATGCCCCTCCCTATAGAAATAGATCCTATATTATGTTGTCACCACTCTTAATTAGATAGGATGGGCCTCCCATCCTGTTTCTGGTTCCCCCTACTCCAAATAACCATATACTTTTCTATACAATGTTATCTCTCACCGATATGATCATCGATAGATAAGGGAGGAGGAATATTCACTCAATATATTTATTATAATTTCTCATCATTACTGTGGTGTAATACTAATAGAAAGAATAGTGCCATCTGGCCCCTAGATCAGATCTGAAATATATACTTTCAAATCAACCTCAGATTCAGACAAGTTCCCAGATCAGCGCTTAAATATACTTTCGGATAAGCTTTGCTCAGATTCATACATATATATGTATTGATGCCATCAATGTGACTGGGTCCATAGATATAGATAGATGGAGGGTTTATCCATTCCAGAAGATGGTGGTTTTTATATGTCCACTCGATAGATCAAGATGCAGTTACATCTGCCATTTTCCACCCTATTTGAAATAATAACGTCCTAGACCCAAGTAAAAACCTATCTCTTTCTATCCACCGATTCAGAAACCAAAATCATTGATCGATGAAATAGACCTATTCAGTATCTATGTAGGGTATGGATCTATCTCTTACCCATCCATAGATCTATATCCAATTGACCTCAGCTTGACCGGTTAAAATAAGGCCCAATGGAACAACCCATCCCTCCCGAGTTCAAAACCCTATATATATTTCGAAGAGATCCTTGGGGAATAAGCACTAATAATCTTCGATCGGGTTTAGCCCCTGAATCCGTACAACAGTAGTATGGGATCAACATCAAATCGCCACAATTCTCTCCCAAGTGAACGTGTGCCCATTCTTATAACATCTAGCCATCTGCCACATCCATCAGATGAAAAGGAATAGTCCATAAGAATAAGTTCTTGGATCAATTCATTTCTTCTTTATTCCACTTCCGACTAATGGAGCAAGGTAAGATATTAATCACCAAATTGTGTGAAGGCAAGTAGTTTGGATGAAAGTTTGTGGGTTTTTAATATGGCCCATATGCTGTTTTGACTAACTATTATTAGAAGGATCCAATAAAAGGCCTAATGTCGGCAAGAGTTGGAGTTGGTAGAGGTGCGAAGCTCTCAACTGATAAGGAAAGGTAAAGGGCTAGAAAATGATAAAATCACTCTCTATAGGATTACCCCCATATATTGTATAAATGAGAAGTATTTAGAGAGGATACCATATGTCACATCTATATTGGTTGTGCCCGAGCCCAATATTATAAATCAATCAATCAAGGTAGAACCTATTGGCTTTAGACTATTAGATTGATCCTATATTTATTTGTATTACATGGATTAGATAAAAGAAAGGATATATTTAGAGCCTTTATATCAAAATATCTTTCAATTCTTATTTAAGGAGGTTCAAAATCAGTTGTTGTGCCCCAACCCCTAAATCTAGATAATAGGGAAAACAGTTATCGTTCCCAAGTTTTATTAAGCCTATAGGGCAGTTGCTGCTAATACGTATATAATGGGTTCTTGGGAGCACACTAACCCTATTTATAGGTATACGGTGAGGGTCCCTCTATTTAAAGAGATCAACCCCCACCGATATATAGATGTTGGTTGATCGCAACCTTCTTATTATTCTCCCTTCCCCTCACCCTATCAATCAATCAAAAAGGTATATGCTCCCAAGTGTTTTTCATCTTCGTACTTAGAGATCCAATAAGGTTGGCCCCCTTTTTCTATACTAAGATGTTGCTCTCACTTGCATTGCCATTGACCTAACCTTTTCAACATAATAATTTTCCCAGTAAATAATAAGCTCTTTTTATGCCTGGTTATCTACCCCGTGGTTAATATAGGGTAGGGGGTGGAAAGAACCGAGAGGGCGGGGAGTTAATAAAATTTTGGGTTGGATAGAAATCATTGGAATTAGATGAGTGATTGGAGCTCACATAAATTATAAGTAAAAAGGGCAAGGGAAGGTCGATCAGGCTCCTGGATAAACAGATATGGTCAAGTGAGGATCCACGATATCAGAAGTTGCGCTAGAGATAGTATTGAATTCATAGTTGCTGATGTTCTGCGCCAATGCCTACCGTGTCAATGCTATGGTAAAGCTTTCCCAAAAGATCAGGATGAGAGGGACGAGCACCCATATCCAAATGATGCTATATTTTAATTATATTCACCTGGACTCGCTGAACTCAAGTAGTTGCATGGAACCAGAGCTACCTCACATTCCTGGTTAACCTTAGATCGAGGTTCAACCACTTCCGTACCAATGTCAGTGGTAGAGATAAGTTGTACTGCTTTTTCTCCAATTACGTATATGATACGACGATTTGGTTAGAATAGCAATATGGGGCCACCAAATTCCTATGTTGTGTAAGGATTGTGTCACTTACATAATTTGAGGCGTCTGTCTTGATTTCGATCAGTTGTTGCATATTTTCTTTTTAAGAATAATCATTGGTTCATGCAGAGGAAACACTTCCACTATTCAAATGCTTTTTGTAGTTCCTCGTACAAAACAAACTTGTCCTTGGCCCTACCCTTAGTCACCTGGCTTAGGGGCCAAGCGATATGAGAGAACCACAACATGAACTTGTGATAAATGATAAAGGTTGGCAATTCCCAAGAAGAATTAAAGCTTTGTTAGTGTCTTCAGGGCCAACCCATTGCGAAAGACTTGGATCTTCATCAGATCCACTTTCACGTCACGCTCATTCACATGAATGTACCATATTTATTGAAATATTTGCATGTTGAATGAGCACTTCTCCAGGTTTGTGTATAGCTTGTGGTGCTAGGGTGCTCAACAATTGGAATTAAAAATGTTCATTAGGTTGAATCATAGAAAGCTTATTAATTAAAGAAAATGTATATAAAAATCCTTAGTTAATTCATTTTCACATTTTTCAAAAATATTTAATGTATTATGAATATTTAACAAGACAGTTCATAACTGCATGCTCACAAAAATATATTAAAACATAAACATAATGGATCTATTTAAAAAACAAAATTAACTAATCTACTACTAAACCTATACTACATTTTACTTGCTGAAAATGAATTAGGTGAAATCATAATGCAAATGTAGCCACTCAAGTAACTTTGACCATGCAAATATATGTACATCATAAATTAGTATTATAAGGAAAATAAAAATAATAAAAAAGTGTACATCATAAATTAGTATTAGAAGGAAAATTAAAATAATAAGAGGAAAATAAATAATTGGAATATTTACAATTTCATGCAATATATAAAATATAATTGTATTGGTATTTACATAAAACTTTGCTTGAAAGGATTCCTCCAACCATAATTCATTTCTATCATGAAAATCGTTATGTAATAAGCTTTCCTTCATCATTATTTCTTATAACCAAAATTTATTTGAGTTGCAAAAAGCAGGTTGAAGAGATATTAGAGGATGAGAAAAGCTTATTGATGACAAATTTGGCTGGTAGGAATGACTACGATTGATTTCAAGTACTAAAGTATGTTTGGAATCATGAAAATGGCTTTTGAAAGAAAAAACAAAATGATGAAGCATAACCACGATTATAAATTGTTATGGTGTTTCATCGTTTTGAAGGAAATCGGTTGAATCAATAAACTCACCCCTTCGCGCTAAACTGTCAACACTCATATAGAAAGAAAGTTTCTTAGGAAAATTAAAACACAGAGTCAAATATATATTGGAAACCAAAAACAAAAATAGAAATAGTAATAAACAATGTAAAGTTAACAAATTTAAAAATAAATCAATCATGTGCAAGAAAAGAATGTGATTATTTAAAGGGAATTTTACATGGAAATATTCTTCTAAATAATCTTATATTGTTTCTTGATATGTACAATGAATGGTGTGAAAAAGAGGAAAAAAATTGCAGATGAGTCTATATTATGTGTAAAAATACTATGATAAAATATTAGTAGAAAAATCTTGTTGTGATTAACATCGGAGACCTTAGCAAGATCAGGAGAGTCTGTCACAACGATGGACTGCAATTGAAGTGTCTCATCTTCTCGAAAAGTCTCTGAAAATTGAAATGTTAAACAATCATCTAATGGTGATTTAGTATAATCAAATATTGTATATGGAATGTCATCCTCCAATATATCGGCTAAATTTTTATCAGTATAATGACAACTAATTACATTATTTTATTGGTTAAAAATTTCTATTTCACCAAGATGATTATTTAAATCACAAGACCCTTCACTAATTGTAAAAGAAAATGAATCAAGAGAAAATTATTTAGAAAAGGTAATTGTTATAGAAATTCCCTCTTCCCATCTAAAAGGTTGAGAAGATTTAAATTGACAGGAAGAAAACCCTTCATCAATGTCATTTTTCACTTGATTAAATTATAGTTCAATAGAATGCAAATCTACAAGATTTAAGATATTTTCCTGAGAATTATAATAACTAAATAAATAAGAATATAATGAATAATGGGTGAAAGATGAAATAAAATCAATTACATCTCGTGAATCATTAACCTTCAAGTTTGATTTAAAAAAAAATATTCTCTAACAATTAACTCATCGACATCTTTTATATGCTCTTCTAATAAATCTAAACACAAAACATTATTTAAAACATCATGTTCATCATCAAAAAATGAAAGAAAAAAAATATCATTAGATATATCACGATGAGGATATTTAAGAGCTTTCTCTGGTGGGATATAATTAATGATAGAACTTTGTGGAAATTGATCTTGAATCTGATCTGTTGAACTATGAGAGAGTTTTTTTATGTTATGAACATGAATTTCTATATCGATTTTTTCCATGACTGAATAAAATGTATTAATTTATGGAATTAGATAACTTTATTTATTACTATTCAAAATATTTTGATTACTTGAAACCTCATTGTCTAAACAATATTGTTCATTTATAATTCAATATTTTTAGAATATAAACCATTATATGGACGAGAATCAATATATTATTTAAAATTTAATTACAAATTGTTTTCTCATGATTATTTAGGAGAGAAATAAGATGTTCAAAACATTTACTAATAGAAGACATGACATCATAAGGAAATCCATAACAAAGATGAATTAATCTTGTGTAAAAAACTTCTAAAGGTTCATCAGGTTCTACCGTAATATTATTAATTGCTTCACATAATCTGTCATAATCATAATAATAAAAAACAAGCAGAGACTCATCTATAAACTAGTTCAAATAATGAATAGACGTGACCGACATCGTTTCACACCAAATCTTTGTGTGACCTTCGAAAGTAAGGGTGAAAATTATGCACATGACACTTTGATGAAACATATTATGAGAAACACAATTTTAAATAAATTGATTAATATGTTCATATGTTGTAATTTTACCTTCACCATCAAATTTATTTTTCGACAAAATATTAACTATACTTACTGGAGTGTTGCATGATACTCATCCAAAGGTGGAACTCCAAATATGGATTTGGGAAAGAGCCATTAAAATAAATAAGTTAATGTGCAAAGATTCATAGGCCGGCTTGTCATTCTGCCCTCCTTCTAGCGCCAGATTGTTGATAGGCGGAAGAATTCCTTCTGTAATGAGTGAGTATTGACCAGATCATGGTGTTGATTTTGGGTAGCATCAGATGTGATCTAAGTCTAAAATTTTGTGGAGAGGCTTAGACACATGTATTCCAAATAACCTAGAAATTGTTTGGTGAAATTTCACTCAGATTGTATTCTATAGAAATAATTAATTATTTTTAAACGGACCCTAAGTCTAAACTTAGGAAAATAAAATAATTAAAGTGAATTAATAGAATATGAGTGAGAATTATCTAGAATAAATAGATCAAGTCAGAATTTAATCTTAGCCATTGATTAGAGATCTAATTTGGGCCATTGAAGTCTCAACGAGAAGAATATAAGATTGGCTTGAAGGGTCATTTGGAAAACACATTTTGGAGACACAAGGCAGAGATTAGAGATTTATTTCTTTAGTGAGCAGTGCTCAGGAAAAAAAAATTATCGAGAGATATTTTTCAATGAGGGGCAGTAATTCCGGTTGGAAGGAATCCTAAGCCGAAGAGTACATAGAAGCAGAGGCAGGGAGAGCCACGACATCAACACAGAGCGAGTGACGCATTGCCTATGTAGTCATTGCGCAAAGCCAGAGGGAAAGTTGTTTTCCTGCTGAGGAGACAACGAAGAGCTAGTGCCAGATCCCGAAGAGATTTTTCGGAGGCCAGAAGGCTTCAGTTTCTAGTGAATAGTAAGACTAGCTCAAAGGCAGAAGTGCAACCGTAATTGTGACATAGATACTGCATGGTTGACACAGTCACTGTGCAGAGGCAGCGCAGGGTAGTCTAGTCTTGGTGTAGATCAGTGTCGGGTTCCCGTGGAGGAGTAAGTTTTGTCTCACAAGATCTCTTCTGTCAGTTTCTCTGTATGAGTTGACGGTGTGTCAATCATACATTTGTACTCATAATATTTATTGTGTAATATATAAACCCTCATATCTGTTGCACCGATTTTCCTGCATTGGGTTTTTCCGAGGACATTTGCCCAAAAATAACTGTGTCGAATGGTTTCTTCATATTTGTTTCCGCACTTGTAATTATTCCGCAGTTAATTTGTGTAGGTTGTAGTGAATGGATTTCGATTTTTTTTTTAACACAATGAATAATTTGTTAATTAAATAACAAATAGAATACTTTCCATCAGTTGCTGCAGTAGAATTCCTGATTTGACGGATTTTTCACACATGGTCCCAATTAGACCCCTATTCGTTTGGTGTGGATATATACTCTCTAGAAAAATAGCTCAATTTCCTATACTAATCTAACCTAAAAATATATACATAAAAGCTAATTAAAAAGAAAACTAATCTAATTTAATTGTACTAAATACTTACAAGTAAATATTAACAAATATACAAATTGTTGTGTATGAGTGAATCTGCTTTCACACTTTGAACAACAGGGGGTGGATAAATCACTAAAATGCATCACTTTGAGAAGACATTGTAGATGATTAAATTAGAGATAACCCTAACTAGAATGTGGGTCCAATCAACCACGTAAATTGATTTTTGTGCTATGTTTTAAAGAGCTTAGGAATGTTGATTATATTTTTTGTGGCTTTTATGTTTATTTGGATGTATTGAAACTAACCTAAATGAAACAAAATAAATATATCTTGACAACGAGAGTAATATTGATAAACTATCTATTTGAATATAAAAAGTGAATGCCGATTTACTTAGATTAAACAAATAATAAAATTGTGTTAATAAAATAATTCAACACTGCATATACTTTACCATTTCAAAAGAAATGATAGAAGCACATTCTAACATTCTGTAGATGTCGATATAAATAAAAACAATAGAGAAAAATTCCATCAATGTATTTTAAATAATTAATAGATGATACAATACTCATATCACATCATTTAATAAACATCAATGCCTGATTGACCTTCAAAAATTCACTATAAAATAATGATTATAAAATCAGTCTTAAAGTTCAACAATTTCTAACCCTCTTGGGACTGTGATTTGAGAAGAAATATCCCACAATAATATAAGCTCCTTCTGCTTTGGCTCAACCTCTCTAAACTATTCTACCCACCCTCTATTAATAATCATAGAGTTTAATTTAAAAATTGAAGTTTGTTTCCTCACACCTTTAGGAAAATTTATTTTTTGATTTCTTGGGATCTAAATAATTTTATTTATTTATTTTATTTTATTTTTATTTGTATTTGTATTTATTTTTATTTTATTTGTATTTTTTGTTTTTATTCTTATTTTATGTTTTTATTTTTATTTTTAATTTTTAATTTTATTTTAATTTTATTTTTTTTTCTATTGAGTCCCAGTAGCACAACCGGTTGAGAAAGAGTTTCATTAATAAGGTGATTTGTGTTCAAACCTCACCGGAATGCTAAGCATGTGCGCTGGGAGGACACATCTAACTTACAAAAAAAAATCATTTTTTCTCATCTGTAATCTTAATCCATAAATCCCTATAAATTAGCAAAAAAATCCAAAATATGAGCCAAACAATTTTTTGTTACTGCAATTTTGATAGATAGATAATATATTGATGAAATCAAAGCAACATAATGTTTTAGCATCAAGTTTTATTTCTAGAAAATAACCTAGAAAATTAGATTTAATTAAAAAAAATAGCCTATTTTGTGATAAATTTCTGGGTAGTTTAGATTTTACTTTTGTTGATATAAATGTTTCCAGATTATTTTTTCTAGATTTTATCTTTCCAATGAGCTATCCTAGGTTTGATTTCGTGCCCTATAGGTCGAGATAATCCCTCCAGAAATTGAAGTCCTGTAACTTGTATGCAATTTGTTGAATAATTTGTGCATTTCATTGCATGAGTAAATTCAAAAGTAAATATCCCACGTTAAGGGGAAGCTTGACTTTCATTGTTTAAATAATATAATGAAGGTTATGTTATTTGTATTAAATTAAAATGAAGGCATTGATAGTAAAATCGAGTTGTCTTTAGTGCGACTTTTTGAACGTTTTTTCGGTGGATTTTCCTAGTCTAATTTCTCTAAAATCCGGCAGGAATTCATTGAAAACAGAAGTTTGATGGGTAACCTTGCACAATCGATGTGACCAAGGGGTTTTTTAGGGTGTTGAATCCATATATACAGTCAAAAAACCAGTTTAAATAACATAAATCAAGATTTCACCTCAAATTTTTTCACCAGATTCCGGCACCAAAAACTCCAAAAAGTCGCACTAAAGACAATTCCTAATAAAATTAATTAAAATAAATATATAACAATTAAAATTTATTAAAAATAGTTAAAAACACAAAATTTCAAACAATTTTTTATTCAGGAGTTGAAATTTAGCATATTTTATATCGTTGGAAACATATGAATGACAAAAATATAATGTAACTATAAGAAATGACAAAAAAAGAAAACAAAAAATAAGAATGAAATATAAATTAACGCAATATTTCCAAAATTTTATATAAGAGACCCTTCATTTTTCTTAGAAAAATAAAGGGGGTTGTTGGGGAAACAACATTATGATAGATGAAACATTAAACATCATTGATCAAAAAGAGAATCAATAATTATTTCTATTATTGGGAGTAAATGATTTTCTTTGAAAATTCACTTTCCTTGGTTGTTGGTCTGGTTGACTTCTTAATTATTTACTAGGATGTTTAGAGTTATCCTCAAAGTTGCTTGCACAAGCTTATGAATTAGATTCTCCTTTAACTGTTTCATAAAAGCCAATGTCGGTTTTGATATAGGGGGATATTTGACTATTAAGAAGATTATCCAATAACTTTGTGCTATCACGAAATTTCAAATGTTTATCATTTTCTACTAATTTAACTTTTAGAATACTTATCTCAACTTCCAATTTTTGACATTGTTCTTCGTGTTCCATATACTGCTTCTTCATCCCTTCTTCAATCTTCCTTCATTATTCTACTTGTGTTCTTAATTTGATAATATATTCTTTAAGCCCATTATCTTGTTCTTCAAATACTTGGAGTAACTCTTCATTTCGTTGTTTGACTTTTCCAGATTTTATCTTAGAGAAATGATCTTAGCTTTAAGTGCTTCACAATACCATTCAACTCTCGTTAAGGTGTTCAGTTACAAATGTTGATTTATCATGATATTTGTTATCATATATATGCAACTTATTCTCAAAATTGTGAATATTTTTTAAAGCAGAAGAAATATTTCTTTTAAGTTTTAGTACTTCTTGTAACTTGTCTTATTTTGGATTAGTAACTCCATCTAATATAACACAAGTTGTTTCATGATCAATCTCATCTTTTGACGAACCATTAGATTCATTTAATGTATTAGAAATAATATTACCTATCGGTTTACCTGATGAACAATCTTCCTCTACTTGTTTTATTCCTCCTTCGTGGATTCCATGCAAATGATACCATATCTCCTTTACAGTTTAACAATGCATAAATTTTTCAAATTATGTCTCAGACAAGGAAAAATAAATTTCATTTAATTCCTGACCATTCTTTTGAAATTATTCACATGATAGGGGAGTTTTAGTGCAACCATTACATACTAAATTCCAAACATTAGATCCAAGGTCCATTAACTTAGACTTCATATTTTCTTTCCATTCCCGATAGTTAACATCATTAAGCATGGACATACATTTATTGTCTATTGTTTTTGAATTGACTTGTTCTACTGCTGATTTCCCCTTATCTATGAATACATATATTTCCACGGAACTGGATACATCATTGTCACTACCTTCCCGGCTTGAAATCTTCCTTTATGTTGCCTTCTTCTTGTGCTTCCTTTCTGTTAGAGTCGGTATCTTCATCCCTCCGTCAGGGATCAAATTTCTCTTGTTGAATTTCATTTTAGGTGTGTCATTCAGTTCAGTCAGCTGCATTCCATTAGGAACATGAATCATTCCGAAGAGGGAAGAGTCTTTGACACTCATCCCTCATGTCTTGTACCCGCCGGTCTATTTCTCGCTCATTAAAATCAAGTGTACGCCGCGTTTGCTCAGAGTTGGCAAAGAGTCATTTTAGGTTTTTGGTTCCACAGGTCTATTTTTTATCAATCTTCCAGTCTCCCAAAAATGCCTAATAATGGTCAGCATGCACATGAGGAAGCTTCAAATAAGGTTTCAATGCAAAAATTTCATCATCATAATGCTTAATAATGATTTTTCTTCAAAACTCTGTTTTGAAGAAAAATTGTCTATTTCATCTGTATGTAATAAATCCAATGTAATTTTCAAGTTTTTCAGTTGTAACAGTACTCCACTCGTAGCCCTGGTCGCCTTTGCCAAAACTCCATGCCATCCATTCCCTACAAAACAAACAAGAAGCTCATCATTCAGTCCAAAAATAAAAAACAAGCAAAACAGAGTTCTTTTTAAAAGTGTCAAAGTTTTCAAACATTACAAAGTGGGTTTTCAAGAAGCAAAAATTGAAATCTTTGGCATAAAATATATTTTCATGTTTCAAAGATTCATTTGCATGCCAAGAGACCGAGTGAGCCAAGAAAAATCGTGAAGAAGGAAGTTTGGAGGGCGGACTGTGTTGAAGTTGGTTGCGCGGTGCACTGGGCAAGTGTCGCGATGCATAGGATGAGCGCAATGCATAGGGTCGCTCCCCTATGTGTTAAATTGTTCAAGCGCGGTGCATCAGAAGGGCGCGGCGCACTGGGTTGACTGCGCGGTGCATTGGGCCGAAACACAAAAAAAAATTCCATTCTTCTCCAACATCAAATTTGCTCGGTTGCTCCATGTTCGAGTAAGTCCAAGCCACTCCTCTATTTCTCATAACTCATGCTTGGTGTTGATTATGAGATTGGTTATGAAAATTTGAGTACAAAACTAAACCCTACTATCTTGTTGAGAAGTGCCTCGTTAGGGTTTTGAAACTTGTTTTGGTGTCAATCATTCTATTCCCATCACCTTTTTTTTTTCCCTCCTCATTGTTTATATCCACACAACAGTCCATTTCATTGTTCATCTTATATCCCAAGTCACTCATTCCTAAGCCTATTTCCCTATCCCTAAGCCATTTTATTTCCTATCATTCTCATTTTTCCATCTCACTTGTAAAATATCCCAAACCCCAAGTTTTCCCAAGCAGTCAAGTGGCTGTCCTTATACTTCAAATATCACTTGATTAAAGTTCATTGTCCCCTCTACCCTATTTCTCCACAGTCACTCCCATACTACCATACATTTGACACTAAAATAAAGCACCAAAGTTCTCATTTTCATCTATCCAATTCCACATAGAATTTGCATAGACCTTGGACATTATGGAGACAGACACTGATACATCATATGACCGAGATAGTGATTCCACCACTGAGTTACATGCACCTAGAAGGCCTCATAAAAGTGGCAGACATGTGAGAGAAGAGCCCACCTCATTGGCTGAATTGCAGGCTTGCCCACTTTCCATGGCATGTTTCCAACAACAGTCATGCTATCAGTTTTGTGAAATGATTGCTAGGATTCAGTATCATTAGGATTTGGCTCGTTTGTTTGTATTGCATTTACATGATGGTCAGGTAACCCTTGCCAGCGTAACATTCACTTTGACATCGGAAACTATCTCTCAAGCAACTGGAATACCGAATGTGGGAGAACAGTGGAACAAAAGACAGTAGGTGGACAGAGTGCATTATGAACCATATATCAGGCCTAGCTTTGTGAGACAACTCAACAGATTGTTACCATTCCGGTTCCTAAAGGAGTCCTATGCGCCTCTGATGAATCTTATTATCAGATATTTCAGTTGTGAGGGCCGGTTTTCACGCCTCTATGCCTATCATATCAGGTTATTGATGCATTTCACCAGGGCGAGGATGATGAACCTCCCTTATTTCATGTGCTGAAACATCGATAGAATGACCACTCTTGTGCAGAGGAAAACTCCTGAGCATCAATACAACAATATTTATCACTATGCACTCATCAAGATCGTGGTTGTGTATCAACTCGGCTTGCAGGGTATTTCATGGGAAGATTTCATTTCCAATGATTTCTTCACAGCTCCTCAGGTTCCTCCGGAGGTTGTTCATGATGCAGGTGAACCTTCATATCATCATGGAGGTCAAGAGACAGAGACTACTAGTGTGCCGACATATGTCACTTATTAGAGAGGCACTAGAGGATTATTTGCAGTAGCCCGGCGAGTATTATCTCCACCTGGGGTGGAAGGGGTCTCGCTTCCATCATCAGCAGCACAGGTACAGGTACAGGACAGAGGTAAGAGGCCTATGCAAGATGAGGAGCCTTTAGGAGGCCAAGACACAGGATACATACTGATTGATGAGGATTTGAGCTCTCCAAGCTCAAAGTTGAGAGAGACTATTCAGGAGCAGAAGGCGGAGATAGACACATTGATTGTTAAATTGAAAAGAGCCCAATGGATCATAAATTACCTGGAGCAGAAAAACAAACAGTTGGAAGATCAGCAAACAATCATGGAGTTTCAAAACATCTGTGAGAACCGGCAAGCTGCCCAAAGAAGCCAAACCGAGATGACATCCATTGAGCGAGAGATTGAGGCTGATAGAGAGACTTGGCTTGAGAGGGTCAATATTCATCTTGAGAAGCTATTGGAGAAGGCCAACAAGGAAAATAACATGCTCAGGCACATGAAGAATCATTATTGGGTGAGGAATCATGTTTGCAAGGCGCGAATCAAGATCCTGAAGGCAAAGCTAAAGAGAGCATTAAAGCGTTGCAAAAGGCATGATAGACTCCAAATTTTGGCCGAAGCTTCTTTGGCTCAGCATAGCACTTGATGGTGGACCTTCAGCCCAAATTTCAAGAAATTTGGGAAACTTTTTGTCAATTTTGAATTTTTTGGCCTTAACACAGATTTTCTTGCCCGACACGTCGCGCCACTTGGCGTGCGCTTATAATTGGCAGCTCTTCTTAAAGAAAAATTTGTATTTCTAGATTTTTCATCAAAATTTATGCATTCCTACCCATTACCTAAGTATTTTGACAAGTTTTGGGTTGCCTGAAGGGTCAAAAACACCTTAAAAATGGCCTTTCTGCCACTTTTTGGACACACAGGAAGCAGTGCTGGGAGATTTGATTTTTGGAGGGGAAAATGGAAACCAAATTCAGAAATTCCACTTGGGTTGGAAAGTAGACAGGCAGAGCTTTCCAACGAGCTATCCTACACTCAATTTGGACTCCAAGAAGGCTCTCAAAATCAGCCTCAAAGTGGCGCGACGCATAGAGACTTCAGGCGCGGTGCATTAGGAAATTTGGCCTAGTTTTCACTCAGTAACTCAGTTTTTTCGCCTATTTTTGGCCAGTTTGACTTTTTTATCTTCATATGTATAGCTCTTGATGTAAATTGATGTAATTTCATGGCTTTGATGTAATTTTGGCACATTTTTACTCATGTAAGTGGATTCATTCACCAAAAAGTGAATTGTAACTGAATGAATCAGTTTCCTATCTTATAGAGGCAAGCTGTTCCACTGCCTATTTTCCACTTCTTAGTTTAGATCTTGTTGAAACAGCTCCTAAACTAGTGAGCTTGACCCCTAGAGGCATGGGGATTAGTTAGGCTTGTCTATATCTTGTATTTTCTCAGTCATTTTCAGGGTTGGACACTTGGGATTGCTTGGAGCTTCCTTGTACATTTCATCTCTGCATTTTGGCAAAGGAATAGACCAAGGTTTACAACACTCTTTGGGATCCATGTGGCTCTATGTTTTGATGTTGTGTTTCTCTCTGTGATTATAAGTTTACTGATGTTTCATGTGTATCAATTCCCATCTCATTTCTTCTTAAATTAAACAAATACGTGATAAAGTTGGAATCCATTAGATTTGCAGTGCTCTGCCTTGAAGTCTTGTTTAATTTTCCATGTTTTCAACTGTCTGAAGAGGATTATTGAATGCCTCTTTCCCTCTTCAACTCCTCACCAGTCTTATCTATCCATTTCATTCAATTTCGAAGCATCAAAACAATTTCCTTCCTTGCCCCATTCAGCCCTCTGCAAAACTGATCATTTCCCAGACCCAAAATTTTCCTTTCCCTTTGATTCCAACAAAAACCCCCAAAATCAATTCAAACTCTTTCAAAAGTATACCTAGCCTAAAATCAGCCTTTATTTCAAGTCATCTCAAGCCTCACTGATTATTTTTTTTGCTGAGATTGACCCGGAGAGAGCCCTCTCCCGATCTGGTAGGGCTAGCTACCTGATTAAGCGTGGTTTGATGTTACCCTAGAATCTGCCTTCCTTCAGCCTGAGGTAGATTTAGGAAATAACATAGTGGCGACCATACTGGGGAAAAAATGGTTTGCTTGTTAGTGTTATTCGCTTTATAAGCTACAGACAGAGCCTGAAGTTATGCCAGATAGCCTTCGAAATGCTCTTGCTTTGCATTAGCGAAAGTAGATAAACGCTACTTTAGTCAATCTCTGGTCTAGTTTGTAAATGTAACATCTGACTTGTAAATTTCCCCAGCACATCAGATCACTCTAGACTTTGGATGATGAGTTTAGAATTTGATAGGTTGAACAAGTTGGTTTTGTCCCTTTGATTTTTGAAAATAATTCAACACACTGGCTTCCAGACGACATACCAAAGCAAATCCAAATCCCGATCCACCTCCTGTGTATGAAAATCCCAATCTTATTTCAAGAATCCTTCGTCGAGAAATTCCTGTGATTCCTCTGTTTAAATCTCATTCATGTCCCGTTGTTTTTTAGTACCTTGAAGATCTTGAGTTTGACGAACAATTTGAGTTGTCGTTGTTTGAGACTAAGTCTGAAAGTGCTATTGATTCTATTGTCATAAATCCAGAGTTTATCAAATATCTTGAAATTGAACAGGCTAATAGATCCATTGACAGTTACATTTTGAATATTCAGAATTCCATTGTGGCAACAAATATTCCTGAGTTCATAGAGTTTGCATCTGCAACTCTTGGGCCATCAGCAGTTACATCTGGTTCACAAATTCCTACCAAGCCTCCTTTCATTCCTATCATTCCTGTGCAACCATCTCTTTCTGATAAAAAATCTGCAGTAGTATCACCTCCATCTACACCACATACACCTCATACATCAACTGCTTCGACTCCTCCTATATCCCCAAGACCGGTTTTAAATCCACCCAAAGCAATGGCTGCCCGATTTGCACCTCTCGTGTTTCCTCAAAACTTAGATGATATGCCCGCAGATTATCAAAGCAAAATTCCATTGTTTGATGGCACTCCTCAAAGTGTCACTGCTCAGCAACATGTGGATAGAATGGCATATTTCTTTGACCTTCATGAGATCGATGCGGAAAATGTAACAATGAGATTGTTTGTTCAAACCTTTGGAGGATAAGTCAGAAAGTGGTTCAGAGCCTTGCCACCTAGAAGTATCGCTACATTGGCTAATCTTTAGAGACAATTCTTGGATCGATGGGAAGTGCAGAAAGATCCTCTTTCAATCCTTGCAGAATATGACAATATCAAGAGGAATGTTGGTGAGTCTGTCCAAGATTATTGTATTAGATTTAATACTGTTTATAATGCAATTCCTGCTGATATAAAGCCGCCTAGGGGTTCTTCTTTGATTAAGTTTCCGAATGGATTTGATCCTGACATGGCCTACCAATTAAGAGAAATAAGTCCGGCTACTTTAGAAGATATGCAGAAAATTGCAGTCAGTGTTGAAGCTAATTTGAATGCCAGGAGAGCTAGAATGAGAGCTGAAAAGAAAGTAGCAATAAAGGAAGAGGTTTCCACATCATATCAAATGCTTCGGAAAATGGAAAAAATGTTTGAAAGATTAACACTTGATAAGCCTGAACCGCAAATCAGAAATCCTAACTTCTGTGGCCAACAGCAACTGCAATTCAGAATCAAGCAAGGAGAACAACGAGCACAAGAACCGACAGCACAATAGCAAGTGAAGACACCCTTACAACAGAATTTTGTTGGTCCGGAATCAGATGATGGAGAGAATGTAATAGGAGAAGAGAATCATTTATTTACACATGATGATATGCCAATTTTTATCACTGAAGATGAGGAGTATTCAGAAAACTCAGCTGTACAAAAAGACGAGGATTTCATCTTGGCAAATGAGACAGCTCTTGAAGAAGAGTCTGATGAGTATCAAAGGGGATACATGAATGCCTTGACAGCCCAGCAGCGACAATATTCACTCAGAAACAGAGATGTCCCTATTAATCCAATTCAAAAGAGGAAGGAAGTTTCAGCACCAAAGAATGATTCACCCGTGGCGTAGAAGAAGGGAAAAGAGATAGCTGATCCCACTACTAGCAAATCCCCATCAGCAAATGAAAGATCCAATCAGCCAATTGTATCAAAGGAGAAAACTGAAAATAAGGATGTTCCAGCTAAAGAGGTAGAGAAAATTTCGGTTTTTAACTTAGAAAATGAAATTGCTAAGTTGAAAGTATCCATTCCTTTGACTAAATTGATGAAGAATATCAGCTATAAGGGTCAGGTGTCTAAGATTTTGAATTTAGATCCATTGTATAATATGGTGAATGTGGAAGATGATCAACCTAAGTTGATTTTTGGTCCAACATTGGATGGTGAGTCTCCAGATAGTGATGTGCCTCCTTTTTATATTAGCCTTAGATTGCATGATTTTGTGTTACACAATGCTATGTTTGATTCCGGAGCATCTCATAATCTCATGCCGAGGGAAATCATGGAGAAATTGGGATTGGATATCACTAGAAAGTATCATGATCTTTACTCTTTTGATTCCAGTAGAGTAAGATGCATTGGGCTTATCAAAGATTTGGTGGTCAGTTTGGATCAGATTCCTACTAAAAATGTTTTAATGGATGTGGTTGTGGTGGATATTCCTCTTATATTTGGCATCCTTCTTTCCAGATCTTGGGGAGCGAAACTAAAGGGAACATTGCAGCTTGATTTCTCCTATGCTACTATTCCTGTGTTCGGTCAGATGAGGAAATTATATCGGGACCAAAAGATGAAGTATATTATCACCAGCAAGGAGAAACCAGTAAATCATCCAATCAATTATGTACATACAGATTTAGAATCATTTGTTTTGTATTCAGATAGTTTCAATGATGTAAATATCCAATTAGTTGAAGTAGAAGACATTCCGGAAATCACCGAGAATTTCAGAGAGGTCTTAAAGAAAGAGAGACAAAAACTTGAAAGTTCCACTGAGCAATCAGCCTTCCGACAGTAGCAAAAAGTTGATGGACAGCAAGCAGAAATAACAAAGAAAATAGAATTTCAGCACTTGGAAGAGGATGAAGATGGTTTATGGACCATGGATTTTGATGGTGCAGTAGGAAGTGATGGTGTTGGAATTGGAATTTGGGTACACAACCCTTTTTCCGCCCCAAACAAAGTACCAAGTAATGTAAAGGTTTATTCTTATAAATTGGCTTTTGATTGTTCAAATAACGAGGCTGAATACGAAGCTTTAATTGTTGGTCTGAAATTTCTTAGAAATCTGAATTCTAAGAGGATTGCAGTGTATGGTGACTCCGAGTTAGTTATCAAGCAAGTGAAAGGTGAATACCAAGCTAAGCATCCTCGAATGTGGGCTTACCGAAATGCAGTTCTTGATATCTTGAGATTGTTTTCAGATTATACTTTGACTTGTGTCCCTCGTATTCAGAATGGTATTGCAGATGAACTTGCAAAGGCAGCAAGTAATTTGAAAATTCCGATGAACTCAAGTAACAAATTTGAAATTCATGTGAAGCATCGTCCAACTGTCCCGGACAATCAAAGGTATTGGCAAGTATTTCAAGATGACGAAGAGATTGATGAATTTCTGCAAAATGAAGGCAAATTCAAAGACACTTCTATTGACATGGAGCATGATGATGGTGGGGCTGATGTGCAAATAAATCAGATGGAAGTATTTCAGCTGAAGGATAATGTCATTCCTAAAGGTCTAATACCTTTAGAGGAGCTTTTTGATCAAGATGACGTAGCTCGAAAACCAACCTTGCGGCCAACCGAAAAGGGAGTTGAAGATGTGAACATTGGATCAGCTGAAAATCCAAAAATGGTGAAATTTTCCAAAGCATTGCCACCACAGGTAAAAGAAAAGTATATTATTTTGTTGTCTTCTTTTGCTGATGTATTTTCTTGGGACTATTCATATTTGAAGACATATGATACAAACATAATTCAACACACCATTCCGATCAAGACAAATTAGAAACCTTTTAGGCAGAAGTTGAGAAGAATAAATCCAAAGTTGTTGCCCTCAATTGAGAAGGAAGTGAATCGATTGTACAAGGATGGTATCATTGTTCCTATAAGATTTTCAGATTGGATTTCTAATTTGGTGCCTGTCCGCAAGAAAACAGGTATATTCATTTGTGCATTGATTTTAGGAATCTGAATAAGGTTTCTTTGAAAGATAATTATCCATTGCCCAAAATGGATCACATACTTCAGAGAGTAGTTGGAGCATCTCGTATGTCGCTACTCGATGGTTATTCTGGTTATAAACAAATTCTGGTCCATGAGGATGATAGAGACAAAACAGCGTTCACCACTCCATGGGGAACTTTCCATTATGCTAAAATGCCTTTCGGTTTGAAGAATGCTGGTGCAAACTTTCAGCGAGCAATGGATATGGAATTTGCAAATGAGAAAGATGTTTTTCTAGTTGTGTATCTTGATGATTTGACAGTCTTTTCTAATTCATATGAAGAACACCTTTACCATTTGAAGATTGTTTTTCAGCGATGTAGAAAGTATGGTGTGTCACTCAATCCGAAGAAGAGTTTGTTTTCCATGGATGAGGGCAAGCTTCTTGGTCATATTATCTCAAAAGATGGCATCCGTATTGATCCATCTCGAGTAAAAGCTATTCAGCAAATTGATCTTCCCAGAAACAGAAAGGAGATCCAATCATTCAATGGTAAGATGAATTTCTTACGCCGCTTTGTGCCCAATCTTGCAGAACATTTAAGGGAGATTACAAACATGCTTAAAAAAGATAGCGTAGTAAAGTGGACTGAGGAGGCTATAAAGTATTTCAATTTAGTGAAGTTGGCTCTTTCTTCAACTCCGGTTTTGATCAGCCCGGACTATACTCAGGATTTTATTTTTTTTTCATTTGCTTCAGAGCATACTATGGCAGCAGTATTGATGCAGAAAAGAGATCAACATGAAAACCCGATTGCTTTTTTTAGCCGAATCATAAGAGATGCAGCCTTAAAGTATAACATTATTGAAAAGCAATCTCTTTCTTTAGTGAAAGCGTTGAAAGATTTTCGAGTATATATTCTGCATTCTGACATTCTTGCTTATGTTCCTAATGTTTCTGTTAAGGATGTTTTAGTGCAAATAGATCCGGAGGGGAGACAAGGCAAATGGATTTCTACCTTGTTGGAGTATGATGTGGAGATAAAGCCTACAAAGTTTATTAAAGGACAAGGGCTAGCTAAGCTAATGGCTGAGTCAAATTTACATGCCTTGGACATTAATCTAATTGCTGCTATGTTCGAGGAAAACGAAGAAAGTTCGCTAATTCAGGTATCAGAAATCTTTGTTCATTCTCCTTGGTATACCGATATTGTATATGTGCTTCAAAAATTTTCACCACCGCCATGAATGGCTAAAAACAAAAGTAGAACTCTAAAATTGAAGGCTGTTAAGTTTTGTATTTTGAACAATGCACTCTATTGGAAAGATCCCGGTGATGTTTTGCTAAATTGTTTGGTGGAAGAAGAAGCAAAGCAGGCTATGGAGGATTTTCATAAGGGAGATTGCGGAGGTCACCTTTTCTGGAAAACAATGGCCAAAAAAATTTTGAGAGCGGGATATTATTGGCCGAATATTTTTTCCGATGTGTATAAGACTGTTAAAAGCTGTCATGAATGTCAGATTTTTGAAGGGAGGAAAAAATTGCAACCTTTGCCACTTAAGCCCATTGAAGTAAGTGCTCCTTTTCAGCAATGGGGTTTTGATTTCATTGGTGAAATCCATCCTGCTTCTTCAGCTCAGCACAAATGGATTCTCACAGTGACATATTATTTCACGAAATGGATTGAAGCAATTCCCACCAGGCAAGCCACAAATTAGATAATAATTTCATTCCTTCAGAATAATATTTTGTCTCATTTTGGTTGCCTGAATAAGTTAATTACTGATAACGCAACAACTTTCAAATAAAAAAGAATGGTTGAGTTTTGTGACAAATATCACATCACTTTGGGACACTCAACCACTTATCATCCACAAGGAAACGGACTGGCTGAGTCCTTGAACAAATCTTTGGTCAACATTATTAAAAAGCTGCTGGAAATTAATAAGAAAAGTTGGCATAAGAAGTTGGTCAATGCACTTTGGGCAGACCGAGTGAGTCAGAAAAAATCCATAGGTATGTCCCCCTTCGAGCTAGTATATGGAGTTGACATGGTATTTCCTACCTTTCTCGCAGTTCCAGTGGTCAAACTTCTGCAGGAAGCTGGCAGTGAAGATGATCATATGCAAAGGAGAATGAATCAAATGATCCATTTGTAGCAAACCAGAGAGGAAGTTTTTCAAAACACGTTCAAGCTGTAAGAGAGAATTAAGAAAATATATGAAAGAAAAGAAAAAGCGAACAAGTTTCAATTGGAAGAAGTGGTGCTGAAATGGGATGCAAGAAACGAGGAAAAAGGTAAGCATGGTAAGTTCAAAAATCTCTAGAAAGGACCCTTCAAAATTGCTGCATATCGGGGTCAGAATACTTTTCTTCTGAAAGAGATGAACGGGGAAGATTGTCTAGGAGGGCCGGTCAATGGTCGGCTGCTCAAGTGGTATCATTTCTGAAATGTTTTCTATTGTTTTACATTGTCACTGTACATACCACTTTATTTCAGTTTCATTACAAGTGTGGCTATCATCTTTTCTTAAGTTTGGGGCTCGAGGTGAAGGCTATAACTCTGAAGATTGATTCCAGCTTTGGTTTGAGTTTGTCGAGTCACATCTTTCAGTCATTTTGGTTTCAAATTTGAGTCAGTTTGAGTCAATTTTCAGTCAATAAAATGAGTCAAGAGTCTTGTGTTGGTTTGTCAAAGTTATGGATTCCATAGCCCAATGGACGAAGGCACTGCCTACTCTCCCGGAAATCTGTAGTTCTTGGCACCTCCAAGGAGCTACCATAACCATTGGAGCCAATGTTAGAGTCGGTATCTTCATCCCTCCGTTAGAGATCAAATTTCTCTTGTTGCATTTCATTTTAGGTGTCTCATTTAGTTCAGTCAGCTGCATTCCATTAGGAGCATGAATCATCTGATGGAAGAGTCTTGTCACTCATATCCCTCATGTCTTGTACCTGATAGTCTATTTCTTCTCATTAAAATCATGTACAGTCATGTTTGGTTTCGTAGTTGGCAAAGAGTCATTTTAAGGTTTTTAGTCTCATTAGGTCTAGGGTTTTATCAATCAGGTCTCAAAATGCCTAATAATGGTCATCAGGCACATGAGGAAGCTTCAAAGAAGGTTCAATGCAAAAATTTCATCATCATAATGCTTAATAATGATTTTTCTTCAAAACTCTGTTTTGAAGAAAAATTGTCTATTTCATCTATATGTAATAAATCCAATGTAATTTTCAAGTTTTTCAGTTGTAACAGTACTCCACTCGCAGCCCTGGTCGCCTTTGCCAAAACTCCATGCCATCCATTCCCTGCAAAACAAACAAGAAGCTCATCATTCAGTCCAAAAATCAAAAACAAGCAAAACAGAGTTCTTTTTAAAAGTGTCAAATTTTTCAAACATTACAAAGTGGGTTTTCAAGAAGAAAAAATTGAAATCTTTGGCATAAAAGATATTTTCATGTTTCAAAGATTCATTTGCATGCCAAGAGATCGAGTGAGCCAAGAAAAATCGTGAAGAAGGAAGTTTGGAGGGCGGACTGTGTTGAAGTTGGTTGCGCGGTGCACTGGGCAAGTGTCGCGACCCATAGGCTGAGCACGGCACATAGGGTCGCTCCCCTGTGTGTTAAATTGTTCCAGCGCGGCGTATCAAAAGGGCGCGACGCACTGGGTTGACTGCGCGGCACATTGGGCCGAAACACAAAAAAAAATTCCATTCTTCTCCAACATCAAATTTGCTCGGTTGCTCCATGTTCGAGTAAGTCCAAGCCACTCCTCTATTGCTCATAACTCATGCTTGGTGTTGATTATGAGATTGGTTACGAAAATTTGAGTACAAAATTAGACCCTACTATCTTGTTGAGAAGTGCCTCCTTAGGGTTTTGAAACTTGTTTTGGTGTCAATAATTCTATTCCCATCACCTTGTTTTTTTTCCCTCCTCATTGTTTATATCCACACAACAGTCCATTTCATTGTTTATATTATATCCCAAGTCACTCATTCCTAAGCCTATTTCCCTATCCCTAAGTCATTTTATTTCCTATCATTCTCATTTTCCCATCTCACTTGTAAAATATCCCAAACCCCAAGTTTTCCCAAGCAGTCAAGTGGTTGTCCTTACACTTCAGATATCACTTGATTAAAGTTCATTGTCCCCTCTGCCCTATTTCTCCACAGTCCCTCCCATACTTCCATACATTTGACACTAAAACAAAAGCACCAAAGTTCTCATTTTCATCTATCCAATTCCACATAGACTTTGCATAGACCTTGGAAATTATGGAGACAGACATTGATACATCATATGACTGAGGTAGTGATTCCACCACTAAGATACATGCACCTAGAAGGCCTCATAAAAGTGGCATCCATGTGAGAGAAGAGCCCACCTCATTGGCTAAATTGCAGGCTTGCCCACTTGCCATGGCATGTTTCCAACAACAGTCTTGCTATCAGTTTTGTGAAATGATTGCTAGGATTCATTATCATCAGGAGTTGGATCGTTTGTTTGTATTGCATTTACATGATGGTCAGGTAACCCTTGCTGGTGTAACATTCACTTTGACATCGGAAAATATCTCTCAAGCAACCGGAATACCGAATGTGGGAGAACAGTGGAACAAAAGACAGTAGGTGGATAGAGTGCATTATGAACCATATATCAGGCCTAGCTTTGTGAGACAACTCAGCAGAGTGTTCCCATTCTGGTTCTTAAAGGAGTCCTATGCACCTCTGATGAAACTTATTATCAGATATTTCAGTTGTGAGGGCCGGTTTTCATGCCTCTATGCCTATCATATCAGGTTATTGATACATTTCACCAGGGTGAGGATGATGAACCTCCCTTATTTCATGTGCCGGAACATCGAGAGAATGACCACTCTTGTGCAGAGGAAAACTCCCGAGCAGCAGTACAACAGTATTTATCACTATGCACTCATCAAGATCGTGGTTGTGCATCAGCTCGGCTTGCAGGTTATTTCATGGGAATATTTCATTTCCAATGATTTCTTCACAGCTCCTCAGGTTCCTCCGAAGGTTGTTCATGATGCAGGTGAACCTTCATATCATCATGGAGGTCAGGAGATAGAGACTACTAGTGTGCCAACATATGTCACTTATCAGAGAGGCACTAGAGGATTATTTGCAGCAGCCCGACGAGTATTATCTCCACCTGGGGTGGAAGGGGTCTCGCATCCGTCATCAGCAGCACAAGTATAGGTACAGGATAGAGGTAAGAGGCCTATGTAGGATGAGGGGGCTTCAGGAGGCCAAGACATAGGTCACATACTGATTGATGAGGATTTGAGCTCTCCAAGCTCAAAGTTGAGAGAGACTATTCAGGAGCAGAAGGCGAAGATAGACACATTGACTGTTAAATTGAAAAGAGCCCAATGGATCATAAATTACCTGGATCATCGAAACAAACAGTTGGAAGATCAGCAAACAATCATGGAGTTTCAAAACATCCATGAGAACTAGTAAGCTGCCCAAAGAAGCCAAACCGAGATTACATCCATTGAGAGAGAGATTGAGGCTGATAGAGAGACTTGGCTTGAGAGGGTCAATATTCACCTTGAGAAGTTGTTGGAGAAGGCCAAAAAGGAAAATAACATGCTCAGGCACATGAGGAATAATTATTGGTCGAGGAATTATGTTTGCAAGGCGTGAATCAAGATCCTAAAGGCAAAGCTAAAGAGAGCATTAAAGCGTCGCAAAAGGCATGATAGACTCCAAATTTTGGCAGAAGATTATTTGGCTTAGCACAGCGCTTGATGGTGGACCTTCAGCCCAAATTTCAAGAAATTTGGGAAACTTTTTGTTAATTTTGAATTTTTTGGCCTTAACACAGATTTTTCTGCCCGATGCGTCACGCCACTTGGCCCGCGCTTATAATTGGCAGCTCTTCTTGAGGAAAACTTTGTATTTCTAGATTTTTCATCAAAATTTATGCATGCCTACCCATTACCTAAGGATTTTGACAAGTTTTGGGTTGCCGGAAGGGTCAAAAACACCTTAAAAATGGCCTTTCTGCCACTTTTTGGACACACAGGAAGAAGTGTTGGGAGATTTGATTTTTGGAGGGGCAAATGGAAAGAAAATTTAGAAATTCCACTTGGGTTGGAAATTAGACAGGCAGATCTTTCCAAAGAGCTATCCTGAACTCAATTTGACCTCCAGGAAGGCCCTCAAAATCAGCCTCAAAGTGGCACGATGCATAGAGACTTCAGGCACGGTGCATTGGGAAATTTGGCCTAGTTTTCACTCAGTAACTCAGTTTTTTCGCCTAGTTTTGGCCAGTTTGACTTTTTTATCTTCATATGTACAACTCTTGATCTAAATTGATGTAATTTCATGGCTTTGATGTAATTTTGGCACATTTTTACTCATGTAAGTGGATTCATTCACCAAAAAGTGAATTGTAACTGAATGAATCAGTTTCCTATCTTATAGAGGCAAGCTGTTCCATTGCCTATTTTCCACTTCTTAGTTTATATATTGTTGAAACATCTCGTAAAATAGTGAGATCGACCCCTAGAGGCATGGGGATGAGTTAGGCTTGTCTATATCTTGTATTTTCTCAGTCATTTTCAGGGTTGGACACTTGGGATTGCTTGGAGCTTCCTTGTATATTTCATCTCTACACTTTGGCAAAGGAATAGACCAGGGTTTGCAGCACTCTTTGGGATCCATGTGGCTCTATGTTTTGATGGTGTGTTTCTCTATGTGATTGTAAGTTTACTAATGTTTCATGTGTATCATTTCCCATCTCATTTCTTCTTAAATTAAACAAATAAGTGATAAAGGTGGAATCCATTAGATTTGCAGTGCTCTGCCTTGAAGTTTTGTTTAATTTTCCATGTTTTCAACTGTATGAAGAGGATTCTTGAATGCCTCTTTCCCTCTTCAACTCCTCACCAGTCTGATCTATCCATTTCATTCAATTTCGAAGCATCAAAACAATTGCCTTCCTTGCCCCATTCAGCCCTCTGCAAAACTGATCATTTCCCGGACCCAAAATTTTCCTTTCCCTTTGATTCCAACAAAAGCCCCCAAAATCAATTCAAACTCTTTCACAATTATACCTAGCCTAAAATCAGCCTTTATTTCAAGTCATCTCAAGCCTCACTGATTATTTTTTTTTTGCTGAGATTGACCCGGAGAGAGCCCTCTCCCGATCTGGTAGGGCTAGCTACCAAATTAAGCGTGGTTTGATGTTACCCTAGACTCTACCTTCCTTTAGCCTGAGGTAGATTTAGGAAATAAAACTTCCCATTTTCAGGCTGATCTACTCTCAAGCAGTTAATATTTACTAGAGAGACTTGCTCTGATACTAATTATTAGAAATACTGAGAGCGGGGTGAATCAATATTTCATTCCATTAGTTCATTACTAGTATAATGTGAGATATATATGATAATATGAGAAACATTAATCATAAATCCATATAATGCAAATAAATTCAACACATCAACATAAGAAACATAAGAACACTGAGATTTTAGGTGGAAACCCAATGTGGGAGAAAACGACCATTAATGTTCTTTTCTCGTATTTTATTATAAAGAAACATATTCTTCCAATCTTGTACTGGAAAAAAATATTGCCAACACGTAGGATCCTACCTCTAGGAGGCTACAACCTCCAATCATTCTCCAACACCCACTAGAAGGGATCTACAACCCCATATTCAAGTTTATTGGTTCCTACTGGAAGGAAGCTATGACTCCCTTACTGAAGGATACAACCTTCAACACCTACTGGACCATGTTTCAAATTTTTCATACTGGATCCACCTGTCAATCAACCATCAAGAAACTTGTAGGTTTCCTTTCATCATATTTTCAAACTGGACCCACACCAACAATAAGCTCAAAACCAAGATACTAATTTGAATACTGAATCACTGAAAACCAATATACTAATACTGCCAATACCAAGCACTGGACCATTGAAAAAAAAAAATGAATATAAACATGCCAATCACTGGATCACTAACTACCAAATGTCAATATGCCTTTGTAATCATGCAAGGTTAAGCGAAAACATTGTCATACCAATTCAAACCCTAGCACATCAATTCATCATATCCACTTCCATAAGTATCCTGTCACAATCCCTGTTAGATTCCAAGCCAAGGTGCCAAGCCAAATCGTTTATCAATATTGTCTCTATCATTTCAATTATCAACACCAATAATATTCTAGAACTGACAATACCACCAAGTCATCACATCAACTGTCATAAAGAAGCATGTTATACACCTTGTCAAATCTTGTCCACAAATTGTCCAATGTCTTGCACGTAATCAAGCCAATAACAAAGCATTCAATTTACATCTCAACCTATGCCAATACTATTAGTTAGTAAGCTAATCCCAACACCATCATGAGAAAAGAACAATCAATGACATAACTAGTTTATAAAATATCACTGGCATTGTAGCATACCAATATTTCTAGACCTCTGAATCATCATGTTATTCAACCTAAATCTAGGAGGACAAACAACTATGTTAACTTCACTAGTTTTAATAAGAAGCAACAATCATATTTTCAACAATTCAACAAGAATCCCATAAGAGAATTTCTTCCAAAACCCTCTCTCAACACATTATATATCTCTGCATAATACAACATTTCCTCCAAGACCCCTCTAGTGAGACAAACACATTAATTGTAAAATCCTTCTCAAGGTTCTTCTAGCAATGGTTCTTTGTCAAACAACTTAAACTTATTTACAAATAATATAACAATCTTAGGTCAAGTCTAGTCAAAAGCAAGTATTAAGTAGTTCCAAATCATCATTAAACCCTTTGTATATGAACCAAGTCACATCAAGGCAAACATGAGAACAAGTAGAAACATATCAAGATCTTTTTCAACCAGTTCTGTCACCAAAATTCTCTGCATACATATTGTTATTAGCAAAAAAATACAAAGGCTAGGAAGGTGACAACCATGTACTCATAATCACACATAGATACCATCAAATTATCTGCATACACAAAGATGTCTAAGGAATATCTATCACAATATTCACAGAACATAAAATAGTCTCTTGCCCGAGGTTTAAGTTCCTTGGCGATCATAACCTGCTTCTCATTTAGAAAATCATCTAGGTATTTCCTATGCATAACATATGGGAATATGGGCAGAAAATTTATTATTTTAAAAGTTAATAAATGAAGAAAATATGATGAAAAATGAAGGAAAAAAATGGAAAACGAAGAAAATAGAGGCCTAATTGATAAAAAGGCTTTTGAGGATCAGTTAGTACCTTTTGTCAGTTTAAGCTTTTGATCAGTTTAGTTTTGGAGCTCTTTCTCTATTCTCTCTCTCTCTCACTCTTGGACACTTACAGTTTTCTTGGAGCACTCCAGCATTGGATCAAGAAAAAAAAAAGGAAGGACAAGAAATGAAAGGAAAGAAAATATCAAGCAAGGAAAGGTTGGAACAAGCAAGCTTCAACATGAATATTTGCATGTAACATATTGCATGTGTGATTTCCTTGCTGGTTTTGACATTAATGGTATGTGCATGTTGGTATTTGGTTATTTTTCTATCGGTGGCATGGTTTTTCCTGGTTTTGACATTGTTTTTCATCCTTGAATTTCTATTTCTGGATAGCCATGGTGTGATGGGATTGTTCTCAGTTTTGAGCTTTGGAATTTCTGGAAGGTTTCAGAATCCAGGGCAGAGGTGGTATGAGAACATTACCAATGGCCTAGGAATCCCTTTACTGGTAATGGTGGGATACACGGTAAATCTTGAGAGTTGAGTCTCGGTGAGGGCCTAGTGATCTGGTGTGGATTGTGGTAAATCATAGAGACTTGGAGACATAAAATTCCTCAAGGATGGTGAAGGAATACAGAGGAAATACAAGCTTAGTTTGGTTTTATGATCTCAGATATAGTTTAGGTGAGATCACAGTATGGTGAGGGTGGAGGTGGTTTAACCTATGGATTCCCTTGGTTGTTTTGGATTGGTTGATCCCATGAGATCCCACATTCATGCTTGCAATATGGCATGGGGATGACTGATTGAAAGAAATATTTGGTTCAACCATGTCTATGGTCGGGTGGTAAGTGGAAATCTCGAACCTAATTGCCTCTTGCCTATGTTTAATAAAAGCTAATTTATCTTTTTTTTATTGGTAAATGTACTTGTTATTATGTGGATTTAACGAATGTTATCTTATGGTTGTTTATATGTTGGTTATAAGCATGGATATACGACTGGTTTTAGTCATGGATCTTTCCATGTTTTTACTTATAACTAAAAGAATAATGGATGCAAGACCTAATTTATGTTAAGAAAAATAATGGGAGTGGGTGGTGATCCTTTTTTTTAATTCTCATATGAGTTTTAAGTCCCTTATTCTCAGACTTGCATTCATGACGTGTAGATTTCAAGTTCAACAAGTGTATGACAGAATGTTAGTCCCGGTTGGGGATGACCAGGTCTAGTACTGGTTTGAGTTTTTGGTTTATAATCATTGTTGTCATGTACTTTATGAGTTCTCAAAATTATATGGATTTATGGGTAGAGGCTTAGCCCAAACCATAAAAAAGTGGCTTAAATCCTGCAATCACTAGCACAACACTGAGCAATAAATGCCACATTCACACTAATGAAGGCCTATGAGAGCGACTGGGAATGCCTATGGGAGCAACTGGGGGTTTCCAGTCACATGGAGAGCTTGGAAAGGGAGTGACTGGGGGTTTCAAGTCACATGGATGGCTTGGAAAGGGAGAGACTAGGGATATATCTCAGGGAAAAGTAAGCTGGATTAAGGGATGGACACCTAGAGGGGTTGGGTTACTCCTGGAGTGTCCCGAGGAACCTGAGGGAAATCAGTAAGGTTTGTTTTTTCGACTTCATTTCCTTAAGGTCACCTAGGAGGTTGAGTCTTGTCATAACTTCCCCTCATATCATGTTTACCCTAGGTAATCTGGTGAAAGTGGGTATATGTGAGGAGAGAGGTACATTACAAGTGGTATCAAAGCAGGTTTCCCTCTCTTTGGGTTATATCTGATACCACAGACATGTGATATCAGAGCAGGTTGTGCTCTCTTTTTGAAAAGTTTTATGTTGTCAAGATCATGGTTTCCATGCATGGGGTCAAGGTATATTGTTGGTATGGTCATGCATGGTGGTTTATATTGATATGTTGTTATATGGATATGTTTATGATTATACATGTACATGCTAATGTGGAATGATATACTTATAAGCTACGGATTTTGATTTTGGTATCTATTTTGTTTATCTTATATGATATACTTATAGGAAGAAGAGAATCAAGGATGACGAGCGAAATGGTAGAATATAGTTCCTGTGACTCTCCCTATAGATCAATTCGACAACAAGGAGATGAAAATTCTCCTAGTGTAGTAGATACATTAAGGAGAATGAGGGCATAGATCATAATTTGTAGGAATATAATGAAAAATTGGTTGAGGCTCAGGAAATACTTGCAAGGGATTAGGAAAAGAAGATAGAGGTCAATGCAGCGTTCCTTCAGATTCTTTCAGGTTTGCAGAAACAGGGACAAATGAGGATCGATTAAGAGCAAGAGGAAAAGAATAATGGAGCCTATGCAACACATGTGGAAGACCATTGGGCGCACCTGACAGGATGATTGGTATTTATGGGCATCATTCTAGTTTCTCTTCCATGATACATCATCATAGTCGTCACCATCATCATCCTTATAGGAGGGGTGAGTATTTTCTATAGAAATTCAATAAAGTCAAGCCTCCTACATTCGATGGAGAGATGAAGTAGTCAGAATATGCAGAGGCATGGTTGCTTGGGATGAATAAATCATTTAAATTGCATAGTTATATAGAGAACATGAAAACCAAGATAGCAACTTTTAGTCTTAAAGGGAATGTAGATATCTAGTGGGATGATGTGAAGAATGTTAAAGGTATTCAGGAAGATGACTTGACTTGGGATGAGTTTGAGAGGCTCTTCAAGAAGAAGTACCTATTGTAGAGGTACTATGATGCCATATCTAAGGATTTTTATGAGTTGCAATTGGGTTCGATGACATATGATGAATATACTAGTAGGTTCCAGGAGTTGTTGAGATATGTGTCTTACCTCAAGGAGGAGAAGGCCAAGGTTCCAGATTCATCAATGGGTTTCCAATAGAATACAAAGACTGGATTGAGTTCGATGAACCTATATCGCTAGAAGAATCCACTCGAAAGTTGAAGCATTGTTATGAGTAGTCAAAACGCAAAGTTGAGCCTAAGCGTGACTTGAAAGGAAATGAGAAATCTAAAGGAAGATGGCCACCAAAGAGGGGAAGACCTCAATATGCAGGTGAGAAAGAAAATGTAGTTCCATACAAGAATTTAAATACAATTGAGAAGGGACATGGATCGTAGCCTGGAGAGTAGCTAACTAGAGGTGATGGTAAAGCACCGTTCTAATGTTGGATATGTGGAAAATATAATAACAAGAGATATTTTTTGTATTTTTAGGGTGGTAGACCCCATATCTATAGTGCACAGGAGGCGCATACAATTGGGGATGTTGGTCATATCATTCCTCATATTTATGCATTTGTGGACAATAGGCATGCGGATCACCAGGAATCTATCATTGAGATTGATGGTAAGCTTTTTGATCAAGTTATTTCTATTTTGATTGATCTTGGATCTAATTATAATTATTCTAATCATCACCTGGTCGATAAGTGTGGCTTGAGAAAAGAAGTGCATGCAAAATCTTGGTTGGTGCAGTTTTCTACAGGTACTAAGAAGAGAGTTCACCATTGGGTAAGAGCTTGTGCATTTGAGTTAAATGGTATTCCTACAACAACACATTTGAATGTACTCCCATTGGGATTGTATAGCATGATTTGGGGTATGGATTGGTTGTACCTTCACATGACCAAAGTGGATTTTTATGAAAAGGCCATTGAGTGCCTCGATGATAATGGAGAAAAGAGAATCTTGCATAGAAAGAAGTGGCCTACATCTGTGAGGATGGTCACTGCTATGCAGGATAAGCTCAATTGTATAAAAGGTTGTGTGATGTTTGTAGTGCATATTTCTAGTGACAAGAGTAAGGACGCTGAGGATGCATAAATATTCCAGAGGTACCCTATATTGCAGAAGTTTCAAGATGTGTTCTTAGCAGATATTCCAAAGTTACCTCCTCACAGGGAAGTATACTTTTCTATTGAGTTGGTACCAGGGGTAGCACCAGCATCAAATGCGCCTTACAAGATGAGCACGTCAGATTTAGTAGAGCTAAAGTTGCAGCTAAAGCAAATTATTGACGAGGGATACATTAGGCCGAGTGTATCACCTTGGGGTGCACCAATTTTTTTCATAAAGAAGAACGATGGTACTCTTAGGTTATGCATTGATTACAGATAGTTGAACATGGTGAAAATCAAGAACATGTACCCATTGTCGAGGATTGATGATTTGTTTGATCATTTGAAGGGAGAAACAATGTTCTCAAAGATTGTTTTGAGATCGGGATACCATTATGTACACATCAAAGAAGAGGACATATACAAGACTGAATTCAGGACTAGGTATGGGAAATATGAGTTTTTTGTATTTCCATTCGGTTTGACCAATTCCCCAGCTACATTTATGTGTCTGATGAACAGTGTGTTGCATCCTTATCTCTACAATTTTTTTATTGTATTCATTGGTGACATCTTGTTATATTATAAGAGTGAGGAAGAGAATGCTGAGCATTTAGAAACAATTTTGAGATTTCTAAGAGAGAATTAGTTATATGCTAATCTTAGAAAGTGCAGTTTCTTTCACACAAAGGTACAATACATGGGACATGTTGTTTCCAAGGAAGGCATAACAGTATCTGGAAAATATAAATTCCATCATGGAATGGGTAGCTCCTAAGAATGTGGAGGAAGTCAGATCATTTATGGGATTAGTAGTTTACTATAGGAGTTTCATCAAGAAATTCTCACACATTTCATATCCTATTACACCTTTGCAGAGAAAGGTAATAATTTTGAATGGACAGAGGAGTGTGCAACCAATTTTGAGCAGATGAAGTAGTTATTGACAAATGCTCCAGTCTTAAAGATTGCAGATCCAGATGAAGAATTCGTAGTGTGTACATAGGCTTGCAAGAGAGGAATTTGTGGAATCCTTATGCAGTAGGGACATGTGGTATGCTATGAGTCCAGGAAATTAAATGAGCACGAGCATAATTACATGACTCATGATCTTGAGTTGGCAACTATTATTCATGCTTTGAAGATGTGGAGACATTATATTTTTGGTAGGTTATTTAGAATGATGAGAGATCACAATGGTTTAAGGTATCTATTTCACCAACTGAATTTGAATGCTAGACAATTGAGATGGTTTTCCACCCTTAGTGAGTTTGACTTCGAGATCAAATACATTAAGGGAAAGGAGAACAATGTTGCATATGCTCTTAGCGAGAAATTACAGGTGAATCATATAAAAACTATTAGTTCCTATGGTACAGACTTACAAGATCAGATCTAACAGGCAGGACAACAAGATGACAGGTATATGGAGCTCAGGCACAAGTTACAACATAATACAGGTACATGTACAGTTATAGGTGCAGGTGCAGGTACAGGTGATCAGGATGCAGATTATCATTCCATGACAGATAGTTTGGTAAGATTCAAGGAAAATATCTTTGTGCCAGATGACAGTGAGCTCAAGAATCTTATCTTGAGGGAGTTTCCTGTCAAGCCATACTCGAGTCACCCAGGATATCATAAGACATTGACGACGATGAAGAATTTATGCTATTCGCCGAATCCGAGGAAGGAAGTGGCAATGTTCGTGTCTAGATGTTTGTGTTGGGAAAAATACTGAGAGGGGGGGTGAATCAGTATTTAAAACTCACACAAATTATTCTTTATTTTCTGAATGATGTATGAGACTTTACTTAAGCCAAATAGTGTATGTACATGACTTCCATTAAGGAAACTAGCATATGCCCAATAAACTTATAATTCAGATAAATATTCGGTAACTTGACTTAGACTAGTGTATCATTGATTTATCATACATTTAGTAAGAAGTAAACATGTGCAATAATAAAAAATTAAACCATCACACATATGAACACCAGGATTTGAGGTGGAAACTCAATGTGGGAGAAAACCACCGTTGTTTTTGTCTATGTCTTCAATATTTATTATATAGAAAACTTCTTACAATCGTGTACTGGCATAGACTCATACTAGAACGTAGGCACCCACTTGTATAAGGCTACAAACTTCTCTCGTTCTCCAGCTCCAACTGGAAGGGAGCTTCAACCCCCTGATCTCATTTACCAACACCCACTGGAAGGGAGTTAAAAACCCTTGATATCGTTTACCAACACCAACTAGAAGGGAGCTACGACCCCCTGATCTCGTTAACCAGCACCCATTGGAAGGGAGCTACGACGCCCTCACTGAAAGCTCCAACCCTCAGACCATCTGTGGACCACGTTTCATAAATTTTCATACTCGATCCACCTGCTTCAATACATCACAACTTGTAGGCCTCTTTTCATCATATTTTCAGACTGGACACACTACACCCTTTTAATCCCAATACCATACATAAAATTGAAACATAACACTTTACCAAATCAATCACTAAATCACCAATCAACCAACCAATCATTGATATTCAATCACATACAACCATCAACATCATCAATATTAAAACAACCCAGATCTATATGAAGACTTCATTGACACACAACAAAAACACAACAAACTGATCAGACATTTTCTTCAGCAAAACCCTGGATTTCATACGCGCTTTCCATAAGGCTTTTCCACATATGTACACACTTATTCAAAATCCAAAACGTGTACAGATCTCAACATCCTTAAAAATATATATGCGACTCTGCAGAAGAAAACCCCTAATGTATACATGATTTCTATGTGTCGAGCTCATGTACATATATGTAACTAACTCATGGCTGCACAACATTTCAGAACTTCAAACACACTCATATCGTAACCTTCACTGCAACAAACATGTTCCATACCATAGATCTAAACAACTCATAAACAAATAATGCAAATAAATAGTCATTTTAGGTCTAATGATCCTTATCCATCATTGTATTCATGAGTGCATCATTATTTCAGATCTACCAATCAAATATAGCCCATGCCATGCGAATATACTTCAGATTGAAGCATTCATTCATTACACTCACTCATGCACCCTCAACACTTTCATCTTCAACTCCTTATATAGTTTGGGCCTTAACCAATACCACGAGTGAAAACCACACTAGTGTTGGTGGTAATCTTTGACGAGATCAAAGAGTCATTACTATGCTCAATATTGTAGGCTATTGTTATGGTTAAGACCCTTGGTATCAATAAAATTCTATGTCAGCATGTACACGACTTTGCTTTTTCATACCCGCATGTGTACATGACTTGGCCTCATCTAACCCGTGTATATTTCTTCAAATATTCATCTTCATAAAATTCTGTCTCTGACCTGCAAATATTTGTCTTATCATTCTATCATTTTGATCCATCACTTTGTCACCTCTAAATTGATCTGTGAACTCATCCAGTTACCATATACTTGTTTTGTCACAAGTGGGTTGTCGTCAAGGACAACACATACATCATAATTCCAACAATCTCCCCCTTTGGACTTAATGGCAACCATGTTGGTGTTTGATCACCATAACCTAAAGATACATGTTAGATACATCAATATAAGCATTATTCAAACACCACGTTACTCTCCCCCTTTGACATCATGGGAAAAGGGCGGACCAATGCTGAAACAAGGTTTCTCTTTCCTTGTAGATACAAGAGCTATGTAGATCTGATCTGCACTATACAGATCATGCTCCCCCTAAGCACATGTTGAATCTTGAGAAATATTTTCAATGAAGTACATGACTCTATAATTCAATTGAGTATTAAATTTCCTATCACCAAATACTCATACTTACATAAATCACCCAACCAAGTGGGATTACATGACCTCAAAAGTACATACATGACTGAATACGATAATTATTACATCATGGGTCTCTACATGACCTTTACATCAAATGATAGATATGATATTTATAACCAATACCTATAGACCTCAATAGTGAGAGATCATCAAACATAATTTAGCTACCATTACAAACATAATACCAACAATGCATTATAAACAACAAGGCTAATGCTCCCCCTAAACCTGTGATACTTGTTCACTGATCATATCAACTCATACATAAGAGAATATTCTCAAATAAGATAATCATAAATGTAGATCATCATAATTCAATACCACATCAGCAGACTGTAACCATCAGCATCAAACCAAGAAAATTAAATCATAACTGTCAGCAGCATCTCAGAATATGTTCTTGAGTCTGTCCCACTATTTTTCTGTCAGAGAAAAGCATATGCGACTGTATGCAGAGGAACTCGCGTACATACACAACTTGCTTTCATCGTATCCGCGTACAGAAAATGAAATACTGAAATTTTCATAGCTTCAACTTCCCCTGAACTTGTACAGTCTGTACATGTCTTCTGTTGACACGTCAAATGCACTGTTGGAAATATAAACAATCATAATTACCAAAAAATCCATGGGAATCATCATATATTTCTCCTTTTGTGATGATACATTACTGATCCCGAAAATGTATCTCACATCACTCCTGTAGTCACTAAGAGAAATAGTCTTTAAAAACAGATGATTGCAGTAGGGTCAACATTCCCTACGTTTTTTACCATGTTTCTTCTTTATCCATATTTGCTTGAAATTACTTATTATGTGTTGGAACTTATCTAGTCTCCTAGTTATGTTCAACATACTTAACCTACACTGAGTGGCCTTATTCCCAAAAGAGTTATAAGAGAAACAACATCCATGAAACCATCCGTTATGCCTTCATCTAGGTGATTCTTCATTAAAAGAATTACTTTCTTCTAAGGCATTGTTATCAGATTCATTAATACTAAATTCCATAATTACTTGCATATCTTGATCAGTCTCTCCCTATTCTCCAATTGATAAACCATCATTATCTTCATTTGTATAAAATCTTCTCCTATTTTCAAATGGTTTCATTTTTTCATGGTTTTTTTTATAAGGACACTTAGCAGCATAATTACCAACTCTACCACAAGAAAAACACTTGAAGGGAAGCTTACCTTTGAACCTTCCAATACCTGGTTGGATTTTCATCACAAAATTTTCCTCATCTTCTTCTAATATACAACTTGATTCCTTGAGAACTTCCTTTTCTTTTCCTTTTGCAGATTCTTTAAATGAAACTTCTATGAAATATGAAGGGCCTAATTTTCTCATTTCAAAGGATGTTAGGATCTCGTGGAGTTGTAAAATAGTAAGGGTCTGCAGATCATGCTTTTCTTCAATGGAAGACATTTTTTCCTCGAATTTTGGAGTTATAGATCTCAATATTTTCTCTACTACATATGAATATTTTATATCTTCACCCATATTTCCTATAGAGTTCACAATCTCATCTACTCTTAGAAAGAAACTTGCAATACTTTCATCATCATGCATTTTGAGAGTTTCATATTGAATTCTAAGAGTTTGAAGTTCAACACTTTTTACCTTGGCATCACCTTCACAGCTCTCGATGATCTTGTCCCATATTCCCTTTGCTAAATTTAGCTGCATGACTTTGACAAATTTTGATTCTCTCAGGCTTCCCAATGAGGCATTGGAAACTTTTGCATTGGTTTCATATCTCTTTTTTCCTGCTGCATCTATAGGAATGACAACTGGATATTGATAACCTCCTTCCACAATTCCCCATACATCTTCTCCAATACTTTATAGATAAGCTCATGTTTTTATCTTCCAGAAGATTAGATTACTTCCATTGAACTATGGTGGCCTGATAGAAAATATTCTTTTGTGACTTCCCATTGTGATGAATCTCCTTCAAGTGATCAAGCTTGTTCATAAGGACCCGCTCTGATTCCAATTGTTGGGAAAAATACTGAGAGGTGGGCGATGAATCAATATTTAAAACTCACACAAATTATTCTTTATTTTCTAAATCTTGTATGCGACTTTAATTAATCCAACTAGCATATGTGCGTGGTTGTCATTAAGGAAACTAGCATATGCCCAGTAAACTTATAATTCAGGTAAATCTTTAGTAACTTGACTTATACCAGTGTATCATTGATTTATCAGACATTTAGTAAGCAATAAACATGTTTATTAAGAAAAAATTAAACCATCACACATAATCAACACATATGAACACTAGGATTCAAGGTGGAAACCCAATGTGGGAGAAAACCACCGTTGTTGTCATCTCTATTTTGAATATTTATTATATAGAAAACTGCTTACAATATTGTACTAGCACAAACTCATACCAGTATGGAGGCACCCACCTGCAGAAGGATATAACCTTCTCTTGTTCTCTAGCTCCAAATGGAAGGGAGCTCCAACCCCCTGATCTCATTTACTAGCACCCATTGGAAGCTAGGAGCTACGACCCCCTGATATTTTTTACTAACACCCATTGGAAGGGAGCTATGACCCCCTGATATTTTTTACTAACACCCACTGGAAGGGAGCTACGACCCCCTCACTGAAATCTCCAACCCTCATACCGTCTGTGGATCACGTTTCATAAATTTTCACACTAGATCCACCTGCTTCAATACATCACAACTTTTAGGCCTCTTTCCATCATATTTTTAGACTGGACCCACTACACCCTTTTAAGCCTAATACCATACATCAAAATGAAACATAACACTATACCAAATCAACCAATCAACTAACCAATCATTGATATTCCATCGCATGCAACCAACAACATTATCAATACTCAAACAACCCAGATCTATATGAAGAATTCATTGACAGACAACAGAAACACAAAAAAATTATCAGACATTTTCTTCAGAAAATCCTTGGATTGCATCCGTGCTTATCCAGAAACCAATGCACATATAGATCTCAACATACTTCAGAATATATATGCGACTCTGCAGAACAAAACCCACGTGTATACGTGCTTTTGATGTGTCGAACTTGCATACAGATTTGCAACTAATTCATTATTGTGCAACACTTCAGAACTTCAAACATACTCAAATCATAACCTTCACTGCAACAAACATGTGCTAGACCATATATCGAAATAACTCATAAAAAAATCATGAAAATACATAGTAATTTCAGGTCTAATGATCTTGATCCATCATTGTATTCACGAGTGCATCATTATTTCAGATATATCAATCAACTATAGCCCATAACATGCAAATATAATTAAGATTGAAGTATTCATTTAGTAAACTCACTCATGCACCCTCAACACTTTGATCTTCACCTCCTTATATAGTTTGAGCCTTGGCCAATACCATGAGCCAAAACCACACTAGTGTCGATGGTAATCTTTAACGGGATCAAATAGTCATTACTACACTCAATATTGTGGGCTAATATCATGGTTAATACCCTTGGTATCAATAAAATAGTGCGCCATCATGTACGTGACTTTTCTTTGTCATACACGCGTGTGTACTCGACTTGGACTCATCTAACCCACGTATATTTCTTCAAATATTTACCTTCATAAATTTTTGTCTCTAACCTGCAAACCTATGTCTTATCATTTTGTCATTTTTTTCCATAACTTTGTCACCTCTGAGCTGATCTGTGAATTCATTTGGTTACCATATACTTGTTCTGTTATAAGTGGGTTTCCATCAAGGACAACACCTACATCATAATGCCAACAGTTTGGATTGTCAATAGGCCCAAGGAAGAATGTAAGCATCCAGGTGGTCTACTACATCCTATTTCGATTCTAGAATGGAAATGGGAGTTCATTTCCATGGATTTTACTACAGGTCTTCTGAGGACAGTGATACATCATGATTATATCATGGTTGTGTTTGACAGGTTGAGAAAGGTGGCTCACTTTATTCCAGTGAAGAATACATATTCAACTAGTGAGGCGGCACGAGTCTTCATCAGGTAAATTGTGAGATTACATGGTGTTCCAAATAATATTGTGTCGGAAAGGATGCAAAGTTCACTTCCAAGTTTTGGAAGGAGCTATTTGCAGATTTTATGACAGAGTTGGCCTTCAACAAAAATTATCATCCACAAACAAATGAAAAAATAGAGAGGGTCAGCAGGATCTTGGAGGATGCAATGCATGGAATAGGAGATGGGAAGAGTACCTTCCATTGGTTGAGTTTTCATACAAAAATGGTTATCAAGAGTTGCTGAGGATGACTCCTTTCGAGGCACTGTATGGATGGAGTTATAAGACCCCCATCAACTGGAGTGATGCAGTGAACATGGTACTTATTGGACTAGATATGTTGGTAGACATGGAACATGAAATGCAAGTTATAATGAAGAATCTAAAGGTACCACAAGACATGCATAACCATTATGCAGACCAGCATAGGGCATTTAAGGAGCTTCAGGTTGGGGAGCATGTGTATTTTCACATCAAGCCCAAGAAGATATCCTTGAGGATTGGATCATGTGATAAGTTGGCACAATGGTATTATGGGCCTTTTGAGATCCTTGAAAGGATTGGACTAGTGGCATATTGACTTGCACTGCCTCCAACAATGAAATTCCATTGTGTTTTTCATGTTTCATTGCTTAAAAGGTATATAAAGGATTTTTATCATGTTATTGATTGGTATGTATTGCAGGTGGATAAAGAAGTAGAATTCTAGTCAGACCCTCAGTACATATTGCAGCGAAAACAACTCATGCTCCAGAACAAAGCCATCGAGAAAGTTAAAGTGCAATGGAAGCACTTTGGGCCCAAATAAGCTACATGGGAGATGGCGGATCAAATTCAAGATATGTATCCTTCATTGTTTGTCAGTTGAGGAAAAGCAGTTTTGGTATTTGTACATATTTATGTATGGTTTCTATTGTGAATACCACCATGGGCTAATTTATAAATATCCAACAAGCGGTATGGTTATTATATTGTCATGTTGTCATGACGGTTTTTTTCTCTTGAGCAATTTATTCATTGTAAATACTATTTCAAGGTAAGTTATAATGCTCCATGGGAAGTATGTTTTCTTTTCAGCGGTATTACTGAGGTAAAGGTGTGGTATAACACCGAGGACAATGTTCCCCAAGGGGGAGGGTTCTATAAAATTCCCTTGCTATAAGTTCATATAATAAAAGTTAATGAAGGAAAAAATAAGACCACGGTTAAGGGACACTTATTCCAAGCTGAATGTTGGGAAATATATCTTAGTGGCATTGCTTGATGTGTTCATGGCTAAGGGGAAATTGACAAAGGAAATGGATAAGGCTATGAAAAGGAAAAATTATTTTTGGCACAGTTATTTATGAAAATAAAGGAAATTAGGAGAAAAGGAAGGTGAAAGGTCATATGTTGCATTTAAGGAGGAAAATTAAGGAAAATAATGGAAACTGAAGAAAATAGAGGTCTAATTGATAAAAGGTCTTATGAGGATCATATGGTACCTTTTGTGAGTTTAAGGTTTTGTTTAGTTCAGTTTTGGAGCTCTTTCTCTATTCTCTCTCTATCACACTCTTGGAAACTTTTAGTTTTTTTGGAGCACTTCAACATTGGATCAAGAAAAATAAAAGGAAGGACAAGAAAGGAAAGGAAAGAAAATATCAAGTAAGGAAAGGTTGGAACAAGCAAGCTTCAGAAGGAATACTTGCAGGTAACAAATTCCATGTGTGATTTCCTAGATGGTTTTGACATGCATGGTATGAGCATGTTGGTATTTGGTTATTTTGTTGTTGGTGGCATGGTTTTTCCGGGTTTTGACAAAGGTGTTGGGCCTCAAAATAGTCCCTATTTTCACTCCATTATTCATCAATATCTTCACATTTTACCTTCATGTCACCTCCATTCTACCTCCATATCATTACATTCACCTCATTATTGGGTCATAACTATGTTTTTCCAAAGTTTATTAATTCTTAATATTTTAAAGTGAATTTATGGCTAAAACTTAGAAAATAATATGTTTATACTTATACCTAACAATTAGCATGAGTTTGTTGACATGTGTAGGCACAAAGGAAGCTTCCAAGACACCTTTATGTGGCCTTGGATGATCAAATTCGAATTTAAGAAGATAAACCTCATGGAAAAGATCATGGAGGATATCATGGAGGATAGGGTTATGTGTCTAGATGGTTAGAGATATTAGTGGATGATCATTATGAGTTTGTTACTCCTCTCATTGTATAAATAGGAGTACCTCCTCCATTCCAAGGGGAGGACTCTTAGAGCATTGTATCCAATTGATGATGGAATAGAATAAAGCTTCATTTTTCATATATTTCCATTATGTAGTTTTAGATGTAAATTGTGTTAATGTAGAATATGAATTTATGGAATTTATGTAGTTTTAGATATAAGTTTCCTTAATGTAGTATATGGAATAATTTGACTTGTTCTTAAGAGAATTGAGCTCACTCTAAAAGGATGAGAGAAACATTTTATTTCATATTAGATTTTGTTTCATTTCATTGCTTAGATGTTTAAGGATTTGTGTGTGATCGATGAATGAATTATAATGGAATACTTTACATGTCTCTTAAGTTAAGAGCTTCTTTCATTAATAATTTATCCACCTTAAGTTCTTGGTTTTAATCTCTGATTCATTAAGTGGTAATTGAGGTGAAAGTGGATTTCTTGAGTCAAGAACCATTTCAATATTATTCCTCTTTTTAAACTAATTGAGTTAGAGTTATAGAATATATTACTTTCAGCTTTTGAATAGCCTTGTCTTTATTTCAAGTTTCTGGTTTTATGAATGATTTCTCTATGATACTGTAGGGAAGGACAACCAGGACCTCCTAAGTTAGGAGCCTTCTTATCTGAGAACTTCCCTTGCATATTATATTGAATCATAAACAATTTAGTTAGACATAGAGTTAGTTGCCTACTCCTGCATATATATTGCTGGCACCATCACAAGCTCACGAGTTTCCCTGGTCGATAATTTAATGCAGCAATTTGTTCAAATAAATTGCCCAACACAAGTGGGTTTTCAAAATTTTCCTTTCCATTTCTGGATAGCCATGGTGTGATGGGATTGTTATCATTTTTTAGCTTTGGAATTTCTGAAAGGTTTCAGAATCTGGGGCAGAGGTGGTCTCAGGAACATTCCCAAATGCCTAGGAATATCTTGACCAGTAATGGTGGGATACACGCTAAATATTGAGGGTGGAGTCTCAATTAGGGCCTAATGATCCAGCGTGGATTGCGATAAATCCTAGATACTTGGAGACAAAAAAATCCTCAAGGATGGTGAAGGAATATGGAGGCATTACAAGCTCGGTTTGGTTTTGTGTACTCGAAGTCGGTTTAAGTGAGATCACAACATGGTGAGGGTGGAGGTGGTTTAACCTATGGATTCCCTTGGTTGTTTTGGATTGGTTTATGCCATGAGATTCCACATTCAGGCTTGGAATATGGTATGAGGGTGACTAACTGAAAGAAATATTTGGTTCATCCATATCTATGGCCGGGTGGCATGTGGAAGTCCGGACCTAGTTGGATCTTGCCTATTTTTAATGGAAGATAAGTTCTCTTGCTTTTGATTGGTAAATGCACTTGTTATTATGTGGCTTTAATGGTTGTTATCCTATGGTTATTTATATTTTTATATGTTGTTTATAAACATGGATATATGACTGGTTTTATTCATGTATTTTTTCATGTTTTTTACTTGTAACTGAAAGAATAATGGATGCAAGACCTAATTGATGTTAAGAAATCTAATGGGAGGGGGTGTTGATACTTTGTTTTAAGTCTCATCTGAGTTTTCATTCCCTTATGCTCAAACTTGCATTCATGACCTGTAGATTTCATGTTCACCAAGTGTTTGATAGGATGTTAGTCCTAGTTGGGGATGGTCAAGTCTAGTCCTAGTTTAAATTTTGGGTTTATAATCATTATTCCCATGTATTTTATGAGTTTTTAAAGTTATATGGATTTATGGGCAGAAACTTAGCCCCAACCCTGAAAAAAGTGTCTTAAATTTCATAGTTGATGGCACAACAATGAGCAAGAAACACCACAATCACACTGATGCAAGCCTATGGGAGCGATTGGGGGTTTCTAGTCGCATGGAGGGATTGACAAGGGAGCGTATGGGGCTCCAGCTCAGGGAAAATTAAGTTGGATTAGGGGATGGGCACCTGGAGGGGTTTTGTTACTCCTAGAGGGTCCTAAGGCACTTGAGGGAAGTCAGTAAGTTTTGTTTTGTCGACTCCATTTCCTTAAGGTCACCTAGGAGGTTGAGTCTTGTCATAACTTCCCCTCATCTCATGTTTACCCTAAGTAAGCTAGTGAAAGTGGGTATATGTGAGGGGAGAGGTGTGCTACAATATATAAGATAACTCTCTTTCACATCACATTCTCTGCATATAGATGAGGAACAAGCATTTACCATCACTAAATACAAATTTTCATGCTAATCCCAAGGCAAGACATTGATCCAGCAATAAATTAATAACTTCTCTTCACTCTGTCCCAATGCAGATCTCACATAGTTTCTAAAATTATAGAGCTACACTTCACCATTAAGTAAAAAAAGTTATATATTCAAGATAAATATCTTGGCCACCAGCCTCGGTCCCTGCATACATAAAATTCAGTCACAAAACTTTAACCATTGATCTGCAACATATATATTTGTCATGCCATATACTCTTCCTTGCAAACAAAATACATGACATACTATTTTTCTGGAATGTATATGTCTCTGTCCTCAAGGAATTAACCAAAAAATATCATAGGATATTAAGATGAAACAATATATTTCTACCTAACATATATGATGATGATCTACTACCATATCATCAAAATAATCTCTGCAAAACAAACTACAACCTCAATGCACAAAATTTAATAAAATACTTCATTTTTCAAGATATCTTGGTGATATTTTTTTTATGTGGACAAATCCCTTATGCGGAGAGAGGTGATATCCTTAGATCCCTAAAGGAAAACTAGAAAAAAATAGACAAAATAATAACTCTTTCCCTAAGCTAACTTCATTTTAATCATTAAAATATGAGAAGGAGAGTGGTGCTCTTACCTATTTGTGAAATGCTTGATGAAGATCCCTGATCTGTCCTGATATATCTCTTCAATGCTTTGATAAGACTTGCAAACATAGACATAAAAGAGATCAAAGGCATACATAATATAATGATTCAGAAAAATCTTAATATAATGATCAAGGAGGTTAGAAAGTGAAATTACCTTAATGAATACGTAAAGAGAATAAAACATTCATTATTCCAATAAATAAAACAACGATAAAAAGGATTCAATTTTATTAATTGAGAGATAAAATAAGATCCTTACAACCATACCTTGATGTCATGAGGTTCATCCCAAATGCCTCAAATCCTCTCCTTGGATGATAAGCTTCCCAATCAAAAATTAACAACATAAGACTACCCTTTTTGAACTCTGCTAACCCTCTAGCCTCTACTAAATTTATAGGAAAAATAGAGGAGGTTTCAGATCCACAAAAGAGGGATGATATCCATTAATAATAGGATTAGGGTTCCTTGATCAAAGCGAATTATCTCCATTTTCAAAGGGGTTTGGCTCAAATAGATATGACCAGGAAGCTTCTAGTTGGGATATTTTCTCCCAACAAGACTTCTAGAACTTAATTTTTATTTTCAATTTTCCCTTAGTCATGTGTGCAGTCTGTAATGGAAGACAAAGCATAGTTCTATGCAGGTTTCAATGGAAGAAACAACACATGCGGAGAAACTAACTAGAAAAAGTGCGCAAGTTGTGTTAAACAGGTCAAAAGGCCATTTTACCCAAAATTCGTGATTTTTTCCAAGAATATAGATGTTTGACTTGCAAGGGAGTGCGTTGAAACATGTGTATGGATGGTGAGAGATCCATTTTAATCGTCAAGTTTCATGGCGACAAAATGACATGTAACAGATTCCCCCCTAAAGTGAGAAGTCTGAAAAGTCATTAAAATATTGAAGCACTTTATCATGCCTCGGATAGGATTAGAGAAAATGGTTGGAAACTTGCAACGAACATTCAAGGATTACAATCCAAATATATATAAATCATCACTGAGGTAGGCATTCCCATATTCAAAGTAAAACTAACTCGATGAATAAGTACAAAAATAGCCTAGAATCATATCAATACTAGACACAATATGGATGCAACCATCTATTATGAATCTGTCTATATAATCATGAATATGTAACTCCTCACAGTATGTATGGATGAAACAAGATCCAGGGTCTTGATCTCCATCTCTTTATCTGTAGTACGAATCTGAACATGTGAACAAATGTGTTGAAGTCAAACATGAAAAATACCAGTTGATTACCAGTCAATGATGTGAACCGTTAACAAGTGAAAGAGAAACCACTAATAATGAAAATGGCTCTAGGGTACTCTCAGTACAACCTATGAATTGAGATTAGGTGATCTGTAGTCGAGCACTCATAGAATTTCTTCGATTGAAGTTCAATGATGAGAACCTATCGTTGAAGGTGAGAAACCTACCATTAAGGCATGCAGGCCTCAAGGTACTTAAAAGGGTTTCTAGATCAACTTTCTAGATAGTGAGTTGAAGTTGATAGGAAGTGATCCATCACCGAAGGGCCTATGACATGAAAATTCATGTCAATTTGAAGAAATATTTTGCAAGGACTGACTCAGGGATGGCCGACGCAAATGAGCGCTAATATTTCCAAAGGAACATGAATTGAGGTTGAACTTCTCTTGAACACATGGCAACATGATAATTGACTTGGAAGCATTTGAATTAATGATTATATCCAAAACCAGTTGAAGACTTTGAATGAGGTTCGATTAACTGTAAGACAAATGGACTACCCAACCCAGACACAAGAGTGACGGAGTGTCATGTTCAAGAGTGACACACTACCTTTAATTAATGAAAAAATGAATACCTTTTCCTAATTTCCCCCCACCATTAGTAGAAAGTACCTCTTTATTTTTGTCAAGCTTGAGGAGGATAACATTTTCTTGTCATGTAAGATCGTCCTTTGGATGAGTCCTCCGAAGTATTTTTTAAGAACCCTAGGAAGGAGTGAGTCGGTCCCGTCGTGGTTGATGAGTTCTACACTCTTTATTTTTACGAGTCCTATGTATGGTTAACTCGATGTCATTTTCATGTTTAAATAGTTTGAAAAGACACGAAAAGAAAACTCGTTCATTTATTTTAGCATATATTTTTGACAATCCTAGAGAGAGTAAAACTTGGTGTTTTCCATTTTTGGCGAGTCAGACAAAAAACATAAGTAAACTCCAAATTTTATTTTTCGTAAATTTAGTCCTTCAAGCTCGAAAAAATATAAAATGATGCAGGACATAATTCTATTTACCATTCTTAGTCACTCTATACATTTTTCGTAAATAGTCTAATTCAGTCCGTAAAAGGGGTAAACTTATACTAAATAGACAATTGTTCATTTATTTTTACGAGATCGAATATTCAAGTACTTGACAATCTTTTAATGTTTAGAGATTCTAAAAAGGGGTTAAAAGAGAACTCTAGGGTTTCACTTTTTCGTATTTTTTAAGAGCTTGAAAAAGTGATAAAAGTTTATTCATAGTCAAAATGATCTATTTTTACATTGAAACATATATTCTACACATAACACTTGATAAATCATCATAACTGGTCAAAATTATGGTAAAAACCATCAAAATTTGACTTTTAAAAGATTAAAGGCATAAAAAATAGTATTTTATTGACCAAAAAACTTATAAAAGTTGAAAAATTAATTCATTTTTTACCATTTCAGCTTTTAACCAATTAGAGTGAAAGAGGGTTTTTACCATGAAACTTCAGAGGTTGATTCTGGGAAAAATACCGAGAGGGGGGGTGAATCCAATATTTACCGCATAATCAAATCTTTTACTTTTTCATTCCTGAACCCATACGCTACTTTACTCAAGAACTACGTATATACGTGATCCCCTTTATGAAACTAGCGATACACAGTAGATTTAGATATGTCATTAAATCTTTACTTAAACCATTCCATCATTTATTCTTCAGATATTCAATAAGCAAGAACAAAAGTAAAAGAAGAATGTATCAAACCATCACACAAACCATCACACATGAACACCAGGATTTTTAGGTGGAAACCCAAATCGGGAGAAAACCACCGCTGCAGTTGCTCAGCCTTCAATATTTTATTATAGAGAAAACATCTAACAACATATGTGCTGGCGCAGACTTGACCAGCACGCAGGCACCCACCTGCGCTCGTTTACCAGCCTCTCCTGGAAGGGAGCTCCAACCCCCTGACTCGTTTACCAGCCTCTCCTGGAAGGGAGCTACGACCCCCCGATCTTGTTTACCAGCCTCTCCTGGAAGGGAGCTACGACCCCCTGACTGAAGGCTACAACCCTCAGCACCACCTTGGACCACGTTTCATCAATTTTCACACTGGATCCAACCACTTCAATAGAACACAACTTGTAGGCCAAAATTCATCATATTTCCATACCGAACCCTTTCCATACTTTTAAGCTCAACCATACATTATCAGCAGATACATATCAACACAGATCAGATATCAGAAAAACAGCAGAACAGATCAGATATTTCATACCCCTTGCTTCAGCAAACCCTAGTTTGCATACGCTCTTTCCTTTCACTGATGTTGCGTATATACGCGCTTCCGTCCACACAAACCAGCGTATACCTCAGTGTATATTTTATTGCGCATACGCGCTTTCTCTTCGCTGAAGCTGCGTATATACGTGCTTCCTCCGCGTCAAAGTAGCGTATAGATCTTCAATTATTACAGAGCAGCAGACTTCTTCAGATCAGATATTCAGTTCAGATTTACCCTTTCTCTTCAGACAGATGTTCGCCTAGATGTTCGCCTCATCACAAATCTAAGCCTTCCATAAGCAGATCTAGTAGATACATTTCAGATCTAGATCCCTTTCTTCATCATTGGTGCATCATCCATTCAGATTTATCTTCAAGTGTAACCCTTTCATTCAGATCTACTTCAGAGAGAAGTATTCATTCAAGCTCAGATATCTTGCACCCACACTCATTTTTCACAATGAATTTCTTCTCCTTATATAGGTTTACCCTTTTCAATACCATGAGCCCCCTTTTTCAATACCATGGACCAAAACAATACCATAAGCCCAAAACTACCTGTACGGGGTCAATTAGGCGGATCATTACCCAATACAATGGGTTAATACCATGGTGGTTACCCTTGGGTTTGCACTTTTTGAGCGCTTTTGCCCATACGCGACTTGGCACGTTATTTTCCGCGTGCATACGCGACTTCCCTTAGGCCAATCCGCGTATACAAAGAGACATACTCTTTTCATCATATTTTGAGCACATTCTGAATTCCTTTCTTCATTGCCTTTTGTACACACTGTAGATACATCATATTTTCTTCATCAGGAACATATTCTATCAAGCACAACTTCATCAAGTAAGTTGCCATCTTCTTCATCAAGTGAGTTGCCTTTCAAGGACAACACTTAGCATCATATTGCTAACTAACATCATATCACATCATATTTACATCATTTACCAAGTCCATCAAGTCAAGCATAACTTCATCAGGTGTATTGCCATCAAGGACAACATGTCAACTGTCACATGTCTTCATCTTCATTCAGTGGGTTGCCATCAAGGACAACACTCTGCATCATATTTCCAACAATCTCCCCCTTTGGACTTGATGGCAACCACGAAGGTGTTTGGTTACCACAACAGATAGGTACCATGTCACTCTCCCAAATATGTCACTCTCCCAAATATTTGACATCATTAACTTCTCTTCATTCAAACACCTTGACATCATTAACTTCTCTTCATTCAAACACCATGTCACTCTCCCCCTTTGACATCAAGGGCAAAGGGTGGATCAAAACCAACACTCTCCCCCTTTTCTCCTCATGTGGAAGAAACATTCTGCAGATCTGATATGTGCTGAAGTGGCCAAGCTCCCCCTGAGTTCATGCTTAATCTTCAAACATATTTGTCAATGAAGTACATGACTCTATGAACTTCCTATCACCAAAGACTCATACTTACATCAATTATCCAACCAAGTGGATTTACATATGAGACTCAAGTACCCAACCAAGTGGGTTTACAAATTTGACTCAGCTACCCAACCAAGTGGGTTTACAAAAATGACAAGTCCTTACATGACTGAATATTACAATTTTACAACATGGGTCTCCACCAGACCTTTTCATACAATACAAATATGACTTTTCATAACCAATACCAAAAAGTCCTCAAGAAAGAGAACATATTTCAAAACCATCGTAATGCCAACAATGCATTATACTCAGCAACACTAATGCTCCCCCTGAATCTGTGCATCCATGCATCCTTTTCATATGACTAAGGCTCCCCCTTAGTTTGTGCAACCTGAACATTTTCACCAAAAAATCATCAAGGCATCTTCATCAAAACATTAGAAACAGATTTATGAGAACTGGAACACCACCAGAGATACCAAACAGCACTGCAGCTGTGCTGAAGAATGCTGAACCAACCAAAAATTGTCAGCAACCAAACATACGCGGTTTTATGTGCAGGAACTCGCGTACATACGCGACTGTGTTTCAGGAAACCCGCGTATCCCAAGATACCTTCTAAATTTCAACCAGATCTGATTCTTTGTAAGGCAAAGACAGTGTTCAGCTTCTTTCTGAGATATTTGACTGCTTCCCTGGACTACAGATATAACATAATAGTGTAGTTGTGTCTTCAAGCGTCATCCAATGGTTGTAGCATAAGCCCATTAGTAACCAAGCCTTCAGATCCTTTGCAGCATCAATACATTCTTTCCAAAAGAGATTATCATACCAGAACAACATCTTTAGATATGTGTCAAGCAATCATCCATGTGGTCCAAAATCACCATGATCTTCAAGATGTAACATGAAGTAACATATGTAGGCAAAAGATCTCAACCATAGCAACCAAACTCTATATGATCTGAAACAAATGATATCCAACTCATCCACACAAAGATACTTATCAGCAACTAGGGCTCAAAATCTTATCATAATAATCCATGTACCAAATCATCATCATTTGAGCATGAGTATCACCATGACCAAAGAATAAGCAGTCATATTTCCAACAATGCAACCATTAGAATTCAACCTGCTACTCCCCCTAAACCAGTGCTTCTTCCTTAACTTGTGCAATCTGAGACACCTTCAACAGCAAGTCATCAACAACAATCTCTGCATGATCTGTCCTCATCTTTGAGCTATAATACTTTCATCTCAACAATGAATGCTCTTCATCATAATGCAACCAGGCTTCATCCATAATCTTCAACACCAGAACCCATGAGTATAACCAGAATAATGCTATCAGTGCAATCATCAGCAGTCAGACTGATGCTCTCCCTGGACCTCTACTCCAGATCTTCAGCTATCAGATAAATTCTCTTATCATTAATGCATACGCGACTGTGTCTGCTGGAACTCGCGTGTGTACGCGACTTTTGTGAATATAACTCGCGTATGGAAAGTGTAATATAGAAAATTTTACACCTTTATCTCCTTCTGCAAATTTACCTTCTGTTCCTGTCTTTTCTTCACACCAGATACACTGTCAGAAATACATCTAACCAGAATAATCAAATAAACCATGAGAGTCATTATGCATTGCTCCCCTTGTGACGATACATTACTAAATCTCCTAATGTATCCCACATCATTCCTGCAGTCAATCAGAGAAGTAAGCTTCCAGAAGCGGATGACTGCAGTAGGGTCTGAATTCCCTACGTTTCTGATCTCTCCTCCTTCTTTTTCCAAATTTGCTTGAGTTTTCCAACAGTGTGCTGAAAATTGTCCACTTTCCCAGATCTGTTCCTCCTGCATTCTTTTTCTACATGTCCATACTTATTACAAGCATAACATCTCATGTGGCCAGAGAAATAGACATAAGAATCATAATGATTATTTCTATTCTTCCTCCTTTTACAATCAGCTGCTTTATGTCCATACTTGTTACATGAAAAACAATATCCCCTGAAGAAGCTAGAGTACCTTTCTGAGTAGAAATTGTTTGTTTGTGGCTGAAATGATCTGCTCCTGCAATTTGCTGCAACATGCCCATAATTATGACATTTAAAACATTCAACGTTCTTGAATGAATTCTTTTGAGAATTCATAATTGTTGGTTGATCTTTTGTTTCTTTCAACACTTCAGGTTTTGCATTGACATCCTCTGAAGTTTTGGCACTTCCTTGTGAGCTAGATTCTCCTTTAACAGTTTCATGGAAACCAAGACCATGTTTGATAGCAGGAGACCTTTGATTACTCAGAATATTGTCCAAGATATTAGTACTATCATGAAACCTCAAAAGTTTAATCTTTTCTTCTAATTTACTTTTGAGAATGTTTACCTCAACCTCCAAGGCTTGACATTGCTTTGTCATGCTTTCTTCTTTCCTTCTTCCATCTTCTACTTGATCCTTCATATTTAGAATCTCTTCTTTCAACCAATTTTCGTTTTCTTCACATGTTTGTTGCAGCTCTTCATTCTTCTTATTTGATTTTTCCAGATCTTCTTTGAGAGAGATGATTTCTGCTTCAAGGCCTTCCTTTTCAAATGATTGTAGAGGTTCCTTATTTTTCTTACTTGATGCTTCCAAATCTTCCTGAAGACAAATGATTGCAGCTTCAAGTCCTTCATTCTTCTTGCTTGATTTTTCAAGATCTGCTTCTAGATCTTTAATTCGATTGGATGCATAAGTATGAAACCTTTGATACTTGTCCACTTGTCCATTCAGCATTTCTGTTTGATCTTTCATTTGTGAGATCATCTCTTTGTAGATAGTTTCTTGCTTATTGTATGAACTTTGTAGTTCTTCAACTTTAATCTTGAGAGCTTCTTCTAGATCCACAACTTTACTTTCACTATCTTTATTATTGTTTGCACAAAGAAGAGTATTACAAGTGGCCTTCTCCTTTTTCTTCTTTGCCATGAGTGCTTGTAGATCTTCGTCAGAATCTGTTTCATCTTCTTCAATTTTTGCTATACATGATTTCTGAGATATCTCCTTTCCTCGAGTAACCTTCTTCTTTTGCTTCTTAGCTATGAGCACTTTTAGATCTTGGTCAGAATCTTCTTCATCTTCACTGGACACTTCATCATCATCTTCTTTTGCATAATAACTCTTTCTCTTTTCAAATTGTTTCCCTTTACCATGATTTTCTCTATAAGGACATTTAGCAACATAGTGACCAACTTTTCCACACTCAAAACATTTGAAGGGAAGCTTACCTTTGAATCTTCCAGTACCTAGTTGGAGCTTTCTCACGAAATTTGCTTCTTCTTCATCGGATATATAGCTGGATTCTTTGACAACTTCCTTTTCCTTTCCTTTGTAGATGCCTTAAAAGCAGCTTATCTTACTTGAGAAGGGCCTCCTTGTCTCATTTCAAAAGCAGTCAGAGTACCATGTAATTGAACGATAGTAAGAGTTTGCAAATCTTGTCTTTCTTCAATAGCAGAAACTTTAGAGTCAAATTTTGAAGTCAAAGATCTCAAGACCTTTTCTACCAGAGTAGTATCAGCCATGGTTTCACCCAAATTTCTCATCCGATTTACAATATCATTTAGACGAAGAAAGAAACTGGCAACACTCTCATCACTATGCATCTTCAAATTTTCATATTCAATTCTAAGAGTTTGGAGTTTTGCACTTTTTACCTTTGTGTCTCCTTCATAGCTTAGAATGATTTTGTCCCATATGTCTTTTGCCGAATGTAGCTGCATTACTTTAGCAAATTCTGATTCATACATGCTTCCCAATAAGACATTCACTGCTTTGGCATTGATTTCATACTTCTTTCTTTCAGCTGCATCAGTAGGAATACTTGCCGGGTATTGATAACCTTCTTCCACGATTGCCTATACATCTGCACCAAGACTTTGCAGATATGCTTTTGTACGTACCTTCCAGAATATCAGATTGCTTCCATTGAATAGAGGTGGCTTTATAGACATTACTCCTTCTTGAATTCCCATTGCGACGGATCTCCTTTAAGCGATCAAGCTTCTCCACAAGGACCCGCTCTGATACCAATTGTTGGGAAAAATACTGAGAGGGGGGGGTGAATCAGTATTTACTGCATAATCAAATCCTTTTACTTTTTCATTCCTTAAAACCCATACGCTACTTTACTTCAGTAAACTAGCGTATATACGCGGATCCCCTTTATGAAACTAGCGTATACACAGAGATTTAGATATGTCATTAAATCTTTACTTAAACCATTCCATCATTTATTCATCAGATATTCAATAAGCAGTAAACAGGTGCAGTAAGAACAGAATAAACCATCACACAAAGCATCACACATGAACACCAGGATTTTTAGGTGGAAACCCAAATCGGGAGAAAACCACCGCTGCAGTTGCTCAGCCTTCAATATTTTATTATAGAGAAAAACATCTTACAACATATGTGCTGGCGCAGACTTGACCAGCACGCAGGCACCCACCTGCGCTCGTTTACCAGCCTCTCCTGGAAGGGAGCTCCAGCCCCCTGACTCGTTTACCAGCCTCACCTGGAAGGGAGCTACGACCCCCGATCTCGTTTACCAGCCTCACCTGGAAGGGAGCTACGACCCCCTGACTGAAGGCTACAACCCTCAGCACCACCTTGGACCACGTTTCATCAATTTTCACACTGGATCCAACCACTTCAATAGAACACAACTTGTAGGCCAAAATTCATCATATTTTCATACCGAACCCTTTCCATACTTTTAAGCTCAACCATACATCATCAGCAGATACATATCAACACAGATCAGATATCAGAAAAACAGTAGAACAGATCAGATATTTCATACCCCTTGCTTCAGCAAACCCTAGTTTGCATACGCTCTTTCCCTTCACTGATGTTGCGTATATACGCGCTTCCGTCCACACAAACTAGCATATACCTCAGTGTATATTTTATTGCGCATACGCGCTTTCTCTTCGCTGAAGCTGCGTATATACGCGCTTCCTCCGCGTCAAAGTAGCGTATAGATCTTCAATTATTACAGAGCAGCAGACTTCTTCAGATCAGATATTTTCAGTTCAGATTTACCCTTTCTCTTCAGACAGATGTTCGCCTAGATGTTCGCCTCATCACAGATCTAAGCCTTCCATAAGCAGATCTAGTAGATACATTTCAGATCTAGATCCCTTTCTTCATCATTGGTGCATCATCCATTCATATTTATCTTCAAGTGTAACCCTTTCATTCAGATCTACTTCAGAGAGAAGTATTCATTCAAGCTCAGACATCTTGCACCACACCCATGATTTGCACAATGAAATTCTTCTCCTTATATATGTTTATCCTTTTTCAATACCATGAGCCCCTTTTTCAATACCATGGGCCAAAACAATACCATGAGCCCACAACTACCTGGACGGGGTCAATTAGGCGGATCATTACCCAATACCATGGGTTAATACCATGGTGGTTACCCTTGGTTTTGCACTTTTTGAGCGCTTTAGCCCATACGCGACTTGGCACGATCTTTTCCGCGTGCATACGCGACTTCCCCTAGGCCAATCCGCGTATACCAAAAGACATACTCTTTTTCATCATAGATTTAGCACTTGCTGACTTCTTTTCTTCACTGCCTTCTGTACATACTGCAGATACATCAAATTTACTTCATCAAGAACATATTCTATCAAGCACAACTTCATCAAGTAAGTTTCCATCTTCTTCATCAAGTGAGTTGCCTTTCAAGGACAACACTTAGCATCATATTGCTAACTAACATCATATCACATCATATTTACATCGTTTACCAAGTCCATCAAGTCAAGCATAACTTCATCAGGTGTATTGCCATCAAGGACAACACATGTCAACTGTCACATGTCTTCATCTTCATTCAATGGGTTGCCATCAAGGACAACACTCTGCATCATATTTCCAACAAAGTTGATTCTGGGAAAACCAACAGACCAATCTGTGAACCTTTTTCTCCAGGTAATAAATATATTCCATGTCTTTATTTTCATCCATTTAAATTTTGTTTCTAAGCTTTGGTTTGATTTTTTGGGGGTGTTATAATTTCAAAAAACCGCCCACGGATGTGCGCGGTTTCCTTCATTGGGTACGCGCACATCGGTAATTTTTACACACTAAAACAAGTGATGTGCAAATTTTTTCTATTGATAAAACGCACAAATGTGCTCTTTTTATAAAGAAAAACCGTGCAAGGCAACGAGGGGTTTCAAAAATAAATAAAAACACACCCCAAATTCACAAATTTCTCTAAATCAATGTTCTAACACTCCTAAATTGTCAATTTCAAGAATTTTGAGCAACCATGTTGGAGTGGAGAGAGAGAGAACATGAAAATCATGATGCAGAAGCTATCGATGACCCAACAACTTTGTAAGCTCTAAAAAATTGTGGTATCTACAAATTTTGGGTTATTCCAGGAATGAAAGCTTAGTTAGAGCTCATGACATGGTTGGTGAGGGCCTGGATATCCAGGAAAAACGTTTCATCATAGGGGATCAATGCCTCACCATTGTTTATCATGACATGTATTTTCTGATTGGGTTGTCCCATAGAGGACGTGACATTTCTCTATTTTTCCAAAGACCAGGTGGGGAAACTACTGCTTCATATCGGAGGTGATATTGTGTCGCTAATTCAGTTCTTAAGGATGGCATGATAGATATCAAAACCATCCAGTGACTTGATTTGAGGACTATCGCTTTCAGAGTCACCAAACTATGTGGAAGTGCAACACCTCACGTGGCCATAAATTCCCAAATGCAGATTGCAATTGAGTGTTCGCAGTCCACCATTTACAACTGGTGTGAGGGAGTGGTTGTGAATATGAAATGAAAACTTACTAGAGAAAAGGATGGTAGACTAAATAACTTTGGTTAGGGCGCCATCATTATTTCATTTTCTCTAGAGATAATTCCACTCCTCATCCCACAGCAGATTCTCATTGATGAGACAAGACCCAGAGATCCACGTATGTTGCGGTGGGTTTCGTTGATGTCTCTCCATGGTGGCGATGGAGGCCCTATTGTGAGATATACTCCTTAGTTTTTTATGTGGTCGAGAAGCTATACTTTCATGATTGAGGACTTCCCATATGTTGGGATGGACTATAGGGGAGATCCAGATATTCCACTCCCTACTAGAATGCAGTGGAGGGATCTAGGTAAAATATTTCTCATTTCGATGTTTTAATGTTTTTAAATTTTATTTTTATTTTTAACATCCAAATCTAATTATCTAAAACGCTAATGCAAATGTGGACCCAACTCGACCAGCAGAGCTATGACGATTTGACAGATAAGGATACCAACATTTAGCATATGTAGTACCCCATTCAGATGCAACAAATTCTTTGACCGAGTTGGAGCACCAATTGGAGTGGCTTACTATAGATATCCCAAAGACTGGGATTGATGACTTGCCTCTCAGGTACCAGAGGCACGTGGTTGGGGTTCTAGGATCGATTAGGCGACTGTTGCACAAAGTGGCTCGCACTATAGTTTGCTACCATGATCATCATCATGGATAGTTGATAGTGTTTTTAGGGATACATTTTGATTTTTGTATCAACATATTCAGATAATAAAGGCCATAGAGCCTTATGTCTTTGGATGATATTTTTGTAACACACTCTCTACAGAATATTTTACCTAATGAAAACTACAAATTTTATTCTTAGTGTATCTTTTTCAATATGGATGAATATTGTTTTACTTACAAATGTTGAAAATTTATATTTACACGTGATTGGATAATGCATCAACTAATGTGTTTAAATTTCTTGAAATGTGTTGATATTCAATATAATCAAACTGCCTTTCCAAGAGACAGACCCATAAAAACATTCTTAACATTTATGAACTTCTAACTATATAGACATCGTTTAAATGTAATACAATGAGTTGTGAATCTAACCTAACGATCAAATGTCGAATTCCAAATGTGATGGCATCAGATAATAGTTCAATGACATCACTATATTCTGCAATGTCGTTCATTGTTCGACCGAGGCATACCCCATGAATGGAAACTAACTCATCAGTGGGTGAATAGATGATCCAAGTTGTGGAAGATAAATTTTGAGTACTACGACTAGGGCCATCAGCAAAGTGAATGTAAGAATGAGGGAACTTCAACATCTGAAAATCAAGAGTAATTGAAGATAAGCAGGAAACATAGTAGGAAATTGAAAAAAATGGAAAATTTATAGCACACACTCATAAAACTATAAGTAATGTAAAAAAATTATCTATAAGATAAATCACGCATAATATATCTTCTGGTAGAGACCATTTCTGGTCTCTCCCAAAGAGACACCTTCATAATCAACTAATTCATAGTCCCCTTTAGCTAGTACACATTTGACAATGTAAGGACGATGCCACATAGGTTTGAATTTACCACTGCCTAGTTTATCATGTGCTTGATCATATACCAAGACTATGTCACCTTCAGAATAAATGCGAGGATTAATGTTTTGATCATACTGAGCCTTAACGTGTTTCTTATGAGCCTTGCTAGCTAGTGCAACGTTACAGTGAGTTTCATCTAGTTGTGCTAAGTACAAAAAACATTCTTCCTCTACAGAGGTAGCTAGTAAAAACTCACTGGCTAGTTTTAATGATGAAATTTCACACTCAATCAGCAAAAATGACTCCAAACCATAAACGATTTGGAAGGGAGTAAAGCCAAACGATGTTTTCACAGAGGGACGGTATGTCCACAGGGTTGAAAAAAATAGGGTATGCCAGTTATGTTTATTAATTTTGACGATTTGTTTGATCATATTGGTCAAAAATTTGTTTACAACTTCAACTTGGCCATTCGCTTGTGGATAATAAGGAGTAGAGTTATCATGGTGCAAGCTGAGCTTAGTAGAAAACTCGGTCATCATAAAATTTTGAAAGTGGCTACCATGGTTTGTAATCATGGATTGTGGTATTTCAAACCTAGAAATCACATGATTGAATATGAAAATAGTTGTGGTCTCACTGTCATTCTTGAATCTAGGCATCGCCTCAACCATTTTAAAAAAAATCTACTGCGAGAATAATACACCCATGCCCCCCAACTGAGTGAGGGTTACATGTAACCCTATCAATGCCCCATTTATAAAATGGACCGAAAACTATGATTGGGTGAAAAGGAGTTGGAGGAGCACACATTTTACAATCAAAATTTTGGCAATTATGGTACTTTCTAAATGCAGTTATGCAATCTTTGAAGAGTGACGACTAGAAATAGCCAGTGCGCAATATCTTTTGGGAACTGGCAACATATGACCACCACATTCTCTAGAATGGTAGTCATTTCATTCCTTCTTAGCTTCATTGTGCGTTAAATAATGTTAAAAGAAAAAATCAACACCACAACGATAGAGAGTATCACCAACAATAGTATATTGTTGGGATTGGTACCAGATTCTAGTACGATCAGTTCGTGACAAATTGGACCAAAAATTTTGATTTTGAAGATATATAATATATCTCCACACCAAAGAACTAAAGTACAGATTAGAAACAAGGATTCATTGAGAAGATGATATTATGCCACAGTTTCAGATTCAATATAGGGAAATTCACATAATAATTCAACAAATACCAATGAATTATTAGATTTAGATCTTTCAAATTCCAAATAAAAATATTGCAGGATAGCAATCCATTTAGATTATTTCCCCCCTAGAAATTTTTTAGTTAGAATTCACATCATAGGGTTGCAATTAGAGATCATGGTTGTTTTGCATAAAAGTATGTAGTAATGAAAATGTTGGACAACTTGAACTGTTGCCAAGGCCAATTTCTCTACATGTGCATGTTTGATTTTAGTTTTCATGAGATTCCTACTCAATTAGTAGATCACATGTTCAATGTTAAATTCATCTTCCTAAACTAGCACCATGCCAATGGTTGAATCAGATGTAGCTAAATAAAAAAATTAATCTCGATGATAGTCAGGTGGAAGTAGTAATGGTGCAACACAATTTTTAGTGCATCAAAATATTTTTCAACAAGCTCGTCCCAAATGAATGGAATCCCCTTTTTCGAAAGTTGAGTAAAACCTTTAGTTAGCTCAGTGTAGTTAGGAATGAATCTACATAAAAGTTTACTTTCCCTTGCAAACTTTGGAGTTGGCGAAGATTGGAAGGAGGAGGAAGATTGACAATGGCCTCGAATTATTGTGAGACTATGATATCATTAAAACTCTGTTTTTATTTCCTAATCGAATGAAGAAGCGTTATGGATTTTCAATGTGAAGTTAGTAAAGAGTATATTCAAAGCCATCTGTTGTGGAGGGCCCCTGCAACAAAAGAGGTTCTATTTCATTTACGTTCTTGCATTTAGATGTTATTTCATAGCTTGATTTTTATGCTTTTACTATGTTTTGTAGCGTAGATATATTCTTTGCTTTTGTTTATTTTTCATTGCAATCATTTCCAAATTTCTATTGTGTAGATTTTCATTTTATCATTGTCATTTAATTACTTGTTATCATCATTTCCAAGATGCTTTTATTCTATCATTTGAATAGATTTATTTCCTAGATGGTTAAAAATGCAGAGATAATTTATCATAATAGCTTGGCACGGATTAGTTTAGCATATATTATTTTATCATCGATTAGTTTATGAAGGATTAGATTAGTTTCTTTTCATGCAATATTAGCTTATCATAGAATAGTTCTTGTAAGACATATTTGAAGAAGTAATAGAAGATTTCCTTTCTAGTTTTGAATTAATTTTGTCTTGTGAAATCAAATAGTTTTGCTTCGTAATAGTGATTTATTTTCTCAGCATAACAAATAAATAGTTTTAGTGATTCTTTGGTTTAAATTCATTCACATTAAATTCTCAAAAGATATAAAAATTAGAATTACTTTTCGGTTTTAGAATTTTAGTTCTTCTCAAAATTAATCCTTAGCTACTAACAAGATTTGTCATCTCAATTCTTAGAACTTAGTTAAATTTGGATTTAGTTTACTTTTCATAATTGAGTTTCTTAAATTCATTCAAGGACATCCAAAATAAAAACATTTTAAAAAACAACCTTCACACATAAAATCACAAAAATAAACTAAAGGCTTCTAGCATATATAGTGCACTTCCACTTCACAAGATTACCAACTACGGTCGATAATTTATGATAGAAATTTAAGACAATTAAATTGACTAAACATTTTGGAATTGTTTCAGGGGAAGTGTAAATAGGAGCCTTATCTCTTAATCCATAAAAAAAATAAAAAATAAAAATAAAAAACAAAAAAACAAACAAACATAAAAAAATGGCATGTGTAGAGAAAGAGATTCTATAGGTATATTTGTAGCTAGAGGTAGAAGTTTGATTCCAACAACACCACTGACCCCATCAAGACTTCGTAGTGCCACACCACCCACCCAAACCAACATACCATTATTAGCAGGTAAACATAGACTTCTTGAGGTATTAAGATCAAAAACTAAACTTAGAGATTCACCAACTTCATCAACAGAAGCAGATGCGGAAGAACAAGATCCCACATCCCCGACAGAAGGAGTAATCTTTCTAACCTCTATTGGAGAACAAATTTTAGCCCAAGAACTAGAAATCCATAGTGAGGAAGAAGAAGAAGAAATATTCTTTAATATACCATTTATAGAAGAACCAGAAGAATCATAAAAGGAACAAAAAATTCCAAACTTAGAATCCTATATTAGTTCTGAAGAATCTACAATTTCTGGAGAAGGGGAAGGAGAATTACTCAACATGAATGATGAAAATTTAAGACTAGGAGGAGGTGGACCTAGGTTTGGAGGTGGAGGTAGAGGTAGAGGAAGAGATGGAGGAAGAGGAAGAGGTGAAGGTACAGGAGGTAGGGGAGAAGAAAAAATAGATACAGATCTTGTTGGATTTCCTATATTTGATGAAGATACTACTACCACAATGAAAAATATCTCACCCTCTATCCTTCCTAATTTATGTGGATTAAGAAGTGAAGATCCTGAAACATTTATTTTTGAATTCGAAGTTTTATGTAGATCATATGACTACTTACTCGATTCTAAAAAATTGAAATTGTTTCCAACAACTCTTAAGGATGCAACATTGAAATGGTTTATGGACTTAATAACACATTCTATAAGGACATGGGAATAAATGAAGAATGCATTCTTAAAAAAATACAAGGACTACTGCACACCTCATAAATGGAAAGATGAAGTTTTTAAGATGATGCAAAGAGAAGATGAAAACTTGGAGGATTTAATTGAAAGATTCAGTCATAATCTCAAAAGGGATAAGATGGAAAATTTGGATGAATATACTTTAAAGGCTCTCCAGTAGAAAGCCATTAGAGATGAATGGATAGATATACTTAACATGATGGGAAAGTGAGATATTTCTCAAATAGCATTACCTAAAATTTCTGAATTATGCATACATATTTCAAGAGGTAAGTCAAGAATTGGGAAGATTTCAAGAGATCATGTTCTCTCTAGAATCAATAAATCTGTAGCTAGAATAGTAAGTAGGGCTGAAATAGGAAATTTTCTTTATGAATTTAAAACAGATATTTTAGGGAGTCTTAGTGAACAAATAGACACCTTGAAATTACAAAACAAACAAAGAGTTGAAAGTGATTCTTTATCTGTCTTTTTTCCTAACTGCAGAAAGAAACATGACTTAATAGAATTCCTTATTGATTTAAAATTCATAGAAACCTGTGTCATATGTACAGAAAATCATGAAACAGAGAAGTGTCTTTCCATTCCAGGTCTTAAAGTTGTCTACCAGGAGGAAATAGTTCCAAACCATGTAGATCATCTTTGCTTCATTGCTACAAGACCCACGAAAGGATCACAAACTCAAGGTTTCAACACTCAAAAGTATACCCAGCCCCCACAAAATAACTAGAATGCACCAATGCCATGGCAGTAGCCGTGGCCTCAATCCCAACTATGGACACAAGGATGGAAAAATCCTTACGGTAGATACTCTCAATATCACCAATATCCACAAACTTATCCAAAATTTCCACCACAACATTTTCCTCAAACCAGTCAACAACCTCAACCTCAATTTCAAAATCCACAACTTTCATTACCATTTCCACCAAGGCCAAACCAACTTCCTGCTCAACCACTTCCAAACCCAAACAATAAAAATGCACAACCTATTTACAACATGGAGAGACAAAATTTTCAGGCTTATATGATAACTCCAATATATCTTAATAATTTTCAACTTAGATTTGCTAGAATATTAGAAAATAAATCTCCATCTGTTGTTATCCAAGAAAGAGAAAAACATGATCATTCTGATGAAGAGACATCTCTTCATCAAAATGAAAATCTTCAGAAGAAAAATAACCATTATGAAGAAGAGACATCTCTTCATTAGAATGAAAATATTTGAAACCAAACACATGATACTCCAATAAACTAAACCCCCATCATAGAGAAACCTTCGGTATCTATATAAGAAACTCCTTTTCCTGAAAGATTGCAAATTGATAAAGGGGTAGAAAAAAATATCATGCTTCCTGATTATGATATGTTAGATGAATTGAATAATGTTTGTATAAAAATTCCTTTGCTACAAGCTATCAAAGAAATTATAATCCTTGCAAAGACAATAAGGGAGTTGATTACAAAGAAACCTGGGAGAAAGAGAAAATAAGTAAATAGAATACAACTAGTAGAGAAAATTTCAAATATCATGATGGGAAACAACAATACAAAAATATTTGGATCCGGGAAGTCCCGGTGTAAAGAAACACATCAATGGTATCGAAATCCTAAACACATTGATCAACTTAGGAGCAGGCATAAACATCAAGAGTAAAAATACTATGGAACAACTAAAACTTCCAAATCTTCAATAAACACCAACATTGTTACAACTAGAATATAGATCTGTAATTAAACCCGATGGTGTATTAGAATACATTTATGTATCCTTAGATTCTTGGGAATATCCAGTTGAATTTATGATCTTAACTCCCAAGAATAACTTAGGGGGACATCCATTAATCTTAGGAAGACCATGGATAGCTATAGTCGATGTCTTCATCAGTTGTAGTTCTAGTGATATGTTTATCTCGGATGGAAGTTCAACAAAGAAATTCACATTATATCCTCCAGAAAAAACAATGATAGAGGTAGAAAATGAGGAATGTATGGATAATGACAATGACATGCAACCTATGTTTACTATCTCACAAATTAGTGAAGAAAATTAGATTCTAAATTCCGTACAAAATAATGAATTATCTTCACAATGTGAGAGTAGTCAAAATTTTCAGGAACAATGCAATATTGAATATTTTTCATCCAGAAAAATGTATTTATATTTTATGGAATAATTTGGAAATCCTTCAATATAAATATTTCCACGTAAAACTTTAAATATAAACAAAAATCTGGAATAATTTCAAAAGGAGAAATTAATGGAAACATTACAAAAACACTTTTTGGCATATGCATGGGAATACACTGACATGAAAGGAATCAACCCTAAAACTTGCATAAATCACATATATATTGAGGATAATTCCGGACCAATCTAACAACCTCAAAGAAGAATGAATCCAAACTTAAGGGAAATTGTAAAGGAGGAACTACAAAACTGTTGAATGTAAACTTTATTTATCAAATATCGGACAATCAATGGGTTTCACCTTTAGTAATTGTTCCTAAAAAGAATGGAAAGTGTAGAGTATGTATTGATTATAGGGAATTGAATAAGGCCACTTTAAAAGATCATTTTCCATTACCTTTCAGAGATCAAGTTTTGGATACATTATCAGGGAAGAAATATTTTTCATTTTTTTATGGTTTTAGTGGGTATAATCAAATTCAGGTAGCACCATAAGATCGGGACAAAACCACTTTTACATGTCCATGGGGAACTTATGCTTATCGAGTATTTCCTTTTGGATTATGCAATGTACCTGCAACATTCCAAAGAGTAGTATTGGGTATTTTCTCTAATTTAATTCATGATTCTGTGGAAGTATATATGGATGATTTTACAATCTATGGAAATTATTTTGAAGAAGCCCTTGAAAATTTTGAAAAAGTTCTCATAAGATGTAAGGAAGAAAATATCTCATTAATTCATGAAAAATGTTTTATGATGTTTACTGAAGGAATTTTTTTAGGACACCATATTTTAGGAAATGGAATTAAGGTGGACACACCTAAAGTTGAAGTTATTTCCAAATTAGCAATCCCAAATTGTCAAAAAGATGTTAGGAGTTTTCTTGGTTTCACAAAATATTACAGAAGATTCATAGAAAAATTCAAAAATATTGCATCTCCAATCTTCAAATTACTTACAAAGGATTGTGAATTCAGTTGGAATCTTGAGTGCCAAAAGGCATTTGAAACTTTGAAAGAGAATATTTTTGAAGCACCCATCCTAAGACGACCAAACTGGAAATTTCCTTTTCATATCTCAACTGATGCTTCAAAAACAAATCTGGGAGCTGTATTGGGAAAAAAAAACTTGACTCGTTATGCCATTTACGATACAGGTCAAAATTTGACTACAATGGAGTTAAATTATACTGTTACCGAGAAGGATTTTTTAGTTGTTTTCCATGCCATTAACAAATTTAGACATTACATCATCGGCTATGAAATTTTCATTCACACAGATCATTTTGAAATTAGATATATAATGAATATATCAATTATTAATGGCATAATCACAAGATGTTACCATTATTTCAAGAATTCAATATCACCATTTCAGGTCGACTTGGAAAACAAAACACAGTTGCTGACTTTTTGTCTAGAATTCAAAACGATAAGAATGATACACCAGTAGAAGATAGTTTTCCTCATGAATATATTTTTGCAATATCTACTAAATCTCCATGGTTTGCAGACTTGCTAATTATTTAGCCACAAGAAATCTACCATCATATTTGTTTCTTAGAGAAAAGAGGAAGATAATTCAAACGAGTGCCTCTTATTCATGGATAAATGAATAATTGTACAAGATAGGTCCAGATCTCATCATTTGAAGGTGTGTATGAGAAGAGGAAATACCTTAGATACTAAAATCATGTCATGATGATTCATGTGGAGGACACTTCGCTGACAAAATAACTGCCTACAAATTCCTTCTCTTAAGATATTATTGGCCTTCCCTTTTCAAGGATGCCAAGGAATATGTTAAGAGATGTGGTAGTTTTTAGATAATGGGGAAACTTGTTCCTTCAAATGAAATGCCTATACAACTACAGGTACTTATTAAACCCTTTGAAAAATGGGCTTTTCATTTTGTTGGACCAATCAATCCACCATCAAGACAAAAGAGGTATATTCTCGTGTGCACTGATTATGTCTAAAAATAGGTAGAAGCTAAAGAACTTTCCTTTGCTAATGAAAATTTTGTAGTTTCATTTCTTTTTGAGGATATTTTTACTCATTTTGGTGTCCCAAGGGAAATTTTGATAGATCAAGGAACTCAATTTACATCTAGAATGGTGCAGAATATCGTGGAAGAATACAAAATCAAGCATATAAAGTCCACTCCATATCATCCACAGGAAAATGGACAAGTAGAGTCCACTAATAAGGTCATTGATGCAATCCTCACAAAGACAATACATTTTCATAGAAGGAATTGGGTAGAAAATCTTCCATAAGCTTTATGGGCCCACCGCACCACATGGAGAAGCACAATAGGACATACTCCCTATGAACTTGTTTATGGGAAGCAAGTCATATTTCCAATAGAGTTCCAAATAAAAAATTTCAAGACAATAGTTAAACTGGGACTTGACTTGTCAGAAGCACAAACTTGCATAGAATGTAAAAAATCAATGATCTTGATGAAATAAGACAATATGCAATTCAAAAGACCATCCTAGTTCAACAATAGAGATCCAGATGGCATGATAAATATATCAAAGAAAGAAAATTTCAAGCAAGAGATTGGGCACTTCTCTTTGATTCAAATTCAAGGATTTTCAAGGGAAATTTAAAACTCATTGGCTTGGGCCTTATGAGATTGAGAGAGTCTTTGATAATGGAGCAATCAGGATTAGAACCATTGATAAAGAAAAAGTTCATCTCCTTGTAAATGGACATTGACTAAGGATCTATCACAAGCCATTAAAAAAAGAGGAATTTGTTAAGATTTTTCAAGATAATGCTAATATAAAGTTGGTTAAGAAGAATTATTCTTCTTCTCCAACTTAGAAGTCTTCTCTCATTTTTATTACTTTGAAAAAAAAAATTGTACATACATACATACATACATACATACATACATACATACATACATACATACATACATACATATATATATATATATATATATATATATATATATATATATATATATCTTTCCATAAGTATGAAAACCAATCATTGATTGGCATAATTATATAGAAAATATAGGATGAAAACCAAAGATTTATTTTTTGCACCTTGCATTTTATTTATTCTTGTTCTAAAATCCCAATTCTTTGCATCCCTTTTTCTTTTTTCAGAAAATAAAAATATAGCTACAAAATTGATGGAATTCTACACCTCTAATGGATTTCTGCAGCTCAGATATGACTCGACCTTTTGACCGAACCGATTGAAGAATACACTGAAGATTACCTGAAGTCAAGACAAAGAGAAATTGTTGATGGTTAGAAACATCGAAATTTAAGGTATGAAAATGCAAAATTTTATTTAATAATAAGGATGAAAAAATTGACATATGAATTAGATGATCATTTTATACCACCAATTCAAAAACATTATTAAATATCTGATCATGTCAAATCGAAATCAAATCTCACACTCCGCCACTTAATCCTCATCATTTACGCGACCACTCCAACATCAAATCTCGACTTCGTTGGTGAAATAATCCAACTCATACTTTAACAGTCAGTTTTCATTAACCTCACTCACACTCTCGATAATTTTGAAGCCTCATTCATTCATTCACTCTTACATATCATCAATTTCACAACATAATTCACTCACACTCCTAAACCATAATGAAACCCTCAACCTACCTTGTCAAAGAGGCAGTCTTAAGTTAAAGCTTCTCATCATCCATGGGAGTAATTTTGAGGAAAAATGCCGAAGGAAGAAATTTTGTGGAGGGTTACCCATAGATAAAGGATATATTATAGAGAGCACAGTGGCTCAGTTTTATGGAAAATTTTGAAGGGTTTCATAAGGAAGTTACTAAATCCTTTGCCAAAGCTTTTGATGGAATGAAGGTCGAAATTAGAGATATCAAGTTTTCAATAACAAAGTCTTTCATATTTGAAGCCACCGGACTACCGAGGACAGGAGAAAATGGTTTAAAAATAGAGGGATTGAAGGTGAAGGATGGAAAAGCTTTCTAAAAAACCTAGGTATGGATACTAGCATCTTTAAAATCGGGATCCTTAGCACAACTCTTAAATGAAAATGGAGGAATTTTTTATTGATAATATAGAAAATTTTCACCGGTGAGGGAAGGTTCGGATGCATGTTCTCTTACCATGTTAGGTTGTTAATGAATTTTCTTGAAGATAGTGAAATAAATATTCCATACTTTTTATTGCATAGCTTGAAGAAAATTGTAGGGATTGTTCAGAAGAAATTTCCATTTATAGACAATACAATGTATCATCATGGGTTAAAAAAATTCTCATTGAATTCCAACTTAAAATCCTAGGGGACACTTGGGAAAATTTCCTAATTCAGAACCATTTCCAAGAAAGACACTAAGAACAACCTAGTTGTAGCAAGGGAAAAAGGGGAAAGAAAAAAAAAGTTGAAAATCTTGTTGGAAATGAAGAACCATCTCAAGAACAGTCAGAGGATGAAATCCCCATTGCAGAACTTTTGGGAAAATTTAAGAATTAAACTGATAAAAAGGAGGATAGAATAAAAGGGAAGGATAAATCCACAAAATCAGAAGAGCTTAAGATAGGGAAAAATAGGGCCAAAATTCAAAATCCTCCTCAATTAGTAAGAAGAAGCTCTAGACTCAGTAAGACATCAAAAGAACCACCTTCAAAAGAAACATAATTTGTTGATTTAGAAGAGGATCTTAGGGTTCCATGACCCACTGCTATTTCACCCACTCAGAGTCCAAGTTGAAGAACTGTAGAGATTGACCCAGTGCAATAGAAAATTTATGATTATATTGAGTCCTTGGAGAAAAGAGATGCAGGAAAGACATCATTTTTTGAAAACCAACCTCGTAGTCCATAAGAACCTCTAGTTGTGAATAATCTAAGACAAGAGATATTTGAACTGGAGACACTAAATAGGCATATTAAACAAGAACATGAAGCCTTGGAGTTGCAGAACTAGATTGAGAAAACCATAAATGACAATACTCTTTTACATCTGGGTTTATGGTTCAAGAAGAAAAAAAAGTTAAAGAAGAAGAATAAACAGCTTAACAGGCAGGTCATAAACCTGAAACATAAACTCCTAATGACAAAGCCAAGGGTGGATGTAATGACAAGGAAGGAAAAGAAGTTGAAATTAGAGTTTTTAGCATAGGTCTCAGGGCAGATACATTAGCATGATAAAGACCCACAATTTTGTGTTTTTGCATCAAGACATGCAATGGTCTCCTCATAGGGGAATGTGGAGCCTCAAGATTGTCTCAATTTTGACACTCTTTTTCACTATATTTCCTTCTTTTTGACAACACCATAAGCTCAAACAAGTGTTGAATTGAACATTTTGACTTGGTAAGGTATCATAATGATCTATTTTTCATATTTTCAATTGTTCCTTATTATTAGAATGAAATTTTTATTTAGCTGCGGAATTAATGCAATTCTGCAGCCAAACTTTGTTTCTGTAGCCACTGCCACGTTTCGACAGGTTTTAAGGTATTAATGGAGCAATGAAACATATGGGTAGTTGAAAAATGATCCATTCATGGATCCTATCCTATCCATTTTTCCAGAATCAAGCAAGAAATCACCCATAAATGTGGTCAAAGTAACGGTCAACTAGGAGCTGGAACAAGCAAGTGAGGAAGTCTAAAGCTTCACGATTTTCTTTGCCACGTAGAAAATCATGAAGCAACGAAATTATCCTTTCTATTTATAATTTTAGATAGAATTTTCTTATTCCTAGAAGGCGTAAAATTATAAAAACATTTAATGACAACATTTTATAAATATCGGGCTGAGTAATTGTATAAACAGTACGAGTTATTGCGAGACTGTGATATCATTAAAACTCTATTTTTATTTCCTAATCAAATGAAGAAGCATTCTAGAGTTTCAATGTGAATTTAGTAAACAGTAGATTCAAATCCGTCTGTTGTGGAGGAACCCTGCAACAGAAGAGGTTCTATTTTTTCTACGTTCTTGCATTTATATGTTATTTCATAGCTTGATTTTTATGCTTATACTGTGTTTTGTAGCGTGGATACATGCTTTTCTTTTATTTTTATTTTTATTGCAATCATTTATAGATTTCTATAGTGTAGATGTTAAATTTATCATTTTCATTTCATTACTTTTTATCATCATTTCCAGAATGTCATTATGTTAGAGTATATGCTTTGTTTCTATCATTTGAATAGATTTATTTCCTAGATGGTTAAAAACACAGAGATAATTTATCATAATAGATTGGAAAAAACTAGTTTAGCATAAAATAGTTTATCATCGATTAGTTTATCAAGGATTAGATTAGTTTATTTTCATTCAATAGTAGCTTATCATATATTATTTCTTGTAATACATATTTGAAGAAGTAATAGAAGATTTCATTTCTAGTTTTGAATCAATTTCATCTTGTGAATTCAAATAGTCTTGCTTCGTAATAGTGATTTCTTTTCTGAGCATAACAAATAAATAGTTTTAGTGATTCTTTGGTTTAAGTTTCATTAACATTAAATTCTCAAAATATATAGAAATTAGAATTACTAAGTTTGGTTTTAGAATTTTAGTTCTTCTCAAAATTAATCCTTAGCTACTAACAATATTTTTCATCTCAATTCATAGGACTTAGTTAAATTTGGATTTAGTTTACTTTTCATAATTCATTTTCTTAAATTCATTCAAGGACATCCAAAATAATAAAAAATAAAAAAATAAAACAACCTTCACACATAAAATCACCAAAATAAACTATAGGCTTCTAGCATATATAGTGCACTTGCACTTCACAAGATTACCAACTCTGGTCGATAATTTATGATAGAAATTTAAGACAATTAAATTGACTAAACATACAATCTTGGGTTGATTGAGAAGAAGTATGTTTATCTAATTATATCTAGAAAATCCATATATAAATGAAAATATTTCATTTCCGGCACAATTGTGAACAATTTGTTCGATGTAAGGGGTACGATAATTGTCTTTTGGACAAGATTTATTGATTTCCCTATAATCGACACATACTCGAATTTTCCCTTGCTTTTTTTTCATTGGGACAATATTGGATACCCAATTAGTTAAGGGAAGAGGGTAAATGGAACTTGCTTTCAGCAATTTTTCAACTTCAGCCTTAATAGGAGCAACTTTCCACGGATGAACTAGACGTAATCTTTGTCTGATAGTTTTAACATCCAGGTATGTCTAAATTTCATGAATTACAATACTGGGATCAATTCATGTCATTTCCTCATAGGACTAGGAAAAAAGGTCACGAAATTCCTGAAATAGGGCATTATACGTGTTGGTTTCATCAAGGGAGCACAAAGCACCTATATGATTGTTTTTAGTAATTCCGGGTTTAACTGAAACGTCAATTGGTACTGTTGAAGATATGTTTCCTAAATTCGTTTCTGAATCCAAACAAAGGATTGACATATGACATTGAGGACCATCGATAATCTCAGCTAAAAATATGGATGAAAAATCATTTTCGATTTTATCAAGTTCAGGTAGAAAGGATGAACGATGATGATTATTGTTCCATGGAAATTCATTTAAATTCATGACCTCCATAATACTCTCGTTAATTGAAATTTTTTTATCGAAAGGATTAGAAAATTATATTGGTGTTAAACGTGATAAATGAGAATAATGATCGTTGATCACATTCACTTGATCAGTTTTAGTTGATGATGGGTTGGAAATCAATTGAACCTCCTGGTAAGCCAATTCAAACGGGATTAAAGGCATCTCATTGTCGTACATGGCGAACTCAGGCTCTGAAGGCACAATCCAAGGATCGGGCAATCGAAATGTGCTTGATGTAATCATGTTGACGTGGGAAACATTATGAGGAAAATTTGGTGGAGGTGTGGAAAAAGTTCCCATCAAAGATGAATCCTTGAGAAAACCTACCCCAACATTTTCATATGGAGTAATCGACTTTCCAACAAAAGGTATACTACTTGTAGAGGCAATGTCTAAAGTATTGTAAGATAGCTGGTCTACTTTTACAATTCTCCCTTTGTGGGGAAACATTATCATTTGAAAATATGATGAGACTAAAACTGACATAGCATAAAACCAAATTCTTCCCATTAAAAGGTTATAGTCAAGTTGAGCATCAACAACCTCAACTTCAACCGCAACCGTTTTACCTTCTATCTCTATAGATAGATCATTAAGAATCCCATATGGGAAAAAGCTATTCCATCGAAGGATTTCAAATTCGTGGGGGATTATTTTATCGTTGGAGAACCAAGGGTTTTCCAAAAATAAATATACATAATAGACGTAGATGCTCCTTCATCAATTACCGTGCAAAAAAATTGTTTGGTTTTAATGAAAAATAGCATTTGAATGCCAGTTGATGCAGAAGTTTAGGTACATAATTGTCTAGATATAAGATAATTAGATTATAATCCTGAGGATCAATAGCTCCTATAGCCGAAAAAAAGTAATTTACTTTGTGCTGGAAAAGTCTACAACACTTCAAGGGATGACATTGTTGAAGGTGACATAGCCAGATCTTCAACAATGTTGTAATTTTGAGTAGATCATGCATGTGGATTGAAAGCTGATTTTCGAAGAACACCTTTAGGAGTTGGTCAAATCACCATGTCAGAGATAGGTTTCTTAATATGTAATGGTTTATAAGGAGGAGGAATTGAGGTGGAAGCTTGACTGGGTGAACCAACATCATTTCCATTTATAGGACCCTTAGATCCGTAATCTTGAGATCTCGTAGCAACCATAACTTGAGAAGACAACATCATGATATCTGTTGATGAGATGGAAGAAGAAGAATTGTGAGAGACCATCTTACTATCTTCAGAATGAAATGGATCCTTCGAAAAAGAAGGGGTGGGTGAACCTTTGACAAATTTAGTTACCTCAGCGCGATGAGGACACTCCTTGGTGTAATGATCTTCATCAAAAATTAAATAAGGATAGCGAGGTTTCTTCTTCACATCAGATTGTTCGGTTTTATTAGTTTTATCTTTTGAGGAATTTTTTTTCTTCACTTTACCCTTTCCATTCTTCTTACCTCTGGTCGATTTATTGTATTGATAGATGAATCTACAACGTTAATCTCAGAAGTATTTTTGGGCGAAGAATTTCACTTATGTGAATCTGGTAAGTTATGATCAGAGTAATAGATTTGGAATGTTTATTTTTACTATTATATGTACTGACAGAACTTACTACAACATCTACAGTGTGAGAGCTAGAAGGAGTTGTTGCTATTTTACTAGGGCGAGGAAAACCCAGAATTTTGGCATAAAAAGTGTCAAACTGCGTGTAAAATAGGTCCATATATTGGGAACGAGCGATAAATTTTTATTTTGTTACAACACCTCCCTTCGTAACATCTTCATTAATTACTGGAAGAAAAGAACTGGTAAACCAATCAACAAAAATCTGACATCGAATGACAACTTTAACCAAATGATGTCTATGTTTCCATTCATGGATATGATCGAAAATATAGGTAAAGAAATTATGTTTTAATGAGGTTAAAAGTTCAGTACGAGTATCGTAATGGATGGGTAAGTTAAAATGGGTCAAGGAATCAGTGGCTAAGGCGTCGAAATTGTGAAAACAAGCTCATGGTAACTCAATGTACCATTTCTTGTCTGAACCGATTAAGGTTCGCTGAAAAATTCATAATCGAATGGAATCATCGATTAATGAATTGAATACGCACCATATATGATACATCATGACATGGCTTGAAGGGTCCTCTCCTTATTTACCTTAAAATTTTGGAATATCACTTGGAAACTTGGTGGGAATTACCAGCCAAAAAGGAAAATAGAAAATCTGATCATTTGTCAACCGAGACAAATCTGGTAAATCCAAGGTTGCAATAAATGGTAAATTTTAGTTAGGATCTTGATGTGGAAACTTATAACCCTACAGGATAAGTCTGGTACCTGGAAGATGATATCTAGGATATCCTGGAATAGCCTAGGCGGTTGGGATTTTCATGCCTCTAAGATAACCAAGGTTAGCCATACCAAACTGAGGTTGAGACAATATCTAAAATGTATGACCAGGGTATGGTTGACTCTAGAAAGTCGGATTTGGTCCCATCTGTCCCAGTTGATATTTCCCCTAAAAGGGTTGGTCTTGCAAAGGCTAGAATTAAAAGAACAGACTCCAATAAGGCTGACCTTGAAAGAATTGGCCCTGAAAATGATGGCTTTGAAAATTTGTTTGAAAAGTTCCTATGTCAGGTTTTCCCAAAGGCATTTTAGGTATATACTAGATTATAGGTCTAGCTTAATAATTTGAAGCCTAAGGGATAGCCTGTGTAATAGGCTACACTAATACTTGAGGGGTAATTGGAGCAGAAATTTGAGACACTCCCGAGATGGTTGTTTGAGGTGTACTAGGTCATTGAAAAAATGTTTGTGCAAAAAATTGGATAGGAGTATGTGGTCTACTTGGACCAAATTTCTAAATTTGTTGCTGAATAGATACTTGTTGTTTCAGGAAATAACTCCCTAAAGGTTTTTGGGTCGGCATCCTTCACAGACCAGGGGCATACCATTCAAAAAGGACTCACTTAACCTATCTTTTATGCTGAAAACTATATTTAATCAATTTCATAAATTACCTGGAAGTCCTATGTTTGATGTAGATCCCGCAGGTTTCAAACCCCCAGCAACTCCTCATGCTTCGTAACCTAGAAATCAAGAAAGAACGAACACGAAACACTAGTTGTACAACATATATTGTTCCTAAATGTGATTATAATACATATATAATATTATATAAGAAATACTAAATGTTTAACTAACAATATTTACACATATATAGACACATGAATATTCAGTAACAAGATAGTACTTATTATTGTAAATGGCATGTACAAGAATAGAAAGTGGAGAGATCACCTGAATCCTTCCACAACCTTCGAGTAGACCGTCCTCTGGATCCATCCAGCCCTCACCTCGCTAGGATTCTTCCAATATGTGTGCACACAAGATGCCATATAAGATGATGATCATTTTCAAGGAAACAAGGGTTTCCTGAATATACTTGGGAAGCGCAAGAGGCACGGGAACATCAGACTTGAAATAGGGATCCAACAGAGTGTAATATCTACAATTTTCTCTCTCCCTTAGGCCATACACATGAGGGGCTTTTATACTCCCTCAAAGTAGTTTTAGCGGTTGGAAACAGTTGGGCCAGAGGCTGGGGTGGTTGAATTACGGGAATAACCATCACCCTGCCACGAAAATAAGGAATTTATATATTTTTTAATGATTTAAATGGCATACACGGAAAATTATGAACGGACTTGCGTATATACGCGGAAAAGTCTAGGCATAACCGCATATGGGAATTTTAACATTGTTTTTTATGAATTTGTTCAAGTCTGGAAGGAAAGGGTGCCTAGGGCCAAAGAGACAATCATTATTCACATGAGGGTGAAAATGGATGCTATAACATATGCCCCCTAATATATGAGGTCATAAGGGGTACATGATGGCCAAAATATATTATGTGCATAGAAAGAACCTTGCGAAGACAAGAGAGGATGTCACCAGATTTCAGCCTGCCAAAAAACCAATGAAAGAAGTCAGAGAGCCAACTCGTGTCTGAGGCAGGCATCCCCATGATCAGTGAAAGAAGAGCATGTCTATAGATCCAAAATGTATACAAGTATAACTGAACTGGAAAGTACATAGTGAATCATCTGAGCACTGCCTGGAAGTACAAGTCGAAAATCAAGTGCAAGTATCACATATAGAATACTGATCAATGATGTTGTAGTAGATATCTGATCACTCAAGTAACTGAATCTCCAGGTACCAAATCATAAGAGGTGGAAAACATGGTACAATCACGCAACTCGGGGGCCAACATATAAGATGTTTTTGTACTGAAACTGCAACATATAAGGGTGGATGGTGTCACTGGCAGAAGCTGGATGAAATATCAACAGTGAACCGAAACATGCTGATGCAAACCCAAGGTCTTCACCAATCACTATGGCACAATTCTACAAAATGGGAATGAATGAGCTGAATTCGACCATGTGGGAAATCATTTTATTATCAGTCAATAATGTAAATCGTTAACAAACGCGAGACAACCCACCCATAATGATAATGACTGTTAAGGTGCCCTAGTACAATCTAACAAGTGCGAATAAATGAGTTGAAGTCGAACACTTGTAAGAATCTATCAATCAAGAGGCAATAATGAATCCTCACTGTTGATAGTGAAGAGTTTTCCACTAATGACTGCAAACCCTAAGGTACTGAAAAAAGACTCTAGACGTATTCCTAGAGCAATGAGTCGGAGTCGATGGGAAAATATCTGCTAGAAGGAAGGCATTGAGGCATCCCACATCATTCCAGTGCGAGTGTAACCCGCAGGCCAATATTTGGAAGGAATCGAACAAATTAGAGTGAAGGAACCAACCCAAAGTACGTTTCCAACATGTACAAGATAAAGCTAGCACATGGAAGAAACCCTTTCAACCAACCAATAATGAAAGTTGACAAAGAGGTGAGATATCCACCGATAGGGTCAAATGGAAATCAAGGTACTGCACGAATCCCAAGTGTGATAATGTATGATGACGTTAAACACAAGGAAAACCACTTAGTCAAAGACCCATAATGATGATCAAATGCTGAGAACAAGGTCACCTATCGATAATGTAAATAGGGCCAGGGTGCGGCTCTAGGTTTACTCTCAGAGCAATATGTCGTATTCGATAAGAGACAACCCCATCGGTAAGAAGTCAATGGAGACCTTCTCAAACCAACACGAGCATAGGACCAAACATCTGATGTGATAGTACAAGATACTGACAAAACCGGGAAGGCTTGAATAATAAGTCAAGAGACACCGCAGAATGGCCGACTCAGGGTTAACTTCCTGTTGAGCCTCAAAATTGTGCTTTCTTTCATCTTACTTTACCTCATTTTCCCTTGTCCATTGTTATCCCAGACCCAATTGATCAATTAATTTAGTTAAAATTACTTTTAGAGTGATTAACATGACTGACTTGCTAAGTTTTTTGATTTTTGTCATTGTAATGCATTTTGACCGGAACTAGTTGCAGAATGCAGACATTCCGTAGCTAACCGGAAATTCTGTAGCTGTCTTCACGTTTAGGTATGTTCCAGGTGGCCTCTCAAGAAAAACCGCATATGGGTATATTCCATGTCATGTCTACATTGTTCGTTGCTCACCATGAAGGAAAAACCGAATTCTGGATATGGTTTTGGTACGTGGGAACACATTTAGGAAGGCAGACTTCTAATAGGACTGTCTTAGTCCAGATGTCCTTTTTATTTTTACGCAGCCACTTCAAGAGTCCTAATGTGATTTCGATAAGGAAGGACAATGATCCTGGAATTTTTGCAAGTCTTGTTATGTAAATTTGTTATAAAAACACTTGGGAAACCGAGAGCTAGGCTAGATTTTGTTCCAGATTTTGCTTAGATTTTGTGCTACATTTCTGAAGATGCAGATTGCTCTGTTCAAGTTATTTCTCCTTTAATGAAGAAGACAGTGTTGTTTTGAAAAGCGTTGAGTTGATTTGGTGTTAGATTCCGTCTGGTGGTAGAGGGCCCCTGCCTCCTGCACGGTTTTATTTGCGTAATTTAGATAAGTATCTTAGCTGCCTTTACGTTTTTGAAGTTTGAGTGCATATTTAATTCCATAGCCACTATAGTTATACTCATTCTAAATACTCTTCCAAAAGAAGAAACTCTTCCAAAAGATTATGATAATGAGTGGGAAATGTCTATAGTGTTGTAGGATTTAATTGTAGTTTCTTTTGTTCACTATCACAGTTACAATTGTTCTAAATACTCTTCCAAAAGAAGAAACTCTTCCAAAAAATCCTTATGATGTCCAAAGCATGACTGTGATGATGAATGTTTTAGTTGTTTGTTTTTACTAAGTAACATAGTTGTTCTTGCTCTTAAAACGCTCTTCCAAAATATCATAATGATGGGTATGAGATAGTTGTGTTATCTTAGTTTTTAAATTGCTTTCAGTCTTTAAGTTTGCATTTGCACTAAATTGTACAGTCAGGATTGTTCTAAGAAACTCTTCCAAAATATCAATCATGATGGACAAACAGGTTGTATAATCCCATAGAATAATGCATGATAGCTTAGTTAGAATGCTCCGGAGTCTAATTGCATTTAACTCATGCTTTGTTATTTCGTTTTGAGTTTGATAATGACTTGCTAGTTCAGTACTGTTTTAGACTAGTGACATCTCAAGTTCAGTTTTAGCTTAACTCATTGCATTTTCACTCCACATTTAGTTGTTGTCCACTGCATATTAGATTACTTCAATTGTTAGAATTAACCAAATAGCCTTCATTATTTACAAAACCTCTTCTTGTTCCAAATCTATAATTGATTCATAACCATATGAACAGAAGACAATATCATTCCAAGGCCTGAGGTACTTTTGCAATTTCCTTTATCATCTCACAAACAAACCTTTCCTCAAAATACTAATTCAAGGAAATCTATAACCTTTGAGTGAAGTGTAGAGGTGTCAAACTAAATTGCAGAATAAAGTTAGGAGCTAGTCTTAGAGTAGAATATCTTATGATGTCAACAATATTTTTCTCCAAACATGTTTCCACAAATCTTTAATCATGGATAGAATGTTGTCTCATTATAAGCTGATTGTTTAGTTGTTTAGGAATTAGCTGACCATTTCTCAATCTCTTTCAATATACTTTTGATAAAATAATTGGACAAGTTAGGTTTATGTTTTGATTCATTTTCTAGAAGTCATTATCAAGCTTGGTATCCTGCTTAGTCATAGTTTAAGTTTGATTTTGTCTCAGTAATTGCCTTTGCATTTGTCACTTGTCATCAACCAATTAGGCTTCACTCTATTTTTCAATCATTAGCTTCTTTCCACTAGCTTTCTAGTCATTTTCCTTGTGAACATAAAATCATCACAAAAGACCAAAAACATCACAAAACACTACACACAACGCGTTAAGAGACAAACACCTAGGCACATACGGTGCACTTCACTTCAGCAGTTTACCAACCCTGGTTGACAATTAAATGAACTCAATTTAGGAGACTAGATTGAGACCAAACACTTCCCTTGAACAAAAGAATGACTCATGATGACCATGGCAGCGAATAATGACATTGTATAAGTTTGTTATGCAGGAGGCAAAAACAAACTCTCCATATGATTGGAAGAGATAACCAACTAGGGGAGAACTGACTCATGAAACAAGGCTATGGCGTCTCCTAGGTCAAAGCTAAAACCATCCCAAATGAGGAAAATACATATTGGTATGTGCTTTGTTCAAGGGCGACAAACTGATACTGTAACTGCGATCAAAATATGAAGTAACATCTCATTCCCGCTCTTTTTAACATATTTGATTTTTTTGTATTTTTCATATAATAATCTTGAAAAAGAATAAAATAATGCTATGGTACAATGGATAGAACGAGTATCAAGAAACAGATGCACTATTTCCTAGGATAGGAACAATCCTATGCTTAATGCAAGGTGGTGGAAACTGGTAAGCGATACTCAAAGGAGTGTTCCATCCATTGGTAACAAGGGTGTCAAGTTGCGATAGCTAAGTGCTTTTCAATTGCTAACTTTGTACAAAGAGTCAAGGTAAAAATATGGCTTAAACATTGAGTCCAAATGAAGTCGGCTAAAGGCCAAGATAAACAAGTAGTCAATATGCAACGCAGTAATGCAACTGAAGAACATCAGGGAGCCTCTAGGGTAATAGCCAAAAAAATAATAATGAAGAAGAAGAAGAATGGAGCTTCAACATATAAGTCATGGAGAGACTAAAGAGGACTCCCGAGCCTACACAAAGTGCATCATGGGCAACAATTGCTAGCGAGGAACTAACTAGGAAGCCCATGTAAAGGAAGGCTCTACCACCAAGTCATGATTAAATAATCGGCGAGTGAAATGGGTTGAATACTCATGACATGATGGGATCGACCCTATGGAAAGTGATCAGAATGGAGGCTAGAATGCATAGTGCAACAGAAAGTGGATTACCTAACCTATATTCCAGTGGAGATCATATACCTGCCATGACAAGTCAGTGGTCATGGTTTCGAAAACAGGAAAAAATCTCAAAGTCAACAAAAAGTACCTGAAAATACACCCATCCCAACACTTCCATGCAGATGTGAAAAAGAAGCATAATGAAATTTTTCAAAAAAAATTCAATTTATGGGCATAAATACACATTTTACCTCATATTTGGTTCATTGTCACTTTGCTGAATTGGAGAAAAGAGCTCTGGAGAAAAAAACCTCTTTCCTCAAATCAAGAGCAAACAGCCGTCAAACTTCGTCGGATTAGTCAGGTAAGCATTAAATTCATCTTTGTGATTAATTTCATCCAGTTATAGATTAAAATTTTTTATTTTTCACCGTTGAAATGATTTTTTTTTATTTATCATTTTGTGTATACGCGGGTTCATGTGGAGGAACCCGTGTATGATACGCGACTGTCCAAAAGATAAGTCGCGTATGTGCAAACCGTAATTGCAAAAAATGAACCTAATGATGAAATTAATGATTGTTTGTAGGATGAATATCTCTTGGAGAGAACATGAGCACAGTTCCATTGATCAAGAGGTCATGGGAGACCAAAATTCGCTCAATATCCTTCGAAATTGTGGTTTACTCAAATTCTTCAAAATGCCAAATATGAAAAGTAACGTCTGGTTACTTGAAATGCTAGTAAATCATTGGGAACCGGAGGAGGATTGTTTCATGATTGATCAAATACCAATACACATAGAGGTGGAAGATATTTATTTTATTACTGGACTCTCCCGAAGAGGAGATTCGGTAGATTTACATGGCAAGCCTATGGGAGGGCTTACAGTGGAGGATTACATCCACGTCTATTGTGTAGAGGGGTCTCAAAAATTAGGGACTCAAATTGCGATCAAATATTTATCAGAGCTACACATGAAAATTCTCCTCTTTACCATTGGCAGGGTGGCCAGATCTGCTTCCTTGCACTAGGCATCGAGGACACAGATGAGTATAGCTGTGGAATGTTTAGTGCATCTCTTTGATTGGTTTACAGCTCTTCTGACCAACATGAAAAAACAACTGACCTCCATCTGGAAAGCTAAAACGAAGAATTTTGGGTATGGAACCATCTTGATGACATTCTTCTTTGAGAAGATTCCTAAGCTTCGACCCAAAGTGATCTCATCCATCAACATCCCTAGAGACCCAAGAATAGCCCGATGGGTTGATCTGATGAAGAGAATGGGGGGGAGTGAAGTTCCCCGAACGACATGGGATGATGAGTTCTTCCAATGGTGGGAAGAACAGATTATTGCAGTGGATGACTATCCCTATGCTGGGATGGATTTCTGCGATGATCTAGACTTGGTCCTTCCACCTGGTGCAGCATGGGGTGTTATTGGTAAGACTGCAATATGTGATTGATTTTTTTTTTTTTTTTCAATATATTTGAAAAAATAAAACAAACATGGTTTTGATTGGATCCAAAATGATTTACAAAATTATATGACCGTGACACAGATATGGGACCAATTTGTCTGGAAGGATACCCACGGCACAAACGTTGCAGAGGTGAAGCGGATACTGAAGACCCTGATAGGACTCTACACGCCATTCAGAGAAACTTGGAAAGTTTGACTCGCCAAGTGCCTGTGTCTGCAGTAGAAGACTTACTAGAGGCTATCCAGAGATGGATAGTCGGGGTACTGTGAGACTGGGTGCAATTATTCCACCGTGTGGCTACTGTGATCGTGTTCTATAGGAACACGAATGTTGGACAGGGATCATAGATTTTGTTGGATGACTATATTATATTTTTGAGATTGAACATGATCAGGCATAAGCCCTAATTTTGTAAGACAGATGGGTCCAAATTTTTTTATAGTTTTTCGTACATTCTGATGATATATACATATATACAGTGGTTTATGATGCGATGAAACAAACGTGTGAAAAAGTATGATGATTTTGATGATTCGATTTAAAGTATTGAATGAATAATATGCCAGTCAATTGCTTGATTAGCTAATGAATCTGCCATGTGATTGTTAGCTCGAGGAATGTGAATAAAAATTATAAATTGAAATTATCTTTGCAATAAACGTACCCTCAAAAACAATCGAAACAAGAAAGGATTCCAGACCCGATATATATTGGTCAATTGTGACACCACCAACTAGGAGTCCAAGAATAATACCAATGAATAAACACCCAAAGATATTACTTCTGAAAGTAGATAAATGACTGTAGTGTATTCTGCTACATTATTGGAAGCAGCACCAATGCAAAACCTCTTGAAACTAACAGTTGAATAGAGGGATAATAAAGTACCCAAGCCGCAGAAGCTAAGTTCTGGGTGTGTCTACTAGCACCATCGGAGAAACCATAATGACTCATGATATCCAATAGAACTTGCCAAAGCAGATCAAAAATCATCACCATCACCTCATATACCAAAAACTCAGATATGTACAAACACAAAAAAAAAAAATATATACAAAAATCAAGATGCCAGGCCAAGGCCTAGGCATAATACCTTTTCAGATAGAGCCCATTTCTAGGCTCTGCAGCTCATTTCCCTCAAAATAAACCAAGGTATAAGCTCCTTTTTTAAGGACCTTTTTAATGATGAAGGGGCCATACCACATAGAATTGAATTTACCTACCCCCAGTGCATCCTTTTCCTGGGCATAAACTAGAACAAGGTCACCTTCGGAGAAAACCCTAGGTTTGACCGCTTTATCATACTAAACATGGACCCGTTTCTTATTTGTTGTGTTCATCGTGGTGGCATCTCGACGCTGCTCATCAAGATGTTCCAGATGAAGGAGGCGTTCTTCAAGACCCAAAGTGTCAGGAAGAAGTTCTACAGCCAACTTAAGAGAAATAATCTCACTGTCAATGGGAAATATTGATTCCAACCTATAAGCTAGTTGAAACGGAGTAAAACCAGTTGCAGTTTTGACTAACATCCAGTATGCCCAAAGTACAGGATACAACATAATGTGCCAGTTAGATCTAGCTTTATCAATTGTCCGTTTAAGAATGGTCTTCAAGGATTTGTTCATGGCTTCCACTTTCCCATTGGCTTGAGGATAATAAGGAGATGAATTCTCTTGCCGAAAACCCAATTTGAGAGCTAACTCAGCCATCATGTTGTTCTAAAAATGACTGCCATGATCAGTGACAATCTATTTAGGAATACCAAAATGAGCAATAACTTGATTGAAGAGAAAAAGAGTTGTTGTCTCACTGTCATTCCCAAAAGTAGGCATAGCCTCGACCCACTTTGTGAAGTATTCTACTGCTACAATAATGTACTTGTGACCTTTAGCCGAAGGCGGGGTACAAGTAGTATAATCAATACCCCACTTTGTGAATGGACCGATAGTGACAACTGGGAAGAGTGGAGCTGGATGAGCGCGCATATTTCAATTATACACTTGACACGGATGACACTGTTTGACCGACTCAACACAATCTTTGAAAATCGAAGGCCAAAAGTATCCAGCACGCAAGATCTTTTGGGCTGTAGTGAGCCCGGATAAATGACCACCGCAAGCTCCATTGTGGCAATCATTCAGCACAACTTCAACTTCTTTGAGAGTTAAGCAACGTCTTAGGATCAAATCAACCCCCCGATGGTATAAAGTATCACCAATGATCAAGTAATGTTTAGCCAGGTGACGTAACTTACGGCGCTCATCTTTCGAAAAAGTTGAAGGAAACTTCGCAGTCTGAAGATATACAATGAGATCCCGATACCAAGGATCCTGTGAAGAGATGAGAAAAAGATGCTCATCCGGAAAGGATTCGTCATAAATTATATCCTCTCCACAGGGAAACTGAGAAATTAATTCTTCAAAAAATAATGATTTCTTGGACTTGGCAGACATAAACTCAAGATCGAATTCCTGCAAGATCACAATCCACCATTTTTATTTTCCCCCAATCACTCACGTGATGAGAACAAACTGAAATGGATTGACTGTTGCCAAAACATAAGTTTTTCAAAGAAGAATATAACGTCTGAGCCGCTACACAGCATGGACAACTACTAAAGCCAATCTTTCTATCAGAGAATACTGGAGTTTAGGTCCTACCAAGCCTCTACTAAGGTAGTATATAACATGCTCAGCAAGAGCATCATCCTCCTAAACCAGAACCATACCAATAGTAGATTCTGCTGCTACGAGATACAAGAGGAAATCCCTGTTTTAATCAGGTGGACTCAGGACAGGAGTAGAGGTCAATGATTTTTTCAAAGCATCGAATGAGCGTTGAGCAAAGTTATCCCACAAAAATGGGACTCCTTTCTTTAATAATCTCATGAATCCTCTTGTAATCTCGACATAATTTACGATAAATCTCCTAGAAAATTAGCTTTTCCTTGTAGACTTTGAAGTTGAAAAATGGATGATGGGGGAGGTAACCGAATTATTGCCTCAATCTTGAAGGGATCAACCTTAATCCCTTGCGTAGACTAGGAAATCCTGGGAAGAAGAAGAACTAAGTGTCCAAGCCGGAGCCACATCGCCATCCAATTCCTCTGGTGAAAGAGAAACGGGAATGGATTCTGCAGAGTCAAAATGGACTTATAAGCAATCTCTGCTGCAGAGATCGAAAATGCCATCCCACCCACTTGACCTTCCGCTAATGTGGAAGTAGGGGAAGGTAAGGTCCAAGGATTTGAAAAGTAATGAGTTTGAAAGAACTCTCTTCGAATAGGAGCCCTGGAGGATGAAATTGCATTTATATGAATGGAAGGAGGTGGAAATTCGAAAGTACCCATCAGAGAAGAATACATTCCAACCCCGAGATTCTCAACAGGTGGCTTGACATTATCCACCAAAGGGATACTTGAGTCAATAGATGCATTCTGGTCTACAAGAGAACAATCCAGTTGGTCAACTGTGAAACAAGGAGGACGCAATAGCATCCATCTCATAAATCTAGTTTCGCCCCAACATAAGGTTGTAGTCCAAGCTTGTATCAACTATCTCAACCTCGATATTTACAGTTTTTCCCCCAACACAGAAGGGCAAAGCCGAGAGAATACCATGCGGCCTGTGAGAATGACCATCAAACGCAGTCAGAAGAGTGGCCGATGGAACAGCTTCAGGAGATCTGATTCCTTTCCAGCATGCGAGAGACATCACACACATGGAAGCACCCTCATCAATGACCGTTTCAAATATAGTGAATCTTTGATACGACGATCTAATATGGAAAGACCTATGATGTGGGAGTCTCTTTTTAAAATTAGTCATATCAAATGTAATCATAAGAGATTTTTTCGGATCAACAACCCCAATAGCAGTAAGAAGAGCACTTCATTGGGCTGGAAAAGACTGGAGCACCTCAAGAGCAAACATAGCATAAGGACTATGGGCCAGATCTTCTACAACAGAGTAGTTCTGAGCAGCCTTGGCATTTGGATTAATTTTCGTTCGCTTTGTAGACACTTTCGGCATCCAAGTTATGGGCTCAACAGTTGGCTTCGAAATGTGAAGTGGTTCAGTAGTATCAGAAGTATCCTTAGCTTTTGAAGACTCAAATGTACCATAATCATGAGATCGCGTAGCGATATCTGCGTGAGCACTCATCATATATATGTTTTATGGAGTTTCCCCTTCCTAGGTGCCTCCAGAGGAAGACCTGGTATTTTGATTCGCACCAACAACTAATTGTTGCCCTTGGGGAAAAGGGTTTGTTAACACAGCCTGGGAACTAGAAGGTCCCTGTTGAGCTAACAAGCGTTGTGCATCCTGAATTTTAGGACAAAGGTGAGTAAGATGATCTCTAGTACATAACTTGCATGGAAATTTCACTTTCTTTTTATCCTTCTGTCCTTCACCAACATGCTCGTTGGATTTATTTGCATCGCCCTTCCCATCTTTTCCCTTCTTTCTATTATTATTTCGTCCTTTATTCTTCCCCTCAGATTGTTGATTTCCTTTGGGGTTTGAAGTCTGGACAACATTTATCGACAAATCTTGAGAAGAGGTTGGCACTGAAGGTACAGACTGACCTGAAGAAGTAGATTGTATGGACAACTGCTGCAATTGGTTAAACAGGTTAATTGCACTACTATCGATCGACCCAATAATTCCATCACCATGAGGAATAGGTTTAGTTTTGGACAAATCCAATTTGGAGTGAGGAGCATCAGGAAATTTTTTATTGAGGACTCTAGACTTAGAATAAATCAGTTCTAATTGTTGGGCCCTGAAAATAGCTTGTTCCTCGAAAAATACCCCAGATAGGGATACATCCTTCGAAATATCTGGCTGCAATGATTTCAAAAACCATTATAGAAGGAATTCGTTCGGAATGTAGGCTTTAATGAGCCGCTTCCTTCTCTGAAATTCCTGAATATGATCAGAAATGTGGGTTGCCTTGTCCTGTTTAAAATTAGCCAATATTTCAGTCCTGGCATCATAACAAACAGACAATTGAAAGTGATTTAAAAACATGGTCGCCAGATCTCCAAAAGAGGCAAAATTTCCCCCATGTAACTCAATATACCACTTAGCTACATTTCCCATCAAGGTGCGCTGAAATAATCTCAACCTAATCGAATCATCGATCAAGGAGTTTGATGAACACCAAAGATGAAAAGTGGTGATGTGATCTGCCAGATCCTCTCCATTCTTTCCTTCAAATTTTGGAATGTCTGAAGGTATTTTGGTAGGGACTAGAGGCCACCCTGGACTATACCAGATTAGATCATTAGTCAATTTCGACAAATCTGGAAAGTTTAACGTTGCCATAAATGGTAAACAAGGAGGAGCCTGAGAATTCCATCCTTGATAGGACGAATTTCCCACATTATGAAAAGAATACCCTGGATTTGATGAGGCACCAGGTTGCAAAAAAGATTTCGTAGAAAAATTTGGGCCATAAGAAAACCCTTGTGACCCAGCATTCGGAGAAGGACCCCCTCCCAACATAGAGTTACTATAGACCGGACCAGTTCCCCCCACTGAAGTAGTGAATGAAGAAGAAACCCCCTGATAAGGGTTCCAAGCATTTGAAAAAGGAGAAAAAGCCTAATAAGCACTAAATGAAGAGACAGGAATATTCCCTTGGTGACCAGCGAGAAAATGATTCCCTGCCCCTACTACCGTAAAGATAGGGTTCCATCCCGTGAAGGTAGTAGAAATTTGACCTATAGACCATGGATTAAAATTATGAGTCTAGGAAGTAAAAGGAAAAGATCCTAAGGAAGGATTCGAGTGAGGAATATGTCCACTTCCAAGGGGAACCCTTGAAAAGAAGTCGATCTGCTAGCCATAGAGGAGATGGGTGTGGATGCAGTTGCAGCAGTAGAAAAGGAAAACGAAGGAATTCCATTAACGGACATTCCATGACAAAAGGGGCCAGATTAAGAAGCCTGTGCTTGGGTATAACCGGAACCAAACACAACAACACTAGAAGCAATCAAATATATAGCAATAGTGCCTCCTCCCTCAACTTTAGGAGGAGTCTGAATACTTGCAGCACTCACAGTCGAAGTTGTGTTCCCAGTCGTGGCCATCGAAAGGTGAGAATGTGATGGATAAGGACTCGCAGGTCTCTTAGACTCAGGTCTGATGTACTCGATGATAAATGGAGAATTAGAAGAAAGAGGAGACGAAAGCGATTCAAGAGATTGAGGTACTTCCTCTACTTCTACTTCTAGAAACAAAACTCTTGAGGTGGGTGGATTACTCCTCTCAGTACTCACACCAACACCAAGACCAGTTACAGAAACTTCGAGCCCTAATGGAGGATCTCTCTTCGTCGCATCAGATAACATTGGATGGTAACTACCTTCTGAATTGCTCCTACGCCTTCTTGAAGAAGGCTCGGCACTCGTGGGAGACAACCCACAAAGCCGTCTCGATTGACGAATCGATTGGTTAGCCACTTTAAAAGATTGATTTAGACTCAAAAAGTATAAAGCTAAGAAAAATAGGAGCAAAGAGCACTCACTACAAAGTCCCTAAGATATAGCCAAGCAAACGGCCATCAAGTATTTCCGCTCCGGGTGATTAGGACCAGACACCAAAATACAAGAAAGCAAAAAATAGGACCTCCTGAAAGTAGTCTGGGGTAATTAAAACCTAGATCCACTAGCGAAGGTAACAGAGGCAATTATGCTAACCTCCTAACAACAGCCTTTTCCGGTGCAAGTACCCAAGCTTCACAAGGGCACCCTCCAGAAGTACAGTTGGACGTGATACAAGGTCTGCCTCAGGTACCACGGGTATTCCCCCCGCAGTCACCTGTGTGATACCTAGGATGGGAAACTAAGGACACCAATCCATATCAGTAACCAAGCGGAACGGTCTTAGGTCAAGATTCAGCAAATCAGAGAGGGGGTATCTCTCTTCTCTACTTGTACTTTCCCTCGCGCTTGACTCTCTGGAGGAGAGCTTTCCCGGTCCACCTAATGGTGTTAGATTTCGCTCATTAATAAAATTATATGTTTCAAAATCTGAGCGGCCTTGGAGATTTAACTCTCCACTCACCTAATCCAAGGCCCTACAACCTAGCTAGTTGATGTATGACACTTAAAACAAAAATTGCTAGTTGTTTTTAATTTATATCGCTTATTTTAATTGGCTGTTATTTTATGTCAAGGGCATATGGAAGTGAAACTAATGACATTTGTATAACACAACAAGAAACCAATGAAAACCAAAATATATGCAAATGCACTGATTGCCTTTCGATGAAGAGTGATTTCTACACAGGTTCTACGAAACTATATATTTTACTTTTCTTTTCAGATAACCAGACCTCACACACAAAAAATTATGAAAAATACTAAAATGATTATGTGCACCTAATGAAAATCACTAATGGCATGTAAATTCTAAGATGAAAGACCTAAGAAAGCAAAGAGAAATCTCTAATAATACCAAGGTTCAATCAATTTTTGGCAGTCCATCAATCTAATTCCAAATCAGAAGCTCAAAAAATGCCAAAAATCAGACTTAATATAGAAGAATGAAATCAAAAGAAGACTCCCTTCCTAACCAAGTCAAGAACTGAAGAAAAAAGATTTCAACAAGGCTTCAAAAAGATGAAAAGAAACCATAAACCAAAATAGAAGCAATGGGAAGCAAAATTGATTTTTGGTTTTTGAGTTTTATGGAGAAAAGAGACTTCAAAGAAACTATCAAATTACTGAGCCAAACCAACTTCGAATTTCAAGAAAAACTTCAACAAGATGCTCTAAGCCAATCGTGCTACTCTCGTAGCAGGACTTTTATGAGCAAGATGAAGACAAGAAACTCAACCATTCAACTCAGCACAATAGTGTAAACTTGTAGCAAACTCAAACTCCAAAGAATCAAAAGAGACTCTTCGAAAATTGCAACAAGACTTGGTCAATGAAATCAAGAAAACCAAACGCAAAAAGAGGCAAAAACCAAGATGCAAAGCAAGCCATAAAGTTAGGAAAGAGAAAATGAGCAAAAGCTCTCTGTCCTAAATACTCAGAATAGCCAAGAATCTTCAGAAAAATACCTTGGTGCTCAAGCCAGAATTGCAAGCACAATAAACGAAGATTTCACCAAATGATCCGGTCTTCAAACAACCAAGAGAGAAACAAGTATTAAACCACTTTAAACATAGTCTAGAGACTTCAAAGATATCACAGGGACAAGTCTCCATAGGTAGTCAAGACCAAAAAAGCTTAAAACCAAAGATTTCAAAACTTACCCAAACATATGTGCTTTAGTAGTTTTACAGCTAGCGTGCATGCGCGACTGTTGCAAAGGAAACTCACGTATACGTAGCTTCCTTTACACAAAATACCGTATATACGCAACTGTGCAAAAGAAAAACCGCGTATGAAAAGGTAAATAAGAAAAAATAAAAAAGGTCAAGCCTAATCAAGAGACTAGGTCTCCAGTCTGACTGGAAAAAGATTTACTGAACTGAAAAAATTATTAAAATTGTTGGAAACCTTCAAGACAGATGAAACAACCCAAAGGGAAATCACAAAAGTGTGATCCCTAGCGGAGTCGCCATTTTTGTTTCGGGAAATAACTCCCTAAAGGTTTTTGGGTCGGCAACCTTCACATATCAGGGGCATACCATTCAAGAAGGACTCACTTAACCTATATTTTATGCTAAAAACTAGATTTAATCAATTGCGGAACTTACCCGAAAGTCCTAAGCTTGATGTAGATCCTGCAGGGTCTAAACCCCCAGCAACTCCTCGAGCTTCGTAACCTAGAAATCAAGAAAGAATGAACAAGAAACACTAGTTGTACAACATATATTGTTCCTAAATGTTAGTATAATCCATATATAATATTATATAAGCAATACTGAATGTTTAACTAACAATATTTACACATATATAGACACGTGAATATTCGGGAACAAGATAGTACTTCTTATTGTAAATGGCATGTACAAGAATAGAAAGTGGATAGATCACCTGAATCCTTCCACAACCTTCGAGTAGACCATCCTTTGGATCCATCCCACCCTTACCTCACTAGGATTCTTCCAAGATGTGTGCACATGAGATGTCATATAAGATGATGATCATTTTCAAGGAAACAAGGGTTTCCTGAATATACCTGGGAAGTGCAGGAGGCACGGGAACATCAGACTTGAAATAGGGATCCCACAGAGTATAATATCTATAATTTTCTCTCTCCCTTAAGCCATACACATGAGGGACCTTTATACTCCCTCAAAGTAGTTTCAGTAGTTGGAAACAGATGGGCCACGAGCTAGGGTGGTTGAATTACGAGAATAACCATCACCCTACCACGAAAATAAGGAATTTATATATTTTTTAATGATTTAAATGGCATACATAGAAAAGTATGAACAGACTCACGTATATACGCGAAAAATTCTAGGCATAACCGCGTATGGGAATTTTAACATATTTTTTTTATGAATTTGTTCAAGTCTGGAAGGAAAGGGTGTCTAGGGCCAAAGAGACAATCATTATTCACATGAGGGTGAAAAATGATGTTATAACACCTGCGGGCTAACTTGAGGAATTCCCTGAACATTTTGTTGGACTTGAGTAATAAAAATTTGTCCATTTGGACGAGCAAGTTGGTAAATGGGAATCTGTGGAGTAACTTGAAAATACTGTTGAGCGAACGAAGGACTCCAGATAGTATTCAACCCTAGATAAAGATTGCCTACGAAGGGTTTTGACATGAAGGGTTGACCTAAACCAGCTTGAGGCATCAGACTATCACTTTGACAGTTTCTGACTAGAGGTTGTCCTGCAATAGTAGGATATGAACCAACAAAAGGTTTCCCTCCAGGTGGAGGTTTTTTCCCCCCAGGTGGATTATAACCTCCTGTTGGGCTAATTTGAGGATTACCTCCTAAAATAATATGAATTTATTAGTGTGAGTTCAAGTTTTAGGTAGTAGAAGTTGATAAACCATTTGACATAGTAGAAATTTGAGGAGAAGGAGATGCTCCTGAAAATTTCCCAGTAAGAGATTGATATCCAGGAGGAATTGAAGGATCACCATATAAAAATGTTTCTGGAGAAGTCGAAAACATGGATGTATCAGTAGACATACTTCCAAAAGCCATTTATGACATATTATTTCTAGGAAAAGAGTAAAAAGGAATGCGGTGACGTGGATGACTATAACTATATGAATGTGAAAATTCAAAAGGTGTAAGGTACCAAGCATTTGGTCAAAAAGGAGAAACATGAAAGGTCTGTTCACCGCAAAAAAAACAAACTTTGGGGAGTTTCTTCTTTGTCATATTTATTCATATATTAGATATGAATGAGACCAGGAGGAAGATTCTCGGTAACAATAAGTTTTAATTTGGGTGAATGTGGAGCAGGAGTAGGGGCTATAATGTTTGAAGGAGACTCGGATTCTGAAAAATCAGACTCAGGTTCGGAAATTTATGGCTCAATTAACTATGTATCTGAGGCTTCACCAGTGACATATTCTACCGTAATGGTTTTAGTAATTAGTTTGTTCTAATTCTATTTCAAATCCCTGAGGTTGATTCACTTTAGATTCAGATTGTACCATAATAGACTTTCCAGGTTGATCTGAAGACCCTAATCCTATTGATTTTTCCCTTTTCAGCCTTAATTTTCTCTAATTGACTCGGTGTATACTTAGGGGGTTTACCCTACATTCCCCGCGAGTGTATTGGTATATCAACCACGATTAATTTTAATTAAAAAATCACAAAATGTCAATAAATCACACTAAAGCCTCTAAAAAGTAAAAACAAACAAATTAATACACGTAGAAAATCTAGGAGTCAAACCACACAAACAATTTTTTCACAACGAAATCACTAGTTGGTGATGAAATCCAACGTTACAAAAATCAATGTGAAAATATAGCGGATGGAACCAGTTACCCTAAAAACCTTCTTACTGAAAAAGTGTGGTGCAAGTAACTCCACTTATGACATTTCGAGTGAAGATTACCCTCTAAAAATTCCAAGTGAGTCTAGTCAATGTTTTTTCCAAGTACAATAGATACCTTCCCTATACCGTCACCTGAAGAAAAATCCCTAATATTATGGTCACTAATGTTACCAACTATCACAATTCAACCTGGGGGCACAGTCGTAGGTCCAATGTACACACAAGGGAGGAGTAACTAATATCAATCCCCTTGAAAGCTCCTCGACATGGTAAATCTAAGGTTTACTAAAAAGTGACCCAAAGTACCTTTTGGCATTGTTTGTAATGCGTGCAAATATTCTACTGTAACCAATGAAGCAAGTACGATTACTTCACCGGGTCTAATATGATCTCATGCTCAAAACTTAGAATTAAAAATATTCATTAAGTTGAATCGGAGAAAGATCATTAATTAAAGAAAATGTATATAAAAATCCTTATTCAATTCATTTTCACCTTTTTCAAAAATATTTAATGTATTACGAATATTTAAAAAAGGCGGTTCATACCTACATGCTCGCAAAAATATATTAAAACATAAACATGTTGAAACTATTTAAAAAACAAAATTAACTATCTACTACTAAACATATTCTACATTCTACTTGTTGAAAATGAATTAGGTGAAATCATAATGCAAATGTAACCACTCAAGTAACTTTAAGCATGCAAACATATGTACATCAAAAATTAGTATTATAACAAAAATAAAAATAATAAAAATATGTACATCAGAAATTAGTATTAGAAGGAAAATTAAAATAATAAGAGGAAAATAAATAATTGGACTATTTACAATTTCATGCATTATATAAAAATAATTGTATTGTTATTTACATAAAACTTTTCTTGAAAGGATTCCTCCAACCATAATTCAATTCTATCATGAAAATTGTTATGCAATAAGCTTTCCTTCATCATTATTTCTTCTAACCAAGATTTAGTTGAGTTGCAAAAAGCAGGTTGAAGAGATAGTAGAGGATGATAAAATCTTATTGATGACGAATTTGGCTAGTAGGAATGACTAGAAATGATTTCAAGTACTAGAGTCTGTTTGGAATCATGAAAAAGGGCTTTTGAAAGAAAAAACCAAATGATGAAGCATAACCATGAATAGAAGTTATTATGTTGTTTCATTGTTTTGAAGGAAATCGGTTGAATCAATAAACTCACCCCTTCCCATTACACTGTCAACACTCATATAACAACAAAGTTTCTTAGGAAAATGAAAACACAAAGTCAAATATATACTGGAAACCAAAAACAAAAATTGAAATAATAATAAACAATGAAAAGTTAACAAATGTAAAACTAAATCAAACATGTGCAAGAAAAGAATGTGATTATTTAAAGGGAATTTTACATGGAAATATTCTTTTAAATAATCTTCTATTGTTTCTTGATATGTACAATGACTGGTGTGAAAATTAGGGAAAAAATTTGCAGATGAATCTAGATTGTGTAAAATTACTATGATAAAATATTACTAGAAAAATCTTTGTTGTGATTAACATCGGAGACCTTAGCAAGATCATGAGAATTTGTCACAATGATGGACTGCAATTGAAGTCTCTCATCTTCTCAACAAGTCTCTAAAAATTGAAATAGTAAACAATCATCTAATGGTAATTTAGTATATTTAAATATTGTATATGGAATGTCATCCTCCAATATATCGACTAAATTGTTATCAATATAATAACAACTAATTACAATATTTGATTGTGAAAAAATTCTATTTCACCAAGCTGATTATTTAAATCACAAGACTCTTCACTAACTGTAAAAGAAAATGAATCAAGAGAAAAATACTTAGAAAATGTATTTGTTATAGAAATTCCCTCTTCCCATCTAAAATATTGAGAAGACTTAAATTGACAGGAAGAAAACCCTTCATCAATGTCATTTTTCACTTGATTAAATTTTGGTTCAATAGGATGCAAATCTACAAGATTTAAAATATTTTCCTAAGAATTATAATAACTAAATAAATAAGAATATAATGAATAATGGGTGAAAGATGAAATAAAATCAAATACATCTCGTGAATCATTAACCTTCAAGTTTGATTTAAAAAATTTCTTCTCTAGCAATTATCTCATCAACATCCTTTATATGCTCTTCTAATAAATATAAACACAAAACATTATTTAAAACATCATCATGTTCATCATCAAAAAATGAAGTAAAACAAATATCATTAGATATATCACGATGAAGATATTTAAGAGCTTTCTCTGGTGGGATATAATTAATGATAAATCTTTGTGGAAATTGATCTTGAATCTAATCTATTGAACTATGAGAGAGTTGTTTTATGTATGAACATGAATTTCTATATCGATTTTTTCCGTGACTAAATAAAATGTATTAATTTATGGAATTAGATAACTTTCTTTATTACTATTCAAAATATTTTGATTACTTAAAACCTCATTGTCTAAATAGTGTTGTTCATTTATAATTTCCAGATTTTTAGAATATAAACCATTATATGGATGAGAATCAATATATTATTTTAAATTTATTGTAAATTATTTTCTCATGATTATTAGGAAGATAAATAAGATGTTCAAAACATTTACTAATAGAATACATGGCATCATAAGGAAATCCATAAAAAAGATGAATTAATCTTCTGTAAAAAACTTCTAAAGGTTCATCAGGTTCCACCGTAATATTATTAATTTCTTCACAAAATCTATCATAATCATAATAATAAAAAACAAACAAAGACTCATTTATAAATTGGTCCAAATAATGAATAGGTGACCGACATCATTTCACACCAAATCTTCGTGCGACATTGGAAAGTAAGGGCGAAAATTATGCACATGACACCTTGATGAAACATATTATGAGAAACACAATTTTAAATAAATTGATTAATATGTTCATATGTAGTAATTTTACCTTCACCATCAAATTTATTTTTCAACAAAATTTTAACTATCTTTACTGGAGTGTTGCATGATACTCGTCCAAAGATGGAACCCCAAATATGGATTTGGGAAAGAGCCATTAAAATAAGTAAGTTAATGTGCAAATATTCATAGTTCAACTTGTCATTTTGCCCTCCTTCTAGCGCCAAATTGTTGATAGGCAGAAGAATTCGTTCTGCAACGAGTGAGTATTGACCAGATCATGGTGTTGAATTGGGGTAGCATCGGATGTGATCTAAGTCTCAAATTTTGTGGACAGGCTTAGACACGTATTCCAGATAACCTAGAAATCGTTTGGTGAAATTCCACTCAGATTTTATTCTATAGAAATAATTAATTATTTTTAAAGGGACCCTAAGTGTAAACTTAGGAAAATAAAATAATTAAAGTGAATTAATAGAATATGAGTGAGAATGATCTAGAATAAACAAATCAAGTCAAAAGTTAATATTAGCCATTTATTAGAAATCCAATCCAGTCAGTGAAGTCTCAATGAGAAGACTATAATATTGGCTTGAAGGGTCATTTGGAAAACACATTTTGGAGACACAAGGCATAAATCAACGATCGATTTCTTTAGTGAGCAGTACTCAGAAAGAAATTTTTATCGAGAGATATTTTTCAATGAGGGGCAGTAATTCTGGTTGAAAGGAATCTTGAGCCAAAGAGTGCATAGAAGCAGAGGAAGGGAGAGCCATGACATCAACGTAGAGCCAGTGACGCAGTGCCTATGTAGTCACTACACAGAGCCAAAGGGAAATTTGTTTTCCTGCTAAGGAGACAACGCAAAGCCAGTGCCAGACCCCGAAGAGATTTTTTGGAGGCCAGAAGGCTTCAGTTTCCAACCAATAGTAAGACTAGCTCAGAGGCAGAAATGCAACCATAATTGTGACGTAGAGACTGTGTGGTTGACGCAGTCAATGTGCAGAGGCAACGCAGGGCAGTCCAGTCTTGGTGCAGATCAGTGTCGGGTTCTCGTGGAGGAGTGAGGTTTGTCTCACAAGATCTCTTCTGTCAGTTTCTTTGTATGATTTGACGCTGTGTCAATCATACATTTGTACTCAGAATATTTATTGCATAATATATAAACCCTCAGTTGTGTTGCACCAGTTTTCCCGCATTAGGTTTTTCCGATGACATTAGTCCAAAAATAACTGTGTCGAATGGTTGTGTGATCTATGTTTTTTAATATTTGTTTCCGCACTTGTAATTATTCCGCAGTTAATTTGTGTAGGTTATAGTGAATGGATTTCGATACTTTCTTGTAGAACACGGTGAATAATTTGTTAAGTAAATAACAAATAGAATGCTTTCTATCAGTTGTTGTAGTAGAATTCCTAAGTTGATATATTTTTCACACATGCTCCCAATTAGACCCCTATTCGTTTGGTGTGGATATATACTCCCTAGAACAATGGCTCAATTACCTATACTAATCTAACCTAAAAATATATACATAAAAACTAATTAAAAACAAAACTAATCTAATTTAATTGTACTAAATACTTACAAGTAAATATTAACAAATATACAAATTGTTGTGTATGAGTGAATCTGCTTGAACAATTTGAACAACGGGGGATGGATAAATCACTAAAATGCATCACTTTGAAAAAACATTGTAGATTCTTAAATTAGAGATAACCCTGAATAGAATGCGGGTCCAATCAACCACTTCAATTGATTTTTGGGCTATGTTTTAAAGAGCTTAGGAATGTTGATTATATTTTTTGTGGCTTTTATATTTATTTGCATGTATTGAAACTAACCTAAATGAAACAAAATAAATATATCTCGACAAAGAGAGTAAGATTGATAAACTATCTATTTGAATATAAAAAGTGAATGTCGATTGTCTCAGATTAAACAAATAATAAAATTGTGTTAAAAAATTAATTCAACACTGCATATACTTTACCATTTCAAAAGAATTGATAGAAGCACATTCCAACATTCAGTAGATGTCGATATAAATAAAAACAATAGATGAAAATTCCATCAATGTATTTTAAATAATTAATAGATCATACAATACTCATATCACATCATTTAATAAACATCAATGCATGATTGAGCTTCAAAAAATCACTATAAAATATTGATTATAAAATCAGAGTCTTAAAGTTCAACAATTTCCAACCCTCTTGGGACTTTGATTTGAGAAGAAATATCCCACAATAATATAAGTTCCTTTGCTTTGGCTCAACATCTCTAAACTATTCTACACACCCTCTATTAATAATCATAGAGTTTAATTTCAAAAATTGAAGTTTGTTTCGTGGCAGCGTTAGGAAAATTTATTTTTTTATTTCTTGGGATCTCAATAATTTTATTTATTTATTTTCTTTTCTTTTATTTTTATTTGTATTTTATTTTATTTTTATTTTATTTTTTATTTTTATATTTTTATTTATATTTATTTTTATTTTATTTTATTTTATTTTATTTTATTTATTTATTTATTTTGTTGAGTCCCAGTAGCACAACCGATTGATAAAGCGACCTGTATTCAAACCTCACCGGAATGTTAAGCATGTATGATGGGAGGAGAAATCTGACTTACAAAAAAAAAAAAAAATCATTTTTTCCCATCTATAATCTAAATCCAAAAATCTTAAAACACCAAGTTGTAGCAACCTTATACAAATTCTACAAAAAATATTCACAAAATTATCATTTAAAAATCCATTAAACTTTAAAGAAAAACCCAAATTTAAAATAATCGAAACTAATCATTCAAAGAAAACCTGATCCCTATAAATTAACAAAAAATTTCAAAATATGAGCCAAATCATTTTATGTTACTGCAATTTTGATAGATAGATAATATATTGATGAAATGAAAGCAACATAATGTTTTAGCATCAGGGTTTGTTTCTAGAAAATAACCCATAAATTTAGATATAATTAAAAAAATAGCTTATTTTGTGCTAAATTTCTGGGAAGTTTAGATTGTATATTTGTTGATATAAATGTATCCAGATTGTTTTTTTCGATTTTATCTTTCCAATGAGCTATCCTGGGCTTGATTTTGTGCCCTTTAGGTCGAAATATTCCTTCCAGAAATTGAAGTCATGTAACTTGTATGCAATTTGTTGAATAATTTGTGCATTTCGTTGAATGAATAAATTCAAAAGTAAATATCCCACATTAAGGGGAAACTTGACTTTCATTGTTTATATAATATAATAAGTGTTATTTTATTTGTATTAAATTAAAATGAAGGCATGGATAACAAAATTAATTAAAATAAATATATAACAATTAAAATTTAATAAACAAGTTGGAAACATATTTTTTATCGTTGGAAACATATGAATGACACAAATATAATGTAAATATAAGAAATGACAAAATAAGCAAACCAAGAATCACTATTATGACAGATAAAACATTAAACATCATTGATCAAAGGAGAAAATCAATTATTGTTTCTATTATTGGGAGTAAATGATTTCCTTCTAAAATTCACTTTCCTTGGTTGTTGGTTTGGTTGAGTTCTTAATTATTTACTAGGATTTTTAGAGTTATCTTGAAAGTTTCTTGCACAAGCTTGTGAATTATATTCTCCTTTAACCGTTTCATAAAAGCCAATGTCGGTTTTGATATAGGGTGATCTTTGAATATTAAGAATATTGTCCAATAACTGTGTACTATCATGAAATTTCAAATGTTTATCATTTTCTACTAATTTAACTTTTAGAATACTTACCTCAACTTCCAATTTTTGACATTGTTCTCTGTGTTCCATATATTGCTTCTTAATCCCTTCTTCAATATTCCTTCCTTCTTATACTTGTGTTCTTAATTAGATAGTATTTTCTTTAAGCTCGTTCTCTTGTTCTTCAAATACTTGGCTTGAGGGGGCCTGACCCAAGTTCAAAGTGTTCTGCGCAACCAAAAAAACCCTCCAACTACTAGCCCTTTCGGTAGTGATCTGCTTGCGCAAACCAAAGTCTCACCCGAAGCAGTATGGGGCGGTGTTGGAACCAGGTTTCTGCACCCTGAGGGAGTGTGTGATGTGGTCCTTAACCCTACTTATCAGATCTAATGCTTATCAGCCTGCACGAGACTTCACAAAATGAAGATAAGAACCCTTAACAGATATGTGTAGAACAAATTATTATGCTTCAGTCAAATCTGGTTTATCAGAGCAGAAATAACACTTGCACAATCACATAGATAGGTATTCTATAAAACCCTTAAAATAGATGCAATCCTTGCATGAACACAGAGATATTTCACATATACTTAACTCAAATAAATGTGCATTCAAATAGAAACAGATATATAACTTGCAGCAATCAACAGATAATTAAACCAACATATTCATGCATAAACACAGAAATCACAATGCAACAAAATTTGCCAAAAATTCTTCTTTATTAATGGATCTTCAATTCAGTACAATCCTTTCGACTTGTGCACACAGCAGCAGGGTCCTTGCACACATCGTAGGACTAGGTCTCCGCGCACACAGCTAGCAAGAGCCTTTCTACCCAGACCGAACACAAATAGCCCAAAATTAGATTAAAACATTCATAAACAACATAAAGATCAACAATTTCTTTACTCGACTTAACTGTTACATATTTATATGAGTCAAATGCGCACATACCACGGTCTCAAACCATGGTTTGAGTATCATATTTTTCCTTTTCACCCATTACAATTATAAAGGAGCTTTGATCAGCCCCAAAGCCCCTTTACTTCTGCGTGTGGCGCGTATAGACAAAATTTAACCAAAATTATACCCAAAATCTTGACCCGACGGAACCCTATCCCAACACTTCCTATCGGCTCAAACACAAATCCTAGTCGTGAGAGTGTCTAGAGAATTAAACCCATGACTTCTCAATAGAAAAAGCACTTTAATGACAGAAAATCAACCAATTGAGCCAACCCTCAATGCTAGAAAAACACTAATATAACTTAAACATTGTTTAATGTAAAAAGATACAAGAAAATAAAATTACGTTATTGAAAAAGAGCTTCCCTTTTCCATTCGCTTACAATAATTTCATCAATTCAATTTAACTTGTATACAATTTGTGTCTTATGATCAATATTTGATGTATACTATTTATCTCTCATTATATTTTTACAATAATATTTGAAACAAGAACCTCTTAAACCTATTGAGGTTTCAGGGTTTTTTATATTTATTTTTTCTAACACTACTTGTGAGTTAATTTTTTGGAATTCACTTCGAAAATCGCTATGCCAACATATCTCTATTTTTATGTTCTCTAGTTGAATTGGTGTTTTTTAAAGATGAATACTTTACCTTTTTTTCACTAAATTTAAACTAACTAATGAAAAAAATATAATAAAGGCAAACTCACTAAAAGAGTAAAATTTATCTTTAATTTAAATATTGTTAAAATTATTAAAGTGAAATTAAAATAATCGGCAATATTTTACAAAACATAAACACAATGTTTTATCCTGGAAATTCCAATTTGAGGAAAAACCAATTAATAGAATTCCATTAGTCCCTACCAAAGAGAAAATTTAAGCAGAGAAAAATCAAAACAACTATAAACATCTCAAAAAACATAAAGACAATATGTTATCCTAAAAAACCCCAATTCATGGAAAACAATTTACAGAATTCCATTAGTCCTTTGGCCAAAACCAGAACAAGTCAGCCAAGTGAGCCTTTACTACTCACGACCCTAGCCCATTACAATGTAAGTATTTTAGCCATTTAAATGCTTCATTACCTGTAATATACAGGCACAAAATCATTGGAAACCATAACCATGTGTTGAAAATCACCATTGTTTAATCGAGTAACTGGCTCTTTTACTGAGTCAACTTTCACCTAACAATTCCCCCTTAAAACTTGAATTGGGGTTTCCCTTGACCAAATCTGGCCAAACCGACCAAGTGAGTTGTCACCGCTCATCTCCAAGCCATAGCCCATTTAGGGTTTATAACTAGGGTATCTAATAATCCATCATGCCCCACTATCACATGTCTTACTAAGGGTACACATGCATTACCATGTCTTACAACCATATGTCCATTTACATGCAATTAAAAAAAAATCAACTTCATTATAACTAGAATAGCCATATAAATCAAATGACTAGTAAATGTGGATAGGAATCAATCCATAATAAATATCAAAACATTTATTTCATGATACATCTCACATTGTTAAAAAAAAAAACTAATTTTTAACTTTATTTTAAATTATTATTATTATTATTGGTAAAAAGAATTAATAAGGTAAACATTTATACATTTAAAAAAAACATGTAACAAGATTCTTAACCATGGAGATTCACCCCCATTTTATTATGGGTATTTGTAATATTTACATAGACTTATCTACAATATTGTGGGCCAATACCATGGCTTATCAATGCTACGTGTCCAAAAAACTATAACTCATTTCATATGACACTTGTTCATATGATATTTTATTTTAATTAATCAATTTAATTAAAATGGGAAAAAGGGCCCCCCAATCAAGGTGCAAAGAGGTTGGTAGGGGTGGTTTCCACCCCACCACCTCTCACTACAATTAATATAGGGGGATGGCATGGCCAACCGCTCCTGTGTAAGAAGCATGTGAGACTATTTCCCTTGGAGCAATGGTTCATTCTCCACAGGACCCTAGGCTTGTTTTGTTATTTCTTGGAGATTGGTATTTATGCATGGTTTGTATTGAGCCCCAGTCATTGAGGGGATTATATTTCCTTTTTGTTTTTATAGTGAAGCTTGAAACTAGGGAAATCTTGACTGAAATATGGAGTGAGGCTCGATATTTCCCAACGCCAGGGTCACATGCTTATGGTGCAGTGGTGGAAATTACACTTGCTAGCATCCAATTTCTACTACTTCTGATGTCTAAGCACTTCAGTTGTCCATTCAAGGGAGTGGGAGGTGACATTGCACCAGGTCCTAAATCTATCATAGTTATGAGAACCAATCGTATAGTGGAGTTTTTTTGCGCCACCACTTAGCTACCAAGGATAAGGATTACGTCAGCCCTAACATTCTTTGGTAGCATTTTTTGGGTAATGGTTTCCCACATGCTATATGAATTTTATTTTCCTTTATATGTATGTGGATGGTTCTTTTCTGATATTCCTCCTATATTTCTCTCATCACATCCTTGTCTATTGGGCCTCAAGGTCTTAGGGTCATTGGTGGTTCCCATGTCATCTTCTAATTATAGTTTTCTCACGAGTTTTATGGCTTAATTCCATTAGTGCTCTTCTCTTTGGTTCGGCTTTGTCTTGCAACATTCACCCTGTGATTTCATAGTTATTTGGATTTAAAATGGGGTTGATTTTTTTAAATCGAATATATTTTGGCTTTTTTATTCCTTGAGGTGGCTTGGGGGTATCTATTGTCTCTACTATCATTAGTTCATATTCAATGGGGCACTAGTTGGTTGTCTCTTTTTTGGGAAGTCAGCTATGGTCTTGTTTTTGTGTCTGGTATTCTTTTTACTTTACCTAAATTCCTTGTCAAAGGATTTTCAATCGCGGAGGGTATGGAAAGCGTGGATAACAAGTTTGTTCGCATACTTAGACCTAGGCTCAAGAAGAAATTTCCGTTTACCACACATCAATTTATCCTAACATTAGGGAGGAGATTCATCAACTAGAGACCTATGCCATTAATGATCACCAAGCCTATTTAGTTTTAGAAAATATGGAGGAGGTTCCAATTGGCTCTTGACCCTAGTCATACCAATGGAAGAAGGAAAAAATACTTGCATTCCATCACCTTACATTGGTAGTCGAAGACCTTGTTAAGCTAAGTCCGAAGGATAAACAGAAGATAGGAACAATATCATTTCCTCCTAGAATGAGATCCATAGGGTGAAGTGTTATCGGCGGTCATGTCTGGATTGATTGGATGCTTACTTGGCCTGCTTGGAAAGTCACCTCCAATGTGAGTGTTATAGGACATTTTTGTTGCATATGGTCAATAGGCCTACAAACTATATCAATCAACATTCATTAACACCTTGTCATCATCCTACAAAAATCCTTGATCATGAATCTTCCAATTCCCTGAGTTTATGGGTTTGACTACTTCAAACTAGTTTTTTTAAGGCCCAATGCACCATGGCCCTTTAAGGACGTGAATTCAGCAACAAGTTGCTCCATTCTGCACCAGTAATAATCATAAGAAAGTTTCTCAATTCTGCATCAGCATTGATCATAAACAAGTTGTCCCTTGTTGTGGGTGTGTTTATTCTAGAAATTTGGGAAAAATAAAAATAATTCTGAAGCTTCCTCTTCCAGAAGATTCCAGGAGTTGTTTCAACCATTTACGTTGTTGAAGTCCAACTAGAAATTGCAGCACACACACTAGTGTGGGACCAATAGGTCCTAGCGATACATTAGTGTGAAGGCCAAATTAATTAATTAATTTGGTTCAGTGTCTAATTTAATTTTTCCTTAATTAAATTGGACAAATAAAATGTAATATTGTCTCATGATCACTTGTAATAGTTCACTGAGTGTGATAAACTCAATTAGCTCATGTATTTCTAGTTGAGGGCGGTTGGTGAGGCATCCAGAGTAATTATATTAGTTATGGAGTTTGAATTGTAGTAGGTGCATTAGTTTAATGCATGAGTAATCAGTTAAATCAATTAGGTGAGTTAGAGTCATTTGAACTAGTTGTAAATGTTTGTTGCACTAATGAGAGATAAAGTGAATTAAATATTATTTAATTCACAATCAGTGATCTGCCATGCAACTGATGATTTACTATCAATATTTGCATGCATGTCAGTTCTAGTGGAGACCCAGTTGAGACAAATGTTAAAGGGATGTTAACTATCATTTGTGTGATTAGTAGGTTTCCTGCATGCAACCAGACATCCGTTGGATTTCCCATGATCCTTGCACAGTTTTGGAAGGCCAAAATTCCTAAAGAATAGGGATTGCATTCATCAGGAATTTCACAAGCAAGTGTTAGTCCACTAATTTGCTCTCTTTTTCCATTTTCCCCTTCCTAAATCATAACCATTTACCTCTGTTCTACCTCTTTTATGCACCCTCATCTTGCACCAGTCCAAGCACGGTGACATATTTCGTATAAACTTTATTTTTCATATTTTCAATTCAACTTAGCATTTATTAATTATTTATTACATGATTTCTTACTTTTAATCACTCTTTGTAACTTATCGATATCTCCAATGTTTATTTGGTAGTTAGAGTACTTACCGTGACTGTTAATCCTAGTGCAGGATCGAATCTTGCACCGTTTCCAGCACAACAAATCCTTGCAGCAGATCCGAACCTCTTTGATCACCGCCTCGTCTTGAGCCACTTCAGCCATGATAGAAGAGTGATCCAAAGGCAGCCGAGACCGAATCCGTGAAAGGCGAAAGCTCGAGATTAGCTACGGCCAGTTCTGCCAACTGTCTAATTTTGAAGACCGAAAAGCTAAATTATGCATTTGGTTATGTAATCGGTTAAATAATCTATTTTGGCCTTTGGCCAAAGGTCTATATAATGTAGAATTTAAATAGGACTAGGAAGCGAAGTTTTGATGTTAGAAGAGGACAAAAACACAGCCCAAGAGGCGGTAGCAGGTCGTTGTATTTTTTTATCGCCCAAATCTGGGCTGGACGATGTATTAATATATGTACTTGCATCAGTGAATTAATAAAAGGGAGCTCCACCTCATGTTTCAAAAATTATGTTTCTGTATTGAGTTTATGAATTGATTAAGGTACTGAGCAGTGTTTCTATTTAAAAAGGAAACGTGATGGTTAGCTAGGGCCCAGCCAACCCAGCACATTTACCCCATTTCATGTTTTCCTATAATTCATGTTTACATTGTCAAGTGTGATTTAGTTTTAAGCACATGTATTCATGTCTGAGTGAAATCGGATCTATTGTGTGAAGTAGATAAATTTCCTTTTCCTGCAATTTCTGTTCCTGCACTTGATTCCAGATTGGTTTTCCTCCACCTGGTCCAAGCAGGAGAAATAACCCTGCACCAGTGCACGTTGGTGTGATATCTCCTTTTCTTCAATTTTGTTTGACTGGTTTTCCTCGCCTGGTCCAAGCAGGACAAATGAACCTGCACCAATGCACATTGGTGTGATGCAGCAACCCTTCTCAGTCTACTTCCCGCAATCTTATTTCTTTCATTAAATGCTTATGAACAGGATAAATGTATATTGATTGTTTATTTATTTCTACACTCTGTTAAGATCAGAAACATTCACTTTTTATGTGTGCAATTTGATTTAACAATATAATATAACTTGCAATAATTAAGCACTCATGTTAAGAATTAAATGCTAAGTGCAGGAAGCTCTAATCCAGTGCAAGAACTATTTTCTTGCCACGGGACCTGAGTTCTTCAAACCTAGAAAATTTCAAGCCCTTGCATGAAGTAAAAATCCTTTAGTGAAGACACCATTTATACCTTCTGCATAAATCTTTTTTCCTGCACTAGTGCAAGCAGACTGCGATAGTGCAGGACAGACTAGTGCAAGAAGGAAATCTCTAAAGGAGCAGGTTTAAGGGCCCATCTGATGAGACTGCTAAGTGTCTCTGCTAAAGAAAAACACACACTCAGTAGTTAAACAATAATTAGCTAGAGTGATTTCATTTTATCTTTAATTCCCTCTTGCAAATGCATTCTTTCTTGTTCCAGTCCTAGATTATTTTGATGGTTCAAGTTGCCATTTTCTCTTTTTAATTTGATTCTGCAATATTAACTTTAAAGAAAGTAGGGATTTATATTAGAAAGTTTCATACCATCTCTGGCATTTCATGTGCTTTGTCTCTAAGTTTACAGATCCCCCGGGTTGACAAATTAAGTGTTGAGGAGTTTGCTTAAGTGTAATTCCTGCAGCCAACAGCAAGGCAGGTTGTTTAGAGGCTGAGAAGTGGCTAAGTGTTGGCCAGTTTTGTCCAGGACAGTGTGAGATAGTTGTGAGAGTGCAGGAGACTCTTGTGAGAAGAGTGCAGTGTAATTGTTTTGTGATTCCATGGTTAATATACAATAGAATATAGAGGGGTTTTGAGCAGAAATATTTCCTCGGTAAATTATCTATATTGTGGTTTGATTTGATTCTTTCTTTTCTTATTGTGATTGGCGATTGTGTTTAATTTCCGCAATTGATTTGTATAAGGATTCAGTATCTAGCTTTAGTGCATTGTTAGATTGGATTGAATCCATTTATATACATATGTTTGTATAATTTATACATGGTATCAGAGCACAGGAAATCACTATAATGGAGGAGAAGTTGAGTTTGTGACTGAATAGAATTCGAATTTTCAAAAGGTATTCTTGGTGCAATAGGGGATTCAGGATCGAAATGGCTTTCAATGGCTTGATATTGGAGTATGCACTCAAGGGAAGCTCTAACTATATTGTGTGGAAAGACAGGATGGAGGCAGTACTGGAGGACAATGGGTTGAAAGAATTCATTGACAATGATGTTCCCAAACTCGTTGTAGCAGATGCCGCAAATCTTGATGCTTGGCAAAAGAAGGTTGAAAAGTCAAGGAGGATATTATTGGAGGGAGTAAGAGACCACATTGTATCAATTCTCCGTGGAAAAGTGACACCATATGCAATGTGGAAAGCTTTGACAGGTCTATTTCAGAGCAGCAGTGATCATAGAAAATTGGCACTAAATGATAAACTTAGGAAAATCAAAATGGAGAATGGCGACACCATGCCGAAATATTTAACAAAGTTTGTCCAATGTTGGGATGAGCTTGGGAGCATCGGAATTACTGTAGTGGATGATGACTTGGTGAGCCTAGCTCTTCTAGGACTTTCCAAGAGTTGGCATAGTTATCAGGACTCTGTTAATGGAACGGAAAAGCTGTCAGATTGGGAACGACTTTGGTCGGATTTGGTGCAAGAAGAATTCAGGTGGAATACCAAGGATGGATATCCATCTAAGAATGATGATGAAGAATATTTTGCTTTGGCTACCAAGGCAAGGAAGGGGAAATGAAAGAAATTTCATTCCAAATATGATTCCGACAAAGATGGCAAGAAGCGTGACATGTCCAGAGTGAAGTGTTTTCAGTGTCACGAGCATGGACATTATGCCACTAATTTTTCACAAAAGAAGAAGAATAAGAAGGCTTCAGGATTTTCAGCTCGTAAGGCTTTGGACTCACAATTTGAGCTTGAATTCTCACTCATTTCATGCAGGGTGTCAAGTGCAATGGGATTGGTGTGGTACTTGGATAGTGGTGCATCCTTTCACGTGACGGGAGACAAATAACTTTTCAGTATCTTGGAGGAGAAGGACCTCCAAATGCATATCGAAATGGGTGATGATGGGCGGTACAGTGCTACCGGGATTGGTATATTTACCTTCCAAAGACAGTCAAGTAAACCCTTTCAATTAAAATATGTAATGCATGTACCAGAATTGAAGACAAATTTGGTCTCAGTCGCAATTTTGGAGGAAAGAGGCTATGATGTTGTTTTCAGTGAGGGAAAATATTTCCCGCGACACAAAACAACAGGACAAGCTAGGAATATTAGGATTAATAATATCTATAAACTTGATGTATATGGTTGCGTAGCATTGATGGTTAAGGCGGACAAAGTGGTGATCCGTGATGAGGGTGAGCTATGGCACAGGAGATTGGACCATCTTCACCACAGAGCCTTGAAGGTCATGCAGCAGATTTATATAGGTCTTCCCAAGGGTACCCTTGTGCATTCAAAAACATGTAAGGGATGTATTATGGGGAAGTACGCAAAGGCCACTTTTCATGAGAAGGAGAATCGAGCTTCGGAAATCCTTGAGAGAGTTCACTCAGACGTGTGTGTACCATTGTCTACTGCTTCAACCACAAAGCATAAGTACTATGTGATATTTTTTGATGAATTTTCTAGAAATTGGTGGATCTACTTCATGTAGAAGAAAGATCAAACATTCTAAAAATTTCTTGAGTTCAAATCACTGGTGGAGAAAGACATGGGGAAGCATGTGAAGGCTCTAAGGATCAATAATGGTGGTGAGTACATATCCAATGAATTCAAGAAATTCTACAGCAAAGAATGAATTCGGAGAGAGTTGATTGTGCCTCATAACCCACAGTAGAATGGGGTCGCAGAAATAAATAACAAAACAATTGTGGGTGCAGCACGAGCGATGTTTCGTGATCAGGGCCTACCGTTGCATCTATGGGTGGAGGCATGCAACGCAGCGGTATTTGTGCAAAACCGTTGTCCTCATCGGATACTTGGCATGAGTACACCAGATGAGGATTTTACTGGTAAGAAACCTGATGTTTCATATTTTAATATTTTTGGCTCATACGTTTATGTGCATGTGAGAAAATATGCCAGGAAGAAGTTTGAACCAACAGCTGAGATTGGGATATTTGTGGGGTACACTGAAACTCCCCACAAATATTGGGTGTATTTTCCAAATATCAGAATGATTTTTGTGTGACAGGATATAAAATTTGATGAGGAGAAAGCCATGTGATTGTCCCTAAGAGGGAGATGGATTTGCATGCAGAGGAGGATCTCTTGGTTCCAAAGAATGAACCTCAAGATATGGAGCAGCCACATGGAGGATCATTGAGTTGCAGAAAACACTCATGCAGATCCATCCACCATAAATGGTATAAGGTGTACCATGGAAGCTAATAGATTGAGACTTGATGCGGCAGAGAATGTAGGAGCCCCTACTTCACTGCGCAGACAGTGAAAGTCTTCATACAGGTTTACTGGATACATGGCTCTTATGAGCAAGTGTATTGTGACAGAAACATCTTCCTCTGAGGAATTAGTGTAGAAACCAATTTGGGTTGATGCTATGGTAGAGAATTATGACTCCATCGCAAAGAATAGTGCATGGGAGGTTGTCCCAAGACCGGTCGGAAAATCAGTGGTTGGATCTAGATGAATCTATAAGGTGAAGCAAGCAGCAGATGGGAGTGTGGAGAAGTACAAGGCCAGATTTGTGGCCCGGGGATTCTCACAAGTTGAGGGGATCGACTATGAGGAGACTTTCGCACCAGTCGTGAGGTAATATTCCATTAGATCTATCCTTGCACTCTCAGTGCATATGGGTTGGCACATTCATCAGATGGATGTGAAAAATGTGTTTCTCAATGGAGTTATTGAGGAAGAAGTGTACATAGAGCAACCAGAAGGTTTTGAGATATTTGACAATGAGTTGCATGTGTGCCGACTCAAGAGATCATTGTATGGGTTGAAACAAGCACCTCATGCTTGGTACACTTGGATTGATAGCTATTTCACCATGTTAGGCTTCATCAAAAGTGAGGCAAATGCAAACATGTACCAGATTGTGGTTTATGGTAAGCTCTTGATTATCATAATTTATTTTGACGATAAAATTTTGACAAGTGATGGGCATCTAATAACTTCTTGCAAGGAGGATCTTGCAAGGGAGTTTGAAATGAAGGACATGGGACTCTTTCACTATTTCCTTGGTTTGGATATATAGCAGCAGGATGGTGAATTTTTTGTTTCTCAAGGCAAGTATGCCAAAGAGATACTGGGTAAGTTTCACATGGAGAGTTGTAAACCCATGGACACTCCTCTTCCATGAAATTGGAGGAAAGAGGATGCTACTGTCTATGGGAAGCTAGTGGGTTCACTGATGTACTTATTGAACACCAAACCAGACATTTGCTATGCAGTTAACCAGCTGATTCAAGCTATGGTTAAGCCGACCAAGATATTTTGGAAGGTGGGGAAGCATGTCTTGATATATCTCAGGTGCACTACAGAGTATGGATTATGGTACAGATGAACAGAGGGAGTGAAGCTTCAAGGCTTCATGGATGTAGAATGGGCAGGCATCCCATCAGAAAAAAAGAGCACAACAAGAGGGATCTTCAGCATAGGATTGACAGTAGTTTCTTGGTACAGTAAGAAGCAGTGATTTGTGGCACTCGGTTCAGCCGAGGCAGAGTACATGGCAACAATTCAAGCTGCATGTGAGGCCATCTGGATGAGAAATATCCTGGTTGGTTTTTTTGGTTCTTAGATGGATCCGACTGTGATACATTGTGATAACCAGAGTTTCATTAAACTCTCAGTTAATCCGGTACTCCATGATAGGTCCAAGAACATAGACATCTGGTACCACCATCTCATAGATTGTGTTCAGAGGCGCACTATGTTACTTCAATATATTCCCATGGAAGATCAGGATGCAGATATTCTGACGAAGGCGCTCACCAAGAGAAAATTTGAATACCATAGAGGCAGGATCGAGATGGCAGATAATCCCTTTCTTGTTGAGAGGGAATGTTGAATTCCAACAAGAAATTGCAGCACACACACTAGTGTGGGAACAATAGGTCCTAACGATACATTAGTGTGAAGGCCAAATTAATTAATTAATTTGGTGCAGTGTCTAATTTATTTTTTCCTTAATTAAATTGGACAAATAAAATGTAATCTTATCTCATGATCACTTGTAATAGTTAACTGAGCGTGATAAACTCAGTTAGCTCATGTTTTTTGAGTAGAGGGTGGTTGGTGAGGCATGCAGAGTAAGTATATTAGTTATGGATTTCGAATTGCAGTTGGTGCATTATTTTAATGCATGAGTAATCACTTAACTCATTTAGGTGAATTAGAGTTAGTTGAACTAGTTGTAACTTTTTGTTGCACTAGTGAGAGATCAAGTGAATTAAATATTATTTAATTCACAATCAGTGATCTACCATGAAACTGATGATTTACTATTAATAGTTGCATGCATGCCAGTTCCAATGGTGACCCAGTTGAGACAAAGGTTAAAGTGATGTTAACTATCAGTTTTGTAATTAGTAGGTTTCCTGCATGCAGCCAAACATTCATTGGATTTCCCATGATTCTTGCACAGTTTTGGAAGGCCAAAATTCCTAAATAATAGGGATTGCATTCATCAGGAATTGCACAAGTAAGGCAGGTTGTTTAGAGGCTGAGAATTGGATGTTGGCTAGTTTTGTCCATGACAGTGTGAGACAATTATGAGAGTGTAGGAGACTCTTGTGAGAAGAGTTCATTGTAATTGTTTCATGATTCCATGGTTAATATACAATAGAAGATAGAGGGGTTTTGAGCAGCAAGTTTTCCCCAGGAAATTATCTGTGTTGTGGTTTGATTTGATTCTTTCTTTGCTTATTGTGATTAGCGGTTGTGTTTAATTTCCGCAATTGATTTGTAGAAGGATTCATTATCTAGCTTTAATACATTTTTATATCGGATTGAATCCATTGATATACATATGTTTGTATAATTTTTACATACCTTGGATAAGAACTTGGAATATTATTTGATCCTACCTTGGATATTTCACCTCTGATCCCTTGAGCTCATCCACCCACCAAGAGGGGATCTCAAGCCTATATTGGAAAATGGATAAGAATTCCTAAACACCACACTCTCCTATAAACTTACTACCATCTGCAACATCGGGGTTGGATTTTGGAGACTAATCATGCCCTCATGTTTCTTCCTTGAATCCAAGAGTGTCGTCAATTTCATGCACTAGGGTAACATTGAGGTGTGCTTTGTGACAAGGAAGGACAAGTAAACTTGGGAGATATCTACAAAAGTAGCTACTATTATTATTTGTAAACTCTCTACCATTCATATTAATACAAAGAGTATATCATTTTCCTATATGTGTTATGTTATGTTTACATTCATATGTTTCAATTCTTTATTGATCCATTGAATAGAGTAACTGAATAATGTTACATAGATGTCGTAGATATTTGGCTTGTTATGATTATATGTGTAGGTTCTATTTATAGAAAATTGAGCTATGATTGGAGCTTACAAGCTGAGTGGAGAGTAAATCTTATGAAATATTCCAAGTAATCCTCTTTCCATTCTTCAATTTCTCTAAGGGAAACTTTATATTCTTTGATTTTTGTTGTTCTAGACCAGTCCACTAGGCCCTAGGGAAGATACTTTTGTTTGCAGTCATAAATTGCATATAACAAATTGGTGACTCCACTAGGGAACGTTTCTTTCCCTTTTTGGTTTCCTTGACCTTAGAACTTGTTTCACCTCTTGAACCGATATGAATTTCCCCACTCATACCTTGATTGACCCTAGGAAGTCCCTTCTTTGAGCTTGATTTTATTTTATTTTTGTAATTAGGCCAAATTTGAATCAGTACTCCCCCTGGTTTGGATACAGAGCGCTACATTGCAACCTATACTAGTCTACACCTGCGTTGCGGAGCACTGGTTCCCTTTAAGCACCTGCCATGATGTAATATTCCAAAATTTTCCTACAATAAATTGGAATATTAATTTTTGTTGATTTCACCTAGGAGGAGAATAAATGGGTAAGGAGGCCCATGCATAATTAAAATCTCAATAAAATCCCTCATAGTATGAAAGGGGATCATCATTGGATTTGGTTTTCACACCCTCATGTGTGAACAGGGTCATTTGCAAGTCGACAAGGTCAAGTTTGGCCAAGTCAACAGCGCTGGGATAAGAGGTGGAGAACACTAAGAGGAACAACACAGTATGAATGGGAAGAGGTTTATTTGGTGGAGGAAACCCTAGAAGGAGTGGGACCCATGGAGAAGGGGCCTTCACTTTTTTAAAAGGAGGGCAAGGCAGCCATTGTTTCTCATGTTATGTATTATTGATTTTATGGTCTATTCAGACTTTGTGCAATCTCCAGCTGTTTAGCTGAGTTGCAGTGTTGCTTAGCACGAGGGATTCCTATTTTTGATTTCCTCTCCTTCTTGAGAGGCATCTTGAGGGATTGCACTAATTTTCCTCACATCCAGGATTGAGGCCAAGCATCCTCCTCCAAGACAGCGTTATTTCTGTAGCAGAATAATGTTGTGTTGCAGGGTGTTGCAGTGAAGGTTCACTACACCACTTCCATCAGGTATTTTTCAAAGGATGAGTCTCTCTTTCCTTTGAGAGATCAATTTGGAGGCATTTGGAGCTGATTTTAGATCTTGGCATTGGGCCAACCCATTTAATTTCCCCTACAGCGCAGTTTTCTTCAGTGACTGCATTATTTCTAGTGAAAAAATGATGTGGGGCTTTGCAGATATGTTTGGAGGGTGAGATCTTAGGTGAGAGGATCAACCTTTCACTCTATAGATCCATTGGAGGAGGTCTTTCATCGGATGCAGCATATTTAGCCTTCTCCACTTATTTCCAGTTCTTGAGTTGCTGCTACTACCCAGCAACTCTGGCATTTTGCAGGTTTTGTATATTGAAGCCAATCCTTCCAGGATTGACTTGAGGTAGTCTTTGGGAGCTGAGATCTTCACTCCCAATGTTGCATGGGCCATATATTTTTATATACATGTATTTTAAATATGCTAGCATGCAGTTGCTCTTATAAAACTGCACAGTCATAGCTTGGGCACACTTGTGTAGCAGTGTTTTATCATGATTTATGTACTTGTCTCTTGAGGCTGAGTCTTGCTTATCTTGAGTAAAATTTTCTTCAAGATATTGCATTCATTTGTTGCTGCTATTACTTAATAAGATGGCTATGGATTTCGCTCACATTTCTATGAGTTGAGTGTCACTGCTACTCCATTGTTGTGTTTTCATATTGCTGGATCTCCAACTTTAGAATATCCTGAGATATTCTCATTGTTGTAGGGATTCCTTAATTTGGGATATTACAGTGGTATTAGAGCATAATCTTGGCTCAGCCTGTGGATCTCATCCATTACGCTATCAAGGAGAGAGAAGATGAAGACTCCATTATGTGGAGAGAAATAGGAAGATAAGCTCACAAAGCTTCTTCCAAGATCTGTACAGAACATTCATGAAGATTTCAAGAAGATAAGAAGGGAGATATGTACAGGATCTCCAAGAGGGTTTGAAACTAAGTCAAACTCTAGATTTTCTTATGGGAAGTGTGAGCATGTAGCCACACCCTGTGATGTACAGCGCAGTCTCATGTCCAATTTTTCTATGAGAAAGAGGGAGGAAGAAGGAATGCCTAAGAGGGGAACTCTTAGTGGCTTCTTACATGAATATGAATCTCAAACTTAGAAGTTTAGAGATCACATCACTTTCCCAGATTTTTGCAAGGTCAAGGTGAGGAGGATCAAACAAAATAATATGGATAGATTTATTCTATATATCTTTGATGGTTCCCCTACATGTTCAACCAGGGCTTGGGTGGAAGAGCTAGACACCTTTCTGCAGCAGCATCAGGTTTCCAAAGATGAATCCATCCGAGTAGCAGCGCTGCACTTTGGAAGTAAGGTCTATGCATGGTGGTTATTTGAGTCCTTTACTTTAAAGAATGCAAATAATTCTTCCTATGCAAGGTTCATTGAAACTTTTATGGAGAGATTTGATAGGAAGAGTTCTGAAACACGTGGAGGAAACAAACACATCTAAACAAACAAAACCATTTCATGTGATGGAGGAAACCATAGACTCAGAATCACTTCAAAGAACCATAAAGGGGGCTGATATCTTGCATGATACTTTTTTGGAGGAAAGACCTTCATCATGTATTTTGGCACAGGGAGACAAAGAGATCCCTTTTCCAAAAGAGGATCCAATCATTGGAGGGTTGTCCACTCATGTTGAGGAGGCTAAGGGCAACAACGTTGTCATTTCTAGAGTTGATCTAGCACCTCATGTAGAGGGGGGAGGAGATCTTGCTCCAACTAGAGAGATTCTTGCATATTTGCAAGGAAGTCCCTAGGATCTCATACATGGAGGTCCAAGCACAATCAGTGGGCAGCATGATTGTGTAGCATTGCAGCTGGAAGGAGAAGGTAGGGAGGAAGAGCAACATCATGTGATGAGAGGCACACACCATTCTCTATTTTAGAGAGCTAGTGTAAAGAGGAGGCATACTGTATTGCGTTGTGAAAGCAAGGGCAAGGTTGCCCAACCATATGATAGTCCACTCTTGACATGGATGTCTCACTACATGGAGGCATTCCACCGGGGCATCCACCAGATCTATCATTGATGAAAGACATCTTGTCTTTGGATTCGCCGCTCTTGGATTTTGGAGAGGTGAAGAGTTTGGAGGAGAAATTTGGCATGGGAGATGTCAAAGTAGCAGGCAGAAGCATGAGGAGAACTTCACATTCCAAATCACCAGTGTTGTCTCTTAGGAGGATTGATCCTTATTGGAGATCTCAACTCTTGGTGGAACACTCCAAGGATCTTGGTGCTTGCATGATTCTTGATGATCCTGATGGAAATGACAAATATAGGGTAGATGATATGGTCATCTATTCTTATGACCGAGTCTTCTTGACTAGAGCTTCTAAGCTCAAGGAGAATTTTTTGCATGTAGCACATGAGGACTTCTTTTCCATGCATTTTGATGCATATCATGCCTTGGCAAAGATGTTCATTTGGGAGGGAATTCAGCAAGACATATTTCATCATATGGAGAGATGCATAGGCCGGATGATGATGTTGAGGATGCCACAGCCACCTTCCTACTCATTGGGAGAAAGGGAGCATTTCCAGTTGAGCCATTTCAGCTCAAGTCCTCAAGTACATAATGGAGGATGTACAATTTCACCTTATGTTTTGTACTTCCTATTTTTTTATGAGTAGCATATTGTCCCAAGGAGGATTATTTCTTCTTGCATATTGTATGATGATGTACTTGAAGCAATTTGTAGCATCGAGATTGGCTATCTCATTGGTGGTTTGTGGGGAAAGCCACATGATTTTTGGTGTGCACCATTGACACCCTTCTGTAATTTCATGCTTATATCTTGTAAAATGATTGTGGCAGCAAACAAGTGGCCAATAAAGCACTTGTTATTTTTCATTTTGATGCAGGCAAAGGATGCACTGCACTGGTTCCATGGGTGGAACTATGATTCACTCTCCCATTGTAATTTGGAAACTTGTTCTTATTTTACCTTGCTTCCATGTATTGTTGCTATGTTTATGTTCATGGAGAGCTTTGATTGGAGAGTGGGCTTGAGAGTGAAGGTGCCTATTGGGAGCATGATTCTCCCTACTATACATGTTGTACATATCAGGAGGAACCATGGGCCAACCATGATTGCCACATTACATTTATTTTCTTCTTGTGGGAGGAACCACTTGAAGAACTTGAGGAGGCACTCCATGGATCATGAGGAGATGGAGGAGTTAGCACAGCCAACTCTTTTCCCTTTGAGGATGATGGGAGACTCATCTATGAGCCACTCATTTATATGAGCAAAACATATGGTAAGAGTATTGTTGATTTGCATAGTAATTTTTCTATATGTATTCATCTCTTAACCATATATATGTAGGGATTTGCTCGAAGGAGGGATATTCTTCCCTCTAGATTTGGTGGTCTACATAAGGCCATTGTGGATGATCACTCCCTAAGTGGAAATGGGGAGGATATTTCTCATGGATAACATACTCACATTACACATTACATCATTGAATTTCTCTAGACTTGTGAAGAGATTTAGGCAGCAAGCAAATGGTGGGGAGGCCACCCATCATTTTATTTCCTATGGAAATGGAGAGTCAAACTGCATTGGCTAAATTTGAGGGACCATTGTCCTTCTCCTTTAATTCACATGGCAGCTAGCATGATTCTCCTTATGGTTCCCTCGGTTGATATTGCTAGAGCTTTTCTTGGGAGCATGATTGGGGGAGAGACACATTGGGTGAATGTGTCCTTGGAGGGGGAGAACTCCCACACTCTTTTCACTACATGTTCTAAAGGGAGCATGAGAGATGGTATGGCCAATACAGCAGCACATTTGTTTCCTTATGAGGTAAGCCATATGAGGAATGTGATGCCATATGATGATGACTTCCAACTCATCACATATGAGATGAGTTGGGCCAACATGTTTCATAACGTTGGAGGAGAGATCCTTAGAGGTCTAATATCCATCTTGACATTGGAGGGAAATATCACTGCAGCCCGGGATCAACATACACTCTACACTTATCCTAAGTGGAGAGGAGGATAGTGTGGGGTAGGCTATTTTTTCTACCAAGATCAGATTTTCAGCCCACCTACATTTCCAGAGCCAAAGGTGGAAGATGACTTTCAGGAGTTTCCATGCTGGGAGGTAACTCATTTTGCATGGATGATTTCTTTGGGGATGGAGGATCCACATGAGGAAGATTTTCCTCAACACACCATAGACTCCATGCCTTGGGAGGAGGCTTTATAGTTCTATCCTTACAGTTGCTTGAGGACAAGCAACATTTGGGAGGGGAGGACTGTAATATTCCAAAAGTTTCCTACAATAAATTGGAATATTAATTTTTGTTGATTTCACCTAGGAGGAGAATAAATGGGTAAGGAGGCCCATGCATAATGAAAATCTCAATAAAATCCCTCATAGTATGAAAGTGGATCATCATTGGAGCTGGTTTTCACACCCTCATGTGTGAACAGGGTCATTTGCAAGTGGACAAGGTCAAATTTGACCAAGTCAACAGCGCTGGGATAAGAGGTGGAGAACACTAAGAGGACAACGCAGTATGAATGGGAAGAGGGTTATTGGGTGGAGGAAACCCTAAAAGGAGTGGGACCCATGGAGAAGGGGCCTTCACTTGTTTAAATGGAGGGCAAGGCAGCCATTGTTTCTCATGTTATGTATTTTTGATTTTATGGTCTATTCAGACTTTGTGCAATCTCCAACTGTTTAGCTGAGTTGCAGTGCTACTTAGTATGAGGGATTCCTGTTTAGGATTTCCTCTCCTTCTTGAGAAGCCTCTTGAGGGATTGCACATATTTTCCTCACATTCAGGCTTGAGGCCAAGCATCCTCCTCCAAGACAACGTTATTTCTGCAACAGAATAATGTTGTGTTGCAAGGTGTTGCAGTGAGGGTTCACTACACCACTTCCATTAGCTATTTTTCAGAGGAGGAGTCTCTCTTTCCTTTAAGAGATCAGTTTGGATACATTTGGATTTGATTGTATATCTTGGCATTGGGACAACCCATTCACTTGCCCCTACAACGCAGTTTGCTTCAGTGACTGCATTATTTCTAGTGAGCAAATGCTATGGGGCTTTGCAGATATATTTGGAGGGTGATATCTTAGGTGAGAGGATAAGCCTTTCACTCTAGAGATCCATTGGAGGAGGCATTTCATCGGATGTAGCATCTTCATCCTTCTCCACTTATTTCAATTTCTTGAGTTGCTGCTGCTACCCAGCAACTCCGGCAATTTGCAGGTTTTGTATATTGAAGCCAATCCTTCCAGGATTGACTTGAGGTAGTCTTTAGGAGCTGAGATCTTCACTCCCAATGTTGTATGGGCCATATATTTGTATATCCATGTATTTTACATATGCTAGCATGAAGTTTCTCTTATAAAACTACATAATCATAGCTTGGGCACACTTGTGTAGCAGTGTTTTATCATGATTTATATACTTGTCTCTTGAGGTTGAGTCTTGCTTATCTTGAGTAACATTTTCCTCAAGATCTTGTATTCATTTGTTGATGCTATTAATTAATAATATGGCTATGGATTTCTCTCACATTTCTATGAGTTGAGTGTCACTGCTACTCCATTGTTGTGTTTCCATATTGTTGGATCTCCAACTTTAGAATATCCTGAGATATTCTCATTGTTGTAGGAATTCCCTAATTTGGGTTATTACACATGATCCCTGTTACATGAAAAAAATTGTCATTTTGTGTCTTACTCTCTGATCTTCTTTGTTCCAAGTAGTTTACTTCTATCCCTGAGTGTGTCATTGTCTCTATAAATCCAATCCCTTTTGTGAAATTAGGTGTGTTTTCTTTCATTTTTGCTAAATTGTGTATGAGTGTTAATCGCCTATGAGTTTCATCACCTTTTTATAAGATTTTTTTTCGTTCTTTCTTTCTTCTTTTCAATTAAGATTTTTATGCATAGATTGATTGTTTAATTTGAAACTTAAATTTTACATTACAATTAAAGTTTGTGTGGTTTCATTTCGACAACGATCAAGTTGCATTCATATGTTTCTTTGCATTTGAAACATTAAAATAAAATAAAAGAAAAACAATTATTTATATTGCATATAGGGCTTTGATTTTGATTGGAATATTGAAGTTGAGGAAATCGATTATTTCATTTTTTATTGATTTCTTCTTCCCCTACTTAGTTAGGTCGTTCATTTTTAAAGAAAACAAACAGATTTATTTTTGTCATATTAGTTGCATCACAAGTGTGTTAAGGTGACATCAAGTTTGAGCCTTGAAATTGAAACATAATTCAAGATAAACTCTAAAATTCACCTCAATTAATCTAAGGAGCATTTGAAACTTAATGAAACATCTAGAGGTCTAGGCTAGAGACATATTCTGACGTCTTTAAATGTAGGAGTTTTCATTTTTTTCATCATTACATTCCGGGGGTAATAACTCATTCCACGTACGTAAGTGTATCGAATCGTTCTCCATATACCTCCAGGTATATTGGATGGTGCTCCACGCATGAAAAGTATATGGGAAAGCTCTCATCGTATGGTTACACATTAGAAATCACTAATACGGACTGCACTTCCACGTATTGTTAAGCATATTTTAGAATTCCACACTAGGTTCATATCCTCACGTTAGGTAACCGAGTTGGTCACAATTACGTAACCGAGTCAGTTACATTCGGAAATATTGTCTACTCGTACATAAATTCTTGGTTCTCCAAGGTGGTATATTTTAGTTCACAATTACTTCGTAAACCATTTTTCCTAGTTACCCCCCTTTTTTTATTTTTTATTTAATTTGTAAAATCAATTTATTAACCGTGGAACAACATCCTTACTATTGAAAAGTGCTGGAAACTAGAGCACTTTTGAAACGAGGGTGGGGGGGTGAATCAGTAGTGTGAGCACTTATAAACTTTTTCTTCAATTAATTATTCTTTAAGCATGCATAAATTGAAAAACATAATTAGAGATTAGATCATCAAACATAAACAAAAAATCATGAAAGAAATCAACACAATGGACACAGATATTTCTAGTGGAAACCCCTCTCCAGGGAAAAAAAAACCACTTGTTGTTGTTGCAATGCTTAAATTATATTATGTCAAAAAATTGTTTGCAAGAGATATAAATATGGCTACTATCAAATGGTGAATATTTTTCATGCAGATATATGGACTACCATCCACTGAAGGCAACCACGATAAACGATCATTGTCCAGTTACTCTTGAACTATCAATCGACTCTAAAGACTTCAATCTATTAAAATCCACCATGACCAACGAGCCTCACCCAATTTCTGTCAAACTATCCAACCACCATTGGATTGAGAAAAAATTCTCACTAATATTGATTTTTTTGGAGTCCTCCAACTCCACTCCTCTATTTAGTTCTTGTTTCAAAATGTTTCAAACAATATCCAAGGCGATTTTCTCAATAAGAATTTAGCTTTGCAGTCGTGCTCTCAGTAGAAAGACTCTAAATCATAATCAAATAAAATTCCACCACAAACATCCTCTCAACACAAGAAAAATAGTGGCTCATATCCATGCATCAAATCACCAACAAAAACATTATTCAACAGCATTCAAAACTCTCCAAAACAATCTCTACTTCAACATCTTCAAATATGATCTATTCTACAACATGCTTCAGTTATGCTCACTATGCATCCATTTTCACTCATACACTGAATAATCTATGCTCTCAACTAGGTATAAATCATATTTCCTCAATTCAACATTCACTCACAAACTAAACCAACCAACAACCAAATCCAAAATAGTGAATATAAAACATGTAGGACGAAATTCACTTTTTGACTAGGATCAAAAGTGCACAAGTTGACAAAATCAAGTCACTATCACCACTACTTGTGCACTAAAGGTTTTCACATCATTGGAGGAATTTTTTTTTTCACATAAGTAAAAGAAAAAATATCCTCAACAATTCTCCAAGTAAATACCATAGGAAAATACCATGGTTATGCCAATACCTAGGAAACTTTTACCATGGTAATCTCCAAACCAATACCATAGGAAAATACCTTGGTTATGTCAATACCAAGGACACGTGTACCATGGTAATATCCAAACCAATGCCATGTTTATGTCAATATCAAGGAAACATGTACCATAGTAATCTCCAAACCAATACCACAATAAATACCATGGTTGTGTCAATACCAAGGAATCTTGTACCATGGTAATCTCCAAAACAATACCACGGTAAAATACATCAGTTATGTCGATAGCAAGACTATATGCACCAAGGTAATATCATGTTTCAACCTACTCCACACACACATAAAAATACCATGGTAATTCCAATACCAATAATACATGTACCATGGTAATACTCTTGCAACATCATCATCAAGCCAACACATGTAAACATAGAGGAAACACCTCCATGAACACAATACTACCATCAAGCTACATCATCAAAGACTGAAATCAAGGGCTTACATCAATGCCACCAACCAACTCAACTAGTTGCAACCATGCTGCAAGGAAGGCATCAACACATCGGTTAGACTACATAAGGTTGACATCAATGGCAACATGAGCTAGCTACCATCATGAACCAATGCCGAAATCATCTAGTTGGATCCATGCACACCATAATGCCAACAATATCTGCCTTTGGCATTGATGGAAACCACATACAAACTCCAAATCGATCTCCTCTATCACTCCATGTTTGACATCAATGGAAAAGGGTCAACTCCATCTGAATAGGAAACAAGAAATAAAGCACAAACACTAGATCATCTGACCTCCTTTTGGATGAAAATTAATTCATTTCAATAAACATACATTCCTCTCAACATAAATGGCAGCAAGAAAAAAATATATAAATCATTATCCAGAGCAGAATACCAACCAACAACCTCTAGCAGCAAGCAGCAATATTCCAACATAAGGAAACCATACAAGCAGAATCAATGAGAAGAATCATGTAATATGTAACATTATGCACATGAGCATCAACCAACACTCTCCATAAAAACTACATAGTAGCAACATCAATTCTCAACATCTCCTCTCTACTCATAACATGAGGCTAATAACCCCAACTATCATAGCATATCATGAGGCACAACATGACCACCTCCAAGAAGACCATGATGCCAGCAATGGATGGATGAAATAAACAAGATAAAATAGATGCTCCCCCTTAACACATTCCATCTCCAACATCAATCCATGTTGTAGTGAACCACTTCTACTGCAAACAATGGTTCCTTTTGACAAATATAAGCACCATCTAGACCAAGACTCCACATGAACATGATTGAATGACATATAACATTATACATACATGGTTGTACAACGACATAAAAACCTCATACATAACCAACATATGACCAAAACATGACCTCATGACTTGTGGCTAAATGACCAAAGATACATGCAATGAAAGTACATGGCTTCATGAGAATTTTACATGGATATATCATTAAATACATGGTTGTTGTGATCATAACATATGGACCAAAGACTCAAATAAATAATATGTCATTATTTTTACTTCAAAATCATCCCATACATGTGACTAGAAAAATATACTCATGATACTCCTCCATAACAAGCCTATCACCATGATGACTCAAACCACTAATGATTGGAACCTCAACCAATACATAATGATGAAATAATACAAGGTTCATGGTTGTAATAATCATCATATAAAATCTCATACATGGTTGATCCATGTCTCTATGTCATCTCTATACATGGTTGAAACTATGTGTTAGTCATCAATATTTTTCACTATTTGTAGATGACTATAGGATGGTTGCAGTTTTCTGAAAACAACATTCCTTGAATATTGTAAGTTTCAGAAATCTCACTGCCTTCATTATCCTTATAGCACTTTTTTCATTATTCCTCATTTTTCCATCTCAAGGTCACCCTATTTCTCCTAAAAGACTCCTTATGGGCTTATGCCTCTTATATTCATCCTTTTTTCCTGCCTATGACCTCATTACCCTGTTTTCCCTTCTCAAATAGACTCCATCCTCCCTCTATGGTTTCCTAGTGATGACTCATTCCAATGTCTCTTTGGGCTTTATAATCCATGACAATGCTCTATTTTTACTTGAAAATCCTTAGGTTAGAGCATCAGTCAAGATCAGGTCAAAAGACACCCCCACTAGGTCATTAGGGTTTTTACATTGTTTAAGGTCATCATTGGATGTTTTAGGCACTAATTTTCCTTTGCTAGAATCTGGATCAAATGTAATAGAATGTCAAGACATGATTATTCAATAAGGACCTAAAGATTTCCAAAGAAGACTAACCCTTCAGTTCAGAGTCTGCACATGAGGAAAATGGACAAACTTTGGCACTTTTGTAGGAGTGTTGAAATTTTTATCAGCAAAAGGTGTTGATGAGGTAGACTATCTACTCCTAAATGAAGACAACTTACAACAAAGGAAAGGGAAACAATTTGGTCTTGAAGAGAATTAGGGTTTTAAGCTTGATGGTCCAGTTGAGTGCCAAAATAGTGATCCCTTGCAAAAATTACATGGATGAGGCACACAAAGCCAAACATGAATAAATTATATCAGAATAGATTGAAGAAAAATGGAAAAGGTGAGGTGAACTGGAAAAAAATGAATGAACCTGAAAGGGATATAGAGAACTTAGACGATAACATTGATGATTGCTACAAAAGAGCTGCAGACACCTAGGGTTTTGAAGAAAGTGATCAGAGAAGGTGAAAAGATAAGTTTAACTCCATGGTGGAAACAAGAGAAGTGTTGAGTAACCAGGTCCAAAAATAGAAGAAAAGAGATATCAACGCCTTAGAAATAAGCCACTTCGAGGGGGCAACCTCCAATACATTACATAAATGAAAAATTCTTGGATGATACAATTTACAAAACCTCCTTTCTATATATAGGATTCCATGTGGCCATAATGTAATCCTAGTGGGCCACAATGTAATCCTAGCCGACCTAACAATAATAATTTAAGGGCACAATAATAACAAAATGGGAGTTACAAGGGTACAATAATAACAATAAGGGGGTTACACTAACAATAATAAGGGACTATACTAGTGATATAGGGACCTAACATGCCCCTCTCCTTCAAAAAAGTGTTGTCCTCAACGCTTGAGTAGCTACGGGTGCTTCTGTATAAAATTCTCATCCTCCCATGTAGAATCTTCAGTGGGTAAGTTCTTCCACTTGATGAGATACTCTGAAATTGATCGATTCCGTAGCTGTCGAGTTCTTGTTTCCATGACCACTTCAGGTTCCAATATTATTTTTCCTTCCTCATCGAGTTCTGGAAATATTGTTTGAACTGGAAGATTTTCACCTATAACCTTCTTTAAGCATGAAACATGGAAAACTGGATGTACTCGCGAAGAAGCAGGAAGCTCCAATTTGTATGCCTTAGTACCAATCTTTTGCAACACCTTGTAAGGACCATAGTACTTTGGAAATAATTTATTATCCTTCTTGGCTTGCTTGAGGGACATTTGTTTATATGGTTGTAACTGTAAAATTACCCATTCTCCTACACCAAAACTTCTCTCGCTGTGATGTAGATCTGCCTGTTGTTTCATTCGATTTTGTGCCAAATTCAGGCTATCCTTTAAGAGATGGAGAACTTCTTGTTGATGCTCGATGTGATCTTCCACTGCTTGAAACTTCAAATTTTCTCTTAAATATGATGTGATGGATGGTGGATGATATCCATAAAGTGCCATAAATGGGGTCATTTTTGCTACAGTATGGAAGGAAGTGTTATACCACCATTCGAGAGGTAACCACTTGACCTATTATGTTTTCTTATCAGATACAAAATAATGAATATATCCTTCCCAAAATTTATTCACTA